>PVHT020000034.1:3266969-3306086 GCA_004024745.2 Catagonus wagneri
TACATTATATTTCTACTTCTGTATTCATTACAGTATGCTCATGAACCAAATCTGAAGTTTCCATCCATCACCAAACAGTTGATTATTTTATCCACTTCACCCTCCCTCCCTCCAACATCTTCCCACTCTGGTAACCACTATTCTGTTCTCTGTGTTTGGTTTGGTTTGTTCATTTCCTTAATCTTTTAAAGAAGTTCAGGGGCCAGGGAATAAAACAAGCTACAGCGGTGACAATACTGGACACTTAACCTACTGAGGCACCACAGAATTCCTGTTCGTTTAATCTTTCTTTCTTTCTTTCTTATTTAATTAATTAATTTATCTATCTATCTATCTATCTATCTATCTATCTACCTACCTATCTATCTATCTATCTATCTATCTATCTATCTTGTAGGGACCACCTGAAGCATATGGAAGTTCCCAGGCTATAGTTCAAATTGGGTATTAGTCAGATCCGTTTCCGATGAGCCATAACAGGATCTCCCTGTTCATTTAATTCTAATCTTTTTCTCTTTTCTTGGCTGCACCCACAGCATGTGGAAGTTCCTGGGCCAAGGATCAAATCCACGCCACAGCAGTGACCCAAGTTGCTGCAGTGATGAGGCCAGATCCTTAACCTGCTAAACCAAAACCACAAGAGAACACTTTTTTTTTTTTTTGGCTGTTTATGGCCACACCTGTAGCACACAGAAATTCCCAGGCTAGGGACTGAATCAGAGCTGTAGCTTCCAGCCTATGCCACAGCCACAGCAACTTAGGATCCAAGCTCATGGCTACGCCAGATGCTTAACCCACTGAGTGAGGCCAGGGATTGAACTGACATCCTCATGGAACCCACATCCTCATGGATACTAGTCAGGTTTGTAACCTGCTGAGCCACAACAGGACACTAATTTTAAATTTTAATTTAAAAAACATATTCTACATATGAGTGAAATCATAGGCCTGTTTTTTTTTTTTGCTTTTTATGGCCGCACCTGCTAGGGGTCTAATGGGAGCTGTAGCTGCTGGCCTACGCCACAGCCATAGCAACACCAGATCAAAGCCACGTCTGCAACCTACACTACAGCTCACAGCAATGCCCGATCGTTAACCCACCAAGCAAGGCCAGGGATCAAACCTGCAAACTCATGGTTCCTAGTTGGATTCATTAACCACTGTGCCACGATGGGAACTCCACAGGTCTTTTTTCAACCTTATTTCACGTAGCGTAATACCCTAAAGGTCCACTGATATTGCCAAAAATAGCAAGGTTTCATCTTTTAATGGCTGGGTGGTATTCCATTGTGAGTGTGTGTGTATACGTGTGTGTGTATGTATATATACATATACATACACACACACATATATATATACAAAACACATCTTCTTTAACCATTCATCCATCGATGGGCACTTAAGTTGTCTTCACACCTTAGCTATTATAAATTATGCTGCAGGAGTTCCCGTCGTGGTGTAATGGAAATGAATCTGATTAGGAACTATGAGTTGCAAGTTCAATCCCTGGCCTCGCTCAGTGGGTTAAGGATCTGGTGATGCCATGAGCTGTGGTGTAGGTTGCAGACACAGCTTGGATCCCGTGTTGCTGTGGCTGTAGCATAGGCCAGCAATTATAGCTCCGATTTGACCCCTAGCCTGGAAACCTCCATATGCCGCAGGTACAGCCCTAAAAAAGACAAAAGACCAAAAAATAAAATAAATAAATAATGCTGCAATGAACACAGGGGTACATGTATCTTTCTTAATTGGCATTTTCATATTCTTTGGATAAATACTAAGAAATGGGATCCTCTGGATCACACGGTAGTTCTATTTTTAATTTACTGAACAATCTCCATACTGTATTTCACAGTGGCTGTACCAATTTACATTCCCACTAGCAGTGTATGAGGGTTCCCTCTTCTCCAAATCCTCTCCAACACTTATTATTTCTTGCCTTTTTGATAACAGCTATTCTAAAGGATGTAAGGTGATATCTCACTGTGGTTTTGATTTGCATTTCCCTAATAATTACTGATGTTCAACATCATGTGTCTATCGGCCATTTGTATGACTTCTCTGGAAAAATGTGTACTAGCCCTTGTGTTCATTTTTTAATCAGGTGATTGGCTTTTTTGCTGTTGAGTTGTATAAGTTCCTTATATACTTTGGATATTAACACCTTATGGGGGAGTTCGCGTCATGGCTCAGAGGAAACAAATCTGACTAGCATCAGTGAGGATGCAGGTTCGATCCCTGGCTTCACTCAGTGGGTTAAGGATCCGGCGTTGCCTTAAGCTGTGGTGTAGGTTGCAGAAGTGTCTTGGATCTGGAGTTGCTGTGGCTGCGGCATAGGCCAACAGCTACAGCTCCGATTCAACCTCTAGCCTGGGAACTTCCACATGCCACAAGTGTGGCCCTAAAAAGACAAAAAAACAAACAAACAAAAAAACACCTTATGGGATATATCATTTGGAAATATCTTCTCCCATTTCACAGGCTTTTTATTTTACTGACAGTTTCCTTTGCTGTGCAGAAACTTTTTAGTTTGATGTAGTCCCATTTGTTTATTTTTAATTGGTTTTCTTTGCCTGAGGAGACATACCCAGAAAGACATTGCTAAGACTGATGTCAAAGTGTGTGTGTGTGTGTGTGTGTGTGTGTGCACGCGTGTGTGTGCGCGCTCACATAGCTTACGTTTTCTTCTAGGCTAAGACTGATGTCAAAGAGTGTGTGTGTGTGTGTGTGTGTGAGCGCACACATAGCTTATGTTTTCTTCTAGGAGTTTTACAGTTTCTGGTCATATCAATCAAGTCTTTCATTCAAGTTAATTTTTATGTATGGTATGACACAGAGGTCTAGCTTCATTTTTTTGGATGTGACTTTCTAGTTTTCCCACCACCATTTACTGAAGAAACCATCCTTTCTCCAGTGTATGTTCTTTATTCCTTTGTTATAATTGCCCATAAATGTGTGGCTTTATATCTGGGCTTTCAATTCTGTTCCACTGACCGATGTATCTTTCTTTCTGTCAATACAATGCTGTTTTGATTACTATGGCTTTGTAATACCATTCAAAATGAGGATGTGTGATACCTACAGTTTGTTACTTTTTTCTCAGGACTACTTTGGCTATTCAGGGTCTTTTGTGGTTCTATATAAATTTCAGAATTTTTATTCCATTTCTGTGAAGGATGTCCTTTGGATTTTGATAGGGCTTGCACTGAATCTGTACACTGCTTTAAGCAATACAGACATTTTGACAATGCTAATTCTTCCAATCCATGAGCACAGAATATATTTCAATTTATTTGTATCTTCTACAATTTCTTTCAACAATATCTTACAGAATTCAGTGTAGAGGTCTTTCCTCTCCTTGAATAAATTTATTCCTGTTTCTTTTTTTTCGTTTGTAAATAGGATTGCTTTCCTACTTTCTCTTTCTGCTAGTGCACTGCTAGTACATGGAAATACAACTGATTTTTTGTATGTTTATTTTATATCCTGAAACTAGAGAACACTGTCTTGTTCCTAGTCTTAAAAGAATAGCTTTCATTTTTTGCACTATGCATGGGTTTATCATATACTGCCTTTATTACACTGACATATATTCCTTCTATATCCACTTCATTGAGAGTTTTTATGCTAATTGGGTATTGAATCTTGTCAAATGCTTTTTCTGCATCTATCAAGAGGATCACATAGGAGTTCCCATTGTGGCTCATTGGTTAACGAATCCGACTAGGAACCACAAGGTTGTGGGTTCGAACCCTGGCCTTGCTCAGTGGGTTAATGATGCGATGTTGCCATGAGCTGTGGTGTAGGTCACAGATGCGGCTCAGATCTGGTGTTGCTGTGACTATCACCGGTAGCTACAGCTCCGACTCGACCCCTAGTCTGGGAACCTCCATATGCCGCGGGTGTGGCCCTAAAAAGCCAAAATAAAAAAATAAATAAATAACAAAAGAGGATCACATGGTTTTTAATCCTTTTTGTTAATATGAGGTATCACAATGACTGCTTTGCAGATGTTGAACCACCCTTGCATCCTTGGAATAAATCATACTGGATCATAGTGTATGATAATCCTTTTATTATTTGGATTGCTAATTTTTTTTTCAATTGAAGTATAGTTGATTTACAATATTATGTTAGTTTCTGATGGAGAGCAAAGTGATTCAGTTATACACATGTATATATATTATTCCTGATTCTTTTCCATTATAGGTTAGTACAAGGTACCAAATGTTGTTCCCTGTACTGTACAGTAGGACCATGTTATTTATCTATTTTTTAAATATTTATTTGCTTTGTAGGGCCATACCCGCAGCATATGGAGGTTCCCAGGCTAGGGGTCTATTCAGAGCTGTAGCCGCCGGCCGTCGCCACAGCCACAGCAACGTGGGATTCAAGCCGCGTCTGGAACCTACACCACAGCTCATGGCAATGCTGGATCTTTAACCCACTGAGTCATGCCAGGGATCGAACCCGCAACCGCATGGTTCCTAGCCGGATTCGTTAACCACTGAACCACGACAGGAACTCCCTGTTTATCTATTTTATATACAGTAGTGTTTATCTGTTAATCCCCAAATCCTAATTTATCCCTTCCCCTTACCCATAAGTTTGTTTTCTATGTTTGTGAGTCTTTTTTGTAAATAAGTTCATTTGTATAATTTTTAAAGATTCTACATATAAATTATATATGATAATTGTGGTTCTCTTACTTCACTTAGTATGATAATCTCTAGGTCTATTCATGTTACTACAAATGGCATTATTTCATTCATTTGCATGGCTGAGTAATACTCCACTGCATATACAGACCATAGCCAGATCCTTAACCCACTGAGCCAGGGATCGATCCCGTGCTCTCATGGATACTAGTCAGATTCATTACTGCTGAGCCACAATAGGAACTCCAAAAAGATACTTTTTTTTTTTTTTTTTGGCTTTTTAGGGCTGCACCTGCAGCATATGGAGGTTCCCAGGCTAGGGGTCAAATCGGAGCTACAGCTGCTGGCCTATGCCACAGCCACACAACGACAAATCCGAGCCGCATCTGCGACCTACACCACAGCTCACAGCAACACTGGATCGTTAACCCACTGAGCAAGGCCATGGATGGAACCCGCAACCTCATGGTTCCGAGTCTGATTCGTTAACTGTTGTGCTATGATGGGAACTCCAAGATACATTATTCATTAGTGCAAAGTATTAATGAGTTTATATTTGACAGTCCCAAATAGGGTTTATTCATAAAGGTCTCACATATATCCTATTAAGGCTATTCTTTGATAATTGCATATATTTTATTGCTAGCATGACTCCATCACATGGATTCATACTAACTTCTCAGAATAAAAGTGATTCAGAAGTTTGTTGATGGTTAATTATTTTCAGTTTTTGTTTCTCTGGAGATATCTTTATATAGTGTATCTGGCTCTTGAAAATAGTTTTGCTTTGTATCCATGCTGACAGGTTACTTTCTATCAATGCCAGAAAAATGCGTTCCACCATTGCAGTTGAGAAGTCTGTTGTCAGTCTAAATGTAGTCCTTGTGTATGTGATCTCACTTTCTGCCTCTTCTCTTTGGTTGCTTTGTTGTTTACTTTTTAACTGTGATAAAATAACATAAAATCTTCCATTTTAATCATTTTTCAAATGTACAACTCAGTGGCACTAATTATGTTCACACTGCTATACAACCACCAGCCCTTACTATTTCCAAAAACTTTCCTTACCCTAAATTGAAATGCTGTAGCCACTGAACAACTCCCTATCACTCCTTCCCCTTGGCTCCAAGCAACTTCTAACCTACTTTCTGTCTCTACAGATTTGTCTATTCTAAACATTTTACATAAATAAAGTCATACAACATTTGTCCTTTTGTGTCTAGCTTATGTCAGCATATTTTCAAGGTTCAGCCATGTGTAGTATACATCAAACTTCATTCCTGTCTTAAAAATTGTGGTAAAATATACATAAAATTTACCATCTTAACCATTTATAAGTGTATAGCTCAGTAATGTTATATATAGTCACACTGTGGTGAGATCAATCTCCAGAACTCTTCATTCTGCAACTGAAACTCTATATCCATTAAACAACATCCTATTTCTCCCACAATTCTACCTTCTGTTTTTATGAATTTGATTACTGTTGTTACTTCATATAAGTGGAATCACAACAGTTATGCTTTTGTGATGGTTTATTTCACTTAGTATAATGTCTTTAAGGTTCATCGTGTTGTAGCATGTGTCAGAATCCTTTCCTTTTTAAAAAAGGTTGAATGATATTCCATTTTTTATATATTTCACATTGCTATACCTGTTCATCTGAAAATTGGGCTGGTTCCTTTTTCTTTTGGCTATTGCAAATAGTGGTGTTCTGAATATAGGTGTACAAACATCCATCTGAGTTCCCGCTTACATTTTTTTTAATACGCATGCCCAGGAGTAGAACTGCTGGGTC
Source organism: Catagonus wagneri (assembly GCA_004024745.2). Classification (NCBI taxonomy): domain Eukaryota; kingdom Metazoa; phylum Chordata; class Mammalia; order Artiodactyla; family Tayassuidae; genus Catagonus; species Catagonus wagneri. Next base: position 3,273,426 of record PVHT020000034.1, read on the forward strand.
ATATATTAATTCTATGTTTAACTTTTCGAAGAAGCATCAATCTGTTTTTCTTAGCAGCCACATCATTTTACATTCCTATCAGAAATACAGAAGTCTTCCCCCTGTTATTTTCTGGTTTTGTTTTGTTTTTGAAGTACAGTTATCCTAAGGAGTTCCTATTGTGGCTCAGTGGAAAGGAGTCTGGCTAGTATCCATGAGGACACAGGGTTGATTCCTGGCCTCACTCGGTGGGTTAACGATCCAGCGTTGCCACGAGCTGTGGTGTAGGTCGCAGATCCGGCTTGGATCTCATGTTGCTGTGGCTGTGGCTGTGGCATAGGCTTGCAGCTGCAGCTCCAATTCGACCCCTTGCCTGGGAACCTCCATATGCTTCGGATGTGGCCCTAAAAAGACAAAAGACAAAAAATAAATAAAACAAAATAAACAACTAAACAACATAATTTTGTGCCTCACTCAAGGGAATATCTTTTTTTTACTGATATCTTATTTCTGGTACATCAGAATAATGTGTTATATCTTGCAAGTTTTTAGTAAATATTTGCCAACCGAATGAATGGAAGACCAAATAAAGGGTCAACTCAAAGAGGAGCCAGCCATACTTGGAGCTCAGAAATTAGATGGAGACAGATTTTTATCTCTAAAAAATTGCTATTCTGTATCTCCTAAAATAACACCCATTTATAAAACATATACATATTTTTTTGTTTTGTTTTTGTTTTTTTTTTGTCTTTTTGCCTTTATGTAGAGCCGCACCTGCGGCATATGGAGGTTCCCAGGCTAGGGGTCTAACAGGAGCTGTAGCTGCCGGCCTTCGCCACAGCCACAGCAATGCGGGATCCGAGCTGCGTCTATGACCTACACCCCAGCTCACGGCAACGCCGGATCCTTAACCCACTAAGCAAGGCCAGGGATCGAACCCGCAACCTCATGGCTCTTAGTCGGATTCGTTAACCACTGAGCCACGAAGGGAACTCCTAAAACACATATTTTTTACTTACTTAAAAAACAAACATCTTTCCTAGTGTGTTCCTTGTCTTCAATTTTACAATGTTTTCTACAATGTAGAAGTTTAATTTTTCTTTGTCTTTCTGCCTTATCTAGGGCCGCACCCGCGGCATATGGATGTTCCCAGGTTAGGGGTCTAACAGGAGCTGTAACTGCCAGCCTTCGCCACAGCCACAGCAACGCGGGATCCGAGCCGCGTCTGCAACCTACACCACAGCTCACGGCAACGCCGGATCCTTAACCCACTGAGCGATGCCAGGGATCGAACCTGCAACCTCATGGTTCCTAGTTGGATTCGTTAACCACTAAGCCACGACGGGAACTCCCCTGTAGAAGTTTAATTTTGATGTGTAATTAAATTTATAAATACTTTTATTATCTTTTCTTTCTTTCTTTTCTTTTTTTTTGTCTTTTGTCCTTTTTAGGGCTGCACCAACAGCATACGGAGGTTCTCAGGCTAGGGGTCTAATCGGAGCTGTAGCTGCCAGCCTACGCCACAGAGACAGCAATGCCAGATCCAAGCCACATCTGCAACCTACACCACAGCTCATATGGCAATGCTGGCTTGTTAACCCACTGAGCGATGCCAGGGATCGAACTGGCAACCTCAAGGTTCCTAGTCAGATTTGTTTCCGCTGTGCCAAGATGGGAACTCCAGTTTTTATTATCTTTTCTTGGTGTCTTAAGAGCTTTTTAGCCCTTAGAGTCATGACAATAGTCGTATTTTCTCCTAACATTTTAAAGTTTTGTTTTTATACATCTAGGATTTTCATTTGGAATTTATTTTTTGTCTATGGTGTTGGGAAACACAACATTTAATTTTATTTTTTCCACAAGGAAAGCCTATGTCCCAGAATCAAGAGGTCATCTTTCCCCCCAGTGATCTGTAATTCAGCTTCTGTCACTTACAGAGGTCCCATATGCATTGGTCTACTTGTGGGCTGCTTTGTTCCTTAAGTTTATCACACTCTTTTAATTACTACAGCCAATAATAATTCTTGATTTTTCATAGGTTAAGTCCTATTTTTTTTTTTTTTTTGCTTTTTCGGGCTGCACCCACGGCATATGGAGAGGTTCCCAGGCTAGGGGTTGAATCGGAGCTGTAGCTGCTGGCCTATGCCACAGTCACAGCCACACAGGATCTGAGCCACGTCTGCTCCCTACACCACAGCTCACAGCAACGCTGGATCTTTAACCCACTGAGCAAGGCCAGGGATGGAACCTGTGTCCTCATGGGTGCTAGTCAGTTTCCTTAACTGCCACTGGGGCACGAAAGGAACTCCCCTACTTGCTTTTTATCAATAGTCTTGGCTACTCCTAGACACTGACTCTTCTATATGAATTTTAAAATCATAACAAATTTCTTAAATTGTCCTTTTGCGATCTTGATTAAAGTGTAATGTATTTATTTACATGCTGATTTTATGTCTTTTTGTTACAGTTTATAATTTTCTCCATAAAGGTTTCAACACACTTTTATTCTAGGTACCTACAGCTTTTGTCGCTACTATTACAGTAGGTTTTTTGTTATTATTGTTACTATTAATAACATTCCTTTTTATATTAGTTATCAATCAATCTATCTACATATTTTTTTCAATCACACCCATGGGATATTTAAGTTCCCAGGCCAGGGATTGAATCCGAGCCACAGCTTCAACCTATGCTGCAGCTATAGCAACACTGGATCCTTTAACCCACTGTACCAGGCCAGGGACAGAACCCATGCCTCTGCAGCGACCAGAGCTGCTGCAGTCAGATTCTTAACCCTCTGCACAACGGCAGGAACAACTATTATATTTTTAATTCATTATTTCTTTTTTTTTTGACTTTTGTCATTTTAGGGCTGCACCTGCGGCATATGGAAACTCCCAGGACAGGGGTCTGATTGGAGCTAGTTCCTAGTCGGATTCGTTAACCACTGCACCACAACGGGAACTCCTAATTCATTATTTCTGATATACAGAAATGCTACTGATTTCTATATATTGAGCTGTATCCAGCAACCTTGCTAAACCCTTTTTTATATGTAAATTTTCTTGGAATTCATATTAAAATGATCACAAAGTCTCCATGTATCTTTTTACCCTATATGATTCCACTATTTTATAGTTCAACAACTAAAAATCAGAATTAGCAATTAAAAATAAAGCAAACACCATTCATATTTACATTAAAGTGATAATTGCTATTTTGTTGAAACCAAGTACAAATTGTAATACAAATATGATCCTGAATATATACATTGAATATATACATTATTTTAACATATCAAGCCTATAATACCATTATCATTCAATTATTTCACCATTTTTCTCCATTTGAACTACTATGAACTTTTTTTGGTATATGGTGAAATCACTAGTGTCTTCCACCAATATAATTTTTTATATATTAAAGCCATCTTTAATCTTTCATTAGCCTTTGATAAAGAAATATTGTCTTATCCCCAAATGTAATCACGACATTACAACATGGTAACACAGCCACTGAAAATGATTTAAAGAACTGTTACTAAAGTAATCACAGATGATACTGAATATGCTTGGATAATCCATAAACTCTTTTTTTTTTTTAATCCATAAACCCTTTAAACTACATCCATGGGAGTTCCCGTCATGGCTCAGTGGTTAATGAACTCGACTAGTGACCACAAGGATGTGGGTTTGATCACTGGCCTCGGTCAGTGGGTTAAAGATCTGGCGTTGCTGTGAGCTATGGTTTAGGTCACAGACGCGGCTCAGATCCCCCGCTGCTGGGGTTGTGGCTTAGGCTGGCAGCTGCAGCTCCGGTGAGACCCCTAGCTTGGGAATCTCCATATGCTGCGGGTGTGGCCTTGAAAAGACAAAAGACAAAAAAACTGAAAAAAAAAAAAAAAAAAACTACATCCATGGACCCACCGAGGAATAACTTGGCCTGTACTCAAGAAACAGTGTTACAGCACTTCAAGGTATTTCTACCCATGCATCAAACTAATTACCTAAGTGACAGGCATTATGCTGGGAGCATAAGCTACAAGTCTGGGAGACTGACTGGTGACAAAAAACATGTTTATCAATCACAAGGCAGTGTTTAGGTGCTATGACAGAAGAAGAGGCAAGTATAATGGCAGCAAAGAGGAAGAATTGTTTAATCCAGACTGGGAAGCAGAAGTCAAGAAGGAAAAAATTTCTTGAGGATACTAAATCTTTAAGGAAGGTGAAAGATGGTGTGAACAAAACTCTACAGAGCTTATCCTAACTGGGAACAGTGTACTGCTATATGGTCTATTATATAATTTGTTCTACTAGGCAGCCAATTTAATTTTCAAAAGGAACCAACTTCTCATTTAACTCATTTACTTAATATTATAATTTAAAAATTATGTTTAGTCCAAATGAGTCTTACATGACAGAAAAGTTGCCAATAATATATAATTACATATAATATATAATATAAACAAATAATTAAAAAGTGAATACCCATGCAATCACAACTCAGGTCAAGAAATAAAAACATTGGAGTTCCCGTCGTGGCTCAGTGGTTAACGAATCCGACTAGGAACCATGAGGTTGCAGGTTCGATCCCTGGCCTTGCTCAGTGGGGTAAGGATCCGGCATTGCCGTGAGCTGTGGTGTAGGTTGCAGACGCGGCTCAGGTCCCACGTTGCTGTGGCTGTGGCATAGGCCAACAGCTACAGCTCCGATTGGACCCCTAGCCTGGGGAACCTACATATGCTGCAGGTGAGGCCCTAGAAAAGGCAAAAAGACAAAAAAAAAGAAAAAGAAAAAGAAAGAAAGAAAAACATTGCTAGCTGCCCAGAGGATCTGAGTGGGCCCCTTCAAGAACACAGTCCCTTCCATCTACCTGAGATGGCAGACTTCTGTGAAATCGTTTCCTTACTTTCCTTTGTTTTAACATCTAAGTAGGTATAAAAAATAGTTTATTTTTTGCTAAATTTAAATGGATCCATACTATATATATATATATATACACACAAATACTTCTTTGCACTTTCAATATTTTATGAGATTTATCCATGTGGTCACGTATAACTGAAATTCATTAATTTTCTCTGCTGTCTGGTATTCTAATATGCCACAACTCATTCATTTTACTGTAGAAATATGTTTCCAAATTTTTATTATCACAGACCATGTTGCTATAAAAATTCCCTTCCACTGATTTGCTGCACATATAGAAAAGTTTCTCAGGAGTAAAACCTCAGGGGTGGAATCATAAGATCATAGGGGATATATGACAAACTTTTAAAACTGAGGTTATTTTATACCAATTAACTTTCTTTTTTTTCCTTTTTTTCTCTTTAAGGCCAAACCTGTGGCATACAGAAGTTCTCAGTTAGGGATCTCATCATAGCTGCAGCTGCCAGCCCAGCCTACGCCACAGCCTCACCAGATCCAAGCCTCATCTAAGACCTACACCACAGCTCATGTCAACTCCAGATCCTTTAACCTGGGGATCAAACTGGCATCCTCATAGATACTAGTCAGATTCTTAACTCACTGAGCCATGATGGCAACTCCCCAATCAACTTTCAAACCAACAGTATATGAGAGCTTCCATTGTGCCATAATCTTGCTAACGTTGGTATTGGTGGACTTTAAGATTTATGACTCATCTGGTAGGTATGTGTGCCAATTTTTATTTTATTGCCTCTTAGATCTAAACATGCCTTTTCCTGTACTGGAGCCAGACTCTGCAAATGCCATTTCCCCTTGGCTCACTATTAAACTCAGCCAACAGAGGGCCCTAGAGTGACATGAGAGTCTAGAAAAGGTAGTTAGGATTCTTCTTTTGGTGTCTATTTTTTTTTTCTTTTTTTTTTAGGGCACCTGTGGCGTACGGAAGTTCCCAGGCTAGGGTCGAATCATAGCTACAGCTACTGGCCTATAACACAGCCACAGCAACACTGGATCCTTAACGCACTGAGTGGGGCCAGGGATCAAACCCACATCCTCATGGATACTAGTCAGGTTCCTTACCCCTGAGCCACAACGGGAACTTCTTTTGATGTCTATTTTCAAGTGTAGCAGCACAGGAGCGTCCCGGTAAGGTTTTAGCATAGCTCTAGCAGTTCAGTGGTAAGTGCTCTCTAGGCTGTTTCTCAGCTGCTACAATGACAGGCAGCATGTTCTGCTAGCAATCCACTCAGGTCTGAATTTCGGCTGAATCTCATCTGGTGGGGGAGTGGGGGATGCAGGGGTTATTTACTTTTCCCACAGGTTCAGAGGTAGTAGCTGCTTTCATAGATACTATCACCTCACATTTCGTTCTTTCTAGCAGTTTGCTACCTTTTACCTACTTAACGATTCTTTATATTAAATTTTCTGTTTAAATTACTGGCACATGGTTTCTCTCTCCTGATTGGAACTTAACTTATAAGATACGTAATGAATGATGTATCCCAGCAGTTCCGGGGCTGTATGATGTGGTATCACAACAGACTAAATGCAAAGTCAGGTAAGAAAATTTAGCTGTCTGCTATTAAGCCAGATATTAAAGAGATTTGTGAAAATGCAAATCACCACCATTCTTCTCACAAAAATTTAAATAGCTTTTTTTTTTTCCTGGCTACACCTGTGACATATGTAAGTTCCCAGGCCAGGGGTCAAACTTGCACCACAGCAGCAAACAGAGATGCTGCAGTTGACAACAATGATCCTTAACGCACCGCACTGTAAGGTAACGCCTATCTTTTTCTTATTATTTCATAAACCTTTGTATGTTTTGGGTAGAAACCCCTCGTTGACTACATTGAAAATACTTTTTCTCTCTGTGGCTTGTCTTTTCACATTTTATGGTGTTTTTTGATTAAATGGAAGATCTTCATTTTAATGTAGTTGAATTTATCAATCTCATGAGGTAAGGCCATGAAATATTCTCCTACACTGTCTTCAAAAGAGTTGTAGTTCTTTCATGTTTAGGTTTTCAATATGCAATTAAGTTTTGTATATGATGTGAGTAGGACCTAATTTTTTCTATATACATAGCCAATTGTCCCAGCAATATTTATGGAAAAGTTCTTTTCTCATTACCTAATAGTTTCATATAGAGACCAAGTATACATATACTTGTTTCTAGACTCTGTATCATGTTTCTTTGGCTATCTCTGGGCAAATTTCAAACTGCTTTATTTACTACAGTTTTATAATAAGCCTTGAAAATGATAGAGCTAGTCTCCCCTCCCCCCTTTTTTTGCCTTTTCTAGGGCCGCACCGGAGGCATATGGAGGTTCCCAGGCTAGGGGTCCAATCGGAGCTATAGCTGCCAGCCTACGCCACAACCACAGCAACGTGGGATCCGAGCCGCGTCTGCAACCTACACCACAGCTCACGGCAACGTCAGATCCTTAACCCACTGAGCAAGTCCAGGGATCGAACCTGTAACCTCATGGTTCCTAATCGGATTCGTTAACCACTGACCCACAACAGGAACTCCATCTTTTTTTTGTTTGTTTTTTGCTTTTGCTTTTTAGGGCCTCAGGTGTGGCATACGGAAATTCCCAAGCTAGGGGTCAAATCGAAGCTACAGCTGCCGACCTATGCCATAGCCACAGCAACGTGGGATCTGAGCCACATCTGCGACCTACACCACAGCTCACGGCAATGCTGGATCCCCCACCCACTGAGCAAGGCGAGGGATCAAACCCTCGTCCTCATGGATACCAGTCAGATTCATTTCCACTGCACCACAACAGGAACTCCCTTCCCACCTTATTATTCTTCAAGAGTTTCTTGGCTTTCTCTTTGTGAGGGAAGGGGAGGAGGGAACTCTGCACTTTCACATAAAATTCAGAGTCAGTGTGTAAAATTGAGGGGAAAAAACTTCTGAGATCTTAAGACTGCACTGAATTTATAAATCAATTTGCGAAGAACTGACATATTAAATAATGAGTCTTCCCTATCCACAAATTATTTTACATTTTCTTTACTGTTTCTCAATTACGTTTTTATAAGGTCCACAGAGACCTTATACATCTTTTGTTAAGATTTATTTCTTTTTTTGGCTGCACCCACAGCATATGGAAGTTCCAGGGCCAGGGATCAAACCCACACCAAAGCAATAACTAGAGCCACAGCAGTGACTATGCCAGACCCTTAACTCATTGAGCAACAAGGGAATTCCAAGATTTATTTTTATATAGAGTTGATCCTCACTAACTGCAGATTCAGTATCTGCAAATTCACTCTCTTGCTAAAATTTATTTTTAACCCCAAAATTTAGTCATCAGATGTGTTCCGTTTGGCTAGCAACAAATTTTTTAAAATGTGATTTAGGGAGTTCCCTGAAGGTCTAGTGGTTAGGACTTAGAGCTTTCATGTATGCAGCCCAGGTTTAGTCCCTAGCCTGGGAACAAGATTCTCACATCAAGCCCCGGCATCGCCATGAACAAAAGACAAAAAAAAAAAGAAAAAGAAAAAGAGTGATTTAGCCTCACACATTTAAAAATTGGGACACTTTAAGAATCCAGTTTTTGACCTAACTTAAGAAATGAGAAAGTCTTTAGAAGGTCTGACAGCATATGTTATCACTGAACTCGTACTTCTTTATGGCCATGGGCTCTGCTCCTCTTAGATAGGTTTTTCCTTACATTAAGCCCACTTTACTCACATATGTTACCTGTCTGGAGCTTCTAGACATTTGCCCCTCCTGAATTAAAGGGATTAAAATGATAGCCTTAAATTAGAAGAAATGAATTCACAAAAGGGTACAAATTAGTCTAAAGTATGTACACAGAAATTTATAAGGGGATAGTGTTAGTTAGGATGGGGCTAATTATGGAATACTAAAGTTCACACCTTAATATTCTCTCATTTATCATATACTTTATAATTAATTTCTTTATAAGCAAGAATAATTCTGTTTCACTGATAGAGTCTTTTACTTCTGATTCTATTATTGTTTTAAGTTAAAATATAGCTAGACAGACAGACATAAGACAGATGGGACCACTGACAGGGGAACTCTAACCTAAATGTCCTTTTGTTTTTCTTTCTTTCTTTTTTGGCCATGCCTGCAGCATATGAAAGTTCGCAGGCCAGAGATTAAACCCCATGACATAGTAGTGACCCAAGCTGCTGCAGTGACAACACTGGATCTTTAACCTGCTTTGCCACAAGGGAACTCCCACAAAGTAGTTGTTTTTATTTTACCTTTTTTTTTTTTTTGACCGCTCCACAGCATACGGAGTCCCCAGCCAAGGATCAGATTCGAGCCACTGTTAAAACCTAAGCCGCAACTGCAGCAACTCCAGATCCTTAACCCACTGTGCAGGGCCAGGAATTGAATCTGAGTCCCAGCACTCCCAAGACACCACCAAGCAGTTGTTTTTTTTGTTGTTTTTTTTTTGTCTTTTTGCCTTTATGTAGAGCTGCACCCGCGGCATATGGAGGTTCCCAGGCCAGGGGTCTAACAGGAGCTGTAGCTGCCGGCCTTTGCCACAGCCACAGTAACGGGGGATCCGAGCCGCGTCTGCAACCTACACCACACCTCACGGCAACACCAGATCCTTAACCCACTGAACGAGGCCAGGGATCGAACCCGCAACCTCATGGTTCTTAGTCGAATTTGTTAACCACTGCGCCACGACGGGAACTCCCATGCAGTTGTTTTTAAAAATATCTTTACATAGGAGTTCTCTTGTGGCTCAATGGGTTAAGGATCTGGTGTCAATGCTGTGGTTCTGGTTATAGTAGTACCACATGTTCGATTCTTGGCCTGGGAACTTCAGCGTAACACAGACACAGCGTGAAAAAATCTTTACACAGTAAAATAAAAGATGACAATCCTATATTAATCCATGAACTAGGTCATGAAATCTAAGACCAGGAAACACTAGGTTAAGTTTTTAAGACTATAATGACATTTACAGTAGAAACTCTGGAAACTATCCAGCACACTGCTTTTCTTACTCAAAATTATACTGGATTTATATATGTAAAGAGGCAGCATAGACCAGTGTACAGGTGGCAAAGAACATAAGCTTTGGGACTCTAGAAAAGCTTGAGTAGGAATTCTGCCAAATGCGATCACCTCCCCCTCTCCACCAGCCCCCAAAACTGAGAGCTTAGGTAAACTACTTAGTCTCTCTAAGCCAGTTTCCTCTTCTTTAAAATAAAGATAATAGTAGTAGCCACTTTAAGTGTTGTTCTCAGGATTAAACGACCTGAAGCACACAAAGCGCTCTGTATAATATCTGGTCAATTACAAGTGTTCAATAAATGTAGGTGCTATTATTGCTATTATTTTATGTGCTCCTGACATGTGTACAAATCTTCATTACTTAGTACATGCAAGTAGAACATTTTAATCTTTTGTAGTACCAAAGTAGACATCTCAAGTTAGCAATCCAAAGGAAGGAACAAAGATCATTCTGTTCTAACTGGGTTGATACTAACAAATGGGTCAATAATACAGAATAGTCTTACAAATCCATATTACACTAAAAAGTCCATAGTTTGAGGAAATATTTAACTATTCTGACTTTTTGGGTTTTTTTTTTTTATCAGCCACACCTACAGCATACAGAAGTTCCTGGGTTAGGGTTGAACTGGAGATGCAGCTGCTGGCCTATACCACAGCCACGGCAACACCTGATTCAAGCCTCATCTGCGACCTACACTGCAGCTTGCAGCAACACTGGATCCTTAACCCACTCAGTAAAGCCAGGGATCGAACCTATATCCTCAAGGATACCATGTCAGGTTCTTAAAACACTGAGCCACAATGGGAACTCCTAGCTACTTTGATTTTTCTATATAATTGTTTATCCTCTAATTGTGGGTATGTACATGTTTTCCTGCACCAAACAACTTACAAATATGATGAAACACGAGGGAAACCCTGTTAATACAGGGCAAAAATAAAATCAAATACAAGTGTTCTAACACTTTGGGAAATGCTGGATATAATTTTGCTAAGAATGAAGTAAATCAATACAGAATTAAGAATAAGTATTTTCCTTTCTCCATAATTACACAGATCCCATGGAGGGGGCAAGATTTCAGAAAGATACTGAAAGAATGGAAACGTGTGGGAGTTTCTTGGTAGCCTAGCAGTTAAGAATTCACCATTGTCATTGCTACCGCTCAGGTTCAATCCCTGGCCCAGGAACTTCTGTATGCCACAGGCACAACCCCCAAGAAAGAATGTTAACATGTGAAACAAAAAAAACAAAAGAAACAATGAAATACAGCCAGAGGGTATAACCAAGAGACACATTCTCCATGACAACTAAGGAGAAAAGAGGCAGAGTAAAAACAAAAGACAAGTTTTAAAAAAGGAAAGTTTTTAAAATAAAAATATATTACCAGGAAAACTGAACAATTTGGACAAAATATCTTTGCATATACAAGCATGTGCAACTCTAACAGCTCCCCCTTTTCTTTTCTTTTCGGTGCACCTGTGGGATGTGAAGTTCCTGGACCAGGGATCAACCCATGCCACAGCAGCGACAACGCCAGATCCCTAACCCACCAGGCCACCAAGGAACTCCTACAGTTCTTACTAATGGGTAAAAAGAGAAACTAAAATTCCAAATTTTCTAAGCTTAGATCCCAAAGAGCAACAAGAATTTACTTACTTCACTAGAGCAGCTGCCTCAGGAAGTACATCGGCAAACGATTCACGGAATATAATTGCATTTTTCCTTTTACAGTTCTGTATGACATCATTGGCAAGGTAAAAGAGATTCAAACGGTGGGGATAGGCAGCTGGAGATAACAAAAGACAATAAATAAAACCAAATGAGTGAATTTATACTTAGTGCAACTTATTCCAAATACAGTGTTCTCAAACTGTGTAATTGCTATTACATGGATGGATGATGAATAAATAGACAAATGAACTAATGGATCAATTATTGAACCTAATGCCTAAAAACCTTGACTGCTTCAAGTTAAGTTTCTGTTCAAGGTATTACTTGAGTAGACTTCTACTCACCTTGTACACGTTTGGCACATAAAAATTCATTAACTAAAAAGAATGGATGTGTGTACATATATAACTGAATCACTTTGCGGTACAGCAGAAATTATCACAATATCGTAAATCAACTATACTTCAATAAAACTTTAAAAAATGAAAAATAAAACAAAACGATGGTTAACACCAAAACAAAAAATAGGGGGGGAAAACCTCACTAACTCTGCAGAAGCAGAAATAAAACAAAATTGTTCTCCCAAACATTTGGGAAGATAAAAAAATGTGTTTTGTTCTGTTTTGTTTTTGCCTTTTGTCGTTTTAGGGCTGCACATGCGGCATGTGGAGGTTTCCATGCTAGGGGTCAGATCGGAGCTGCAGCCTCTGGTCTACGCCAGAGCCACAGCAACACGGGATCCGAGCCGCGTCTGCAACCTTCACCACAGCTCACGGCAACGCTGGATCCTTAACCCACTGAGCAAGGCCAGGGATCGAACCTGCAACCTCATGGATACCAGTCGGGTTCGTTTCTGCTAAGCCACAACGGGAACCCCAGGAAGATAAAAATTGAGTTGAAGCAGTTCAATTTGTTGCAAAAACACCAGTTAGTGAAAGGAACATGGGCTTTAGAATCCAACCAGAATGTGACTTTAGGGAGGCAAATTGCTTAACCTCCTCTACATTATTGTGTGTACACTCTTCATCAACTGGTCCAGGTACCCACTCAGACACAAGTCCTCCCATATACTGGAAGAGAGGTCCTGCTGCCACTTTCATCACTAGATGAATGTCCTAGGAAATAAGTAATTTGATCCCATAAATCCACCTGCCTCATTCTTTTTTTAAAGGTTCAGGAAAAGGCCCAGTCAATTCACTATCTGGAACCTTGGGCAAAGCCACTCCAATTTTACTACCCTGGGCAACTTTTTTTTTTTTGCCTTTTGTGTTTTTGGGCCGCACTCGTGGCATGTGGAGGTTCCCGGGCTAGGGGTCTAATCAGAGCTGTAGCCCCCAGCCTACGCCACAGCCACAGCAACACCAGATCCGAGCCGTGTCTGCGACCTACAGCACAGCTCACGGCAACGCCGGATCATTAACCCACTGAGCAAGGCCAGGGATCGAACCCACAATCTCATGGTTCCTAGTCGGATTCGTTAACCGCTGCACCACAACGGGAACTCCCTACCCTGGGTAACTTTAATGTCTATACGGATATGTCTATACGGATGACTAACACACTTTCTTGTCTCAATTTCTTAACCTCAAATTCAGTGATCTCCAAGAACCACTTCTTTCTATGTTTTAAAATTACCCTTCTGACCACAACCTCCCACTCCCACTACATCTGTCCTTCAATATCACCAATATCTCAGTCCTTTATTTTCTGAAATTCATATAATAGCCTCTTCCAGTACTCAATTCTTTCACTACCAATTCCAGATCCATTTAAAACATTATTTAAACCACTCTTGCATCAAAACCTTCATTTGCTTTCCATCCTCCCCACCATTTAGCCCTTCTATCACATGCATAAACAAAATCCTCAGACTGGATCAATCTGACTCAATGCCTTCATTGCACCTTTATGTATGCCCCCATGTTCAGCTGAAGAAAAATCATAGCACCAGGCAAACTGAAACAATATTAATTCAGTCTCCTCCTTCAGTGGGCCCTCATTGCCATAGTTCTTATACATGTCCTTAATCAGCACCCTCTCTCATTTGCTTTAAGAGTTTTTTCAAACTTTTTTTTTTTTTTTGAAATTTTGTCATTTTAGGGTCGCGCTCGCAGCATGTGGAGGTTCCTAGGCTAGGGGTCTAATAAGAGCTGTTAGCCACTGGCCTACACCGCAGCCACAGCCATGCCAGATCTGAGCCGCGTCTGCAAGCTACACCACAGATCACAGCAATGCCGGATCCTCAACCCACTGAGCAAGGCCAGGGATTGAACCCGCAACCTCATGGTTCTTAGTCGGATTCGTTAACCACTGCGCCACAACGGGAACTCCAGAGTTTTTTCAAACTTTAACCACTCTTGTCAAGCTTTCTTATTCTCAGGAGATAAGCTTAATATGCTATTTCACATAGAAAGCAGAAATCATTAGATGGGAAATATGTTCTCCGAAAAAAATGTACTCATATTTAAACCCATCACACTTTTATTTGCAAAGTATTCTTCTAACAACCTTGATACTGTTTTCTCCATTTAAGAGGTGAAGTAAACTATACAAACTCACAGCTGGTAAGTGGTGAGGCTGCGGTTTAAATACAGACAGTTTGGCTCCAGAGTATATGGGGGTTTTTTTTGTGGATTTTTTTTTTGTTTTTTTTTTTGGTTTTCAAGGCTGCACACACAGCATATGGAGGTTGCCAGGCTAGGAGTCGAATCGGAGCTGTAGCCGCTGGCCTAAACCACAGCCACAGCCATAGCCATGCCAGATCTGAGCCCCGTCTGTGAACTACACCACAGCTCACAGCAATGCCGGATTGTTAACCCACTGAGCAAGGCCAGGGATCGAACCCAAACCTCATGGTTCCTAGTCGGATCCGTTAAGTGCTGCGCCACGATGAGAACTCGAGTATACGTTCTTAAATACTACTTATTTCTATTTGACCAGGAAGGCTGGAGTGGATGAACTGAGGGAGAAGAAGCAAAGATGACAAATTCTAGTGAGACTTAATAAATAATGAGCTAAAAGGAGTTCCCTGGTAGTCTAGCGGTTAACACTTGGCACATTCATTGCTGTGGCCAGGATTCAATTGCTGCTCTGGGAACTGAGATCCCACATCAAGTGACTGCATGCTATGGCCAAAAGATTAATTAATTAGTGAGGACATAATAATAAGAATGAGCTAAAAAGTTTTAGCCTTCATCTTATGGCTGATAAGAAGCCATGAAAAGCATTAACGTAGGAGGTTTTAGAAAAAGCAGCAAATAATTTATTGTTAGAAATAATAAAAAGAGCTAATAAATTGCAAGAAACAACCAAGGAAATCAAGATAAGGTATTTCACAGGACAACTGGTCTAGTCTCATCAACAAATCAGTGGCATAAAAGGCACTAGAGAGATTAAGAGATTCAAGGGACAAAGCAATGTGATATAATTAATCTGTGTTCCTGAAATGGATGTAGGTTTGGACTAACCAGCTATAAATGACTTTTTTTTAAATTTTATGGCCACAACCATGGCATATGGAAGTTTCAAGGCCACCCAAGCCTCCACTGTGGCAACACCAGATCCTTTAACCCACTGCCCCAGGCCAGGGATCGAACCCATACATACCTCTGAGCAACCTGAGCCGCTGCAGTCAGATTCCTTTTTTTTTTTGCTTTTTGTCTTTTTAGGGCTATACCACCCATGGCATATGGAGGTTCTCAGGCTAAGGGTCGAATAGGTGCTGTAGCCACTGACCTATACCACATTCACAGCAACGCCAGACCCAAGCCTCGTCTGCAACCTACACCACAGCTCACAGCAACGCCAGATCCTTAACCCACTGAGTGAGTCCAGGGATCAAAACTGTGTCCTCAGAGATACTAGCCAGATTCGTTTCCACTGAGCCACAATAGGAACTCCTGCAGTCAGGTCCTTAATCTACTGCACAACAGTGGGAACTCCCATAAATTACATTTTGGATAAATTGAAGGAATCTCAATGTGGTCTGGGATTAGATAAGATGAAAATTTACTGAAATGGAAATAAATCAGCAACTGAAAAAAAATTAATTACAGAATGATCTCACATCAGAAAAAAAACCTGTCAAAGAGATAAGAAATGATATAGGTGAGTTCCTGTTGTGGTTCAGTGGTAATGAACCGACTGGTATCCCTGATGACACGGGTTTGATCCCTGGCCTTGTTCAGGGGGTTAAGGATCCAGTGTTGCCATGAGCTGCTGTTGCCATGAGCTGCAATGTAGGTCACAGATGTGGCCTGGATCTGGCATTACTGTGGCTGCGGCATAGGCCAGCATCTATAGCTCTGGCTGGGAACTTCCATATGCTGCAGATGCAGCCCTAAAAAGACCCCCCCACACACACACACACAAAGAAGTGATATAGAATTAAGTTTTAACAGTACTGATCTCTCATTTTTTCCTTTTGTTTTTCTGTATTCTAATTTTTTCTATGATACATATTTGCTGCTTCTGTAGTATACATTATTAAAGAAATATAATCATTTTTGTTCAAGCAGTTCAACTAGCTGTCTTGAAGTAATGTGTATTTCAGCCTGTTCTCTGAACTGCAAACTCAAATATCCAACTGCCTACCCACTACCTCTCTTGGAATTCTAATACACAGCTCAGACTTTACATATGATATTCAGATCTCTTCTTCTTAATTGTCTCCTCCATCTCAATAAATGGCATTCCTTCTGGTGGCTTTTTTCAGCCAAAAATCTTGAGTCATTCTTGACTCCTCTCTATTTCTCACACTCTATAACCAAACTCACAATGCAGATCTCATTAAAGTTACCTTTGAAATATATACAGATATAGGAAGTTACAAATGTGGAAAGGAAGAATGTTAGAATAAACCCTGTAGTGCTGGACTGTAACTGGAAGTCTTGGTATTAATTCATAGTTACATATAGGAAACATACAGTGAGTAAATGTGTGTACCTACATGTCCTTCTTAAATCTCTCCACTGAAAAGGCCTAGAAGTAATAATATCCCAGGTACCTAAAACACTCCTTTTTTCTTTTTTTTAAGGGCCAGGCCTGTGGCATATGGAAGTTCCCAGGCTGGAGGGTGGGTGGGGGTGTGGAATCGAAGCTGCAAGCCGCCGGTCTGTGCCAGAGCAACATGGGATCTAAGCTGCACCTGTGACCTACGTACACCTCAGCTTGCACCATCGCTGGATCTTAACCCACTGAAGAGGCCAGGGATTGAACCTACATCCTCATGGATACTAATTAGGTTCTTAACTCACTGAGTCACAATGGGAACTCCTAGACTTTGTTTCTAAGAGGAACCAGGGCTTCTTCAAGAAACGGCTGATTCTAGGCCAGGAAAGAAAGTAGAAGAGCTTAGAAATTTTGTACTAGAAAACAAAAAAGTACCAAAGAACGATGTCAAAAGGACAAAGGCACTACCCTTCAAGGGGTTCCCACTGGCTAAATATACTGAATGGACAAATTAAGTGTTTAAATAAAGTAAAAGATTATAATCTACTGAATAAAACAGTAATCCATGATTACATACTGATGTGGATGTTTATTTAATTACATAAATAAACAGGGAAAGGGGAAAGCCCTGCCTTATAATCAAATGCCAACTAATAAATGTATAAGGAATAATGGATTTAAAAATAGCATTTGGCAACCATCGCAGCAAAGAATGACTCAAGCAACAATCATTAATGGATGCTAAAGCTGGTGAGAGATAGTTTAATGCAGAAAAGGACTGTTTATAAAGTCAAACTTTTTCTCCATAAAATACTCACTTTACAGTAGAAAAACTTAGCAAACAACATCTATTAATGGGGCAGATCAACACTGTATTCCTCCAAATACGTACACTGCTTTAGGAATACAGCATCATTTCTGTGTTATTTCTGCTCAAAACTGCATAACCTGAATCCATAATAATAATTTTTTTAAAACTTAGGCAAACACAAATTTATGGATTTTTTTTACAAGCTACTGGTCTACATTCTTCAAAAATTTCAAGGTCATGAACGATAAGGAAAGACTGAAGAACTGTTTCAGACCAAGGAAAAATAAAAATACACGACAGCTAAGTCTAACATATGACCCCTGGACCTTTAAAGACCATTATTGGGATAACTGGCAAAATTCAATCAGGATCTGTGAATTTGATGGCGGTAGTTTTTCAATGTTCATTTCCTGATTTGCTAGTTGTACAAATGTTACTCAACGACTGCTGGAATGTACTGAATTGTGTCTCTCTCAAATTCGTAAGTTGAAGCCCTAGTCCCCAATATGGCTAATTCTGGAGATGTCTATAAGGAGGTAATTAAGGTTAAATGAGATAAAGCTGATGACTTGATAAGACGACATGAATATCCTTATAAGAGACAGCAGGGAACTCTCCCTTCCCCTACACCTTCCTCCACCACATGAGGACACCATAAGATGGTGGCCATCTACAAGCCAGGAAGATAACTTTCACCAGAAAGTGAACACTGTCAGACCTTGATCTTGGCCTTTCCATCCTCCAGAACGATGAGAAAATAAATTTCTATTGTTTAAGCCACACACAGTCATATTTTGTTATGAAGCCCAAGATTATTAATACAACTATATAAAGAGAATAACTATTTTTAAGAAATGGACAGTGAAGTATATTAGCAGGGCATCATGTGAGTTCCCACTGTGGCTCAGCAGTAATGAACCCAACTAGAATTCATGAGGATACAGGTTCGATCCCTGGCCTCACTCAGTTGTGTCAAGGATCCAGCATTGCCATGAGCTGCAATGTGTAAGTTACAGATGCAGCTCAGACCTGGCATTGCTGTGGTTGTGGTGTAGGCCAGCAGCTACAGCTCCAATTCAAACCCTAGCCTGGGAACTTCCATATACTGCAGGTGCAGCCCTAAAAAGACAAAAATTTTTTAAAAATTTAAATTTTTAAAAGATTAAAAACAGAACATTGTAAATCAACTATAATAGAAAAAATAAAAATCTTAAAAAAAGAAAAACACCCTGTGCCACTACATTTTATGCCCTTCCTCAATACTACTAAAACACCTTGTACATAACAGATATTATACTTTTCACTTGGAATTTAAAATATCTACTTATAGGAGTTCCCTTCGTGGCTCAGTGGTTAACGAATCTAAGAACCATGAGGTTGCGGGTTCGATCCCTGGCCTTGCTCAGTGGGTTAAGGATCCGGCGTTGCCGTGAGCTGTGGTGAAGGTTGCAGACGCGGCTGGGATCCCGCGTTGCTGTGGCTGTGGCGAAGGCCGGCGGCTACAGCTCCTGTTAGACCCCTAGCCTGGGAACCTCCGTATGCCGCAGGTGCGGCTCTACATAAAAGGCAAAAAGACAAAAAAAAAAATCTACTTATAAATATCTCCCCACCAGACCATGACTCCCTTGAGCACATTGGCTTGGAACCTCAATGTCAATCAACTATTTTAGCAGATAAGCAAGTAATGTCTTCTACTGTTTAAATGAATACTAACCAATGCCTCCCTCCTAAAATCATCCTCATCCAGGCCTCATCCTCCCCCCTGCTCCAAATTATCTGTTTCTCTGTCTTATCAATTATCCCCAACTGTTTTGGGGACCCCTAGATGACACTAAGCAATAATCTAGGATGTGAAGGAGAATGAACCTTTCACTCCTGTCCCTTATTAATCAAATCCATCTTCTATAAACCTATAATACAGTCTTAAACAACAACCCACCACCATTGCTCTTTCCTAACATTTACTCATTCAAGTTAGCCCTAATTTCACTAAAATGAAAATGCTGGTGAAAAAAGGAATATCAGGAATTCCTGCTGTGGCTCAAAGGGTTAAGGACCCAACACTGTCTCTGAGAATGTGGATTCAATCCCAGGCCTCACTCAGTGGGTTAAGGATCTGTTATTGCCGCAGCTGCAACACAGGTTTCATCGGCGGCTGTTATTCAATCCCTGACCTGGGAACTTCCATATGCCATGGGTGTGGCCATTAAAAAAAAAAAAAGCAGATTATTATTTTATACATTCAAAAAGGAATAGCACAACTACTTATTATTTACATTAATGAAGGGAAATACTACTGTGACTGATCAAAACAAATTAATTCCCAAGACATTTCCACTGTGTATTTAGAATATATCTTATTGATTCTTTTAACAAATTCACCTTGGTAATTGTGTACTTAGGTTTATATCACAATCTGTCTTACTCTCCACACCTTATAATTCTCAAACAGGTATGAAAGTGATGCTGCAAAGATTAGGAAAGGGTAACTTGTAAGAAAACAATGTATTAACCAGAATGTCAAATGTTATTTCCACATCAAGGCCACCACCACCAACAAAGTGTACGTAAAACCAGGAATTGTAAATGTACATATTTACCAAAAATTTAGAAGAACTAACTTCCATTAAACTTTCATAAAATAATGTCAGTCAATCAGCTGTCACAGCTAGGTACTGTGCCGATTTTTTTCTCCATTGATCTAGTAAGTACTGAAAACTTTCCAAGAAGCAGTATATATGACCTGGTACAATAGTTTCCAAATTCTGTCTGTGGCCCCTGGTGAAAATTCCATTGGTTTGCAGAAAAATGAGAAAAAATAAGGATGGTAGCAACTTATTCTTCCTAACGTGAAATATACCCAAGTTAATGGATTGTTCTTTATTACCTTCTTCCTGCTTTTCTGGTAATTATATCTTTATGAAATAACGGTAACAATTTATGTCTCCAATCGGCAATATGAACAATCCCATTTCAGCACCTTTTGTTTTTTGATTGGTCCATGTCCAGAAACCACTAGTCCAACAGATCTTCTCTGATCCTGACTCACTATGAACTACCAAAATAAATGAGTACTTAAATACTTCATCTGCTTAGTTTGCTTTCTACAATCAATAATTAGACGTGTTTTAACCATGCTGGGAAAATTCCTTTCTTAAGATTATATGGACCTATGATCTGTGGATCACAAAAATGCAAGAAGCAGCATTAGTGTATAAAGATAGTATTTTATTTACCCCAAGAACTCAAGGGTGGCTTTACCTTACTTAGAAAATTTATAAATATCACACTATATTTACAGAAAAACTCTTGATAAAATTCTGTGTCCAGGAGTTCCCGTCGTGGCGCAGTGGAAACGAATCCAACTAGCAACCATAAGGTAGGTTAAGGATCCGGCGTTGCTGTGAGCTGTGGTGTGGGTCTCAGACGCGGCTCAGATCTGATGTTACTGTAGCTGTGGTGTAGGCCTGTAGCTGTGGCTCCGATTCGACCTCTAGCCTGGGAATCTCCATGTGCTGTGGGTGCAACCCTAAAAAGCAAAAAAAAAAAAAAAAAAAATTGTGCCCACTGAAGTGCATATTATTAGCCAAAAAAGGCATCACATAACCTGATAAAGAAATTTTAAATGCAAAGAGTGAGGTATCATAGGAGGAAGACTAACATACATATCAGATCAGTTCCCCCACACTGATCACTAGGCTCAATACAATTCCAGTTAAAATCCTAATAAAATTTATTAAGGAATTTGTCAAGCTGATTCTTCATTTGATATGGAAATGCAAAGGCCTAAGGATAAAAATGAAAAATGGTGGCCTCCCAGATATCAGGGCATCATATAACAGACTGTGGAAATCGTGCAGGTATAGACAAATTGGTCATTAGACCCAAACAGAGGCCATAAATAGATCTGTGTGTTAACTGACATTTATGACAGGGGTAGCATTGTAGATCACTAGGAAAAGGAGAAAACTATTCATTAAATTAGACAAGGACAACTGTGTTTCTGTATAGCAGAAAAATGAAAATGAACTCTATCATGTCATATATAATTAATTCTGAACGGAAAAAAGACAAATACAGTAGGCTAATGAAAGGCATTAGCAAAAAATACAGGAGAACACCTTTATGACCATAAAGTAGGGAAAGAATTCTTAAATACAGGAGTTCCCTTCGTGGCTCAGTGGTTAACGAATCCGACTAAGAACCATGGGGTTGTGGGTTCGATCCCTGGCCTTACTCTGTGGGTTAAGGATCCGGGGTTGCCGTGAGCTGTGGTGAAGGTTGCAGACGCGGCTCGGATCCCACGTTGCTGTGGCTGTGGCGAAGGCTGACGGCTACAACTCCTGTTAGACCCCTAGCCTGGGAACCTTCATATGCCGCGGGTGCGGCTTTACATAAAAAGGGCAAAAAAAAAAAAAAAAAGAATTCTTAAATACAGATACAGTGTGCTAACCATAATAAAGACTGCTAAAAAAAAGTTAAAAAAAAAGTGTTAACACAATATACATATATGTATTATTAAAATTAAGAACATTAACATTAAAAAAAAGAATTATTAAATACAGATACAGTGTGCTAACCATAATAAAGACTGTTAAAAAAAGTTAAAAAGTGTTAACACAATATATATATATGTATTATTAAAATTAAGAACATTCCTTCATCAAAAAGACACCATAGAGTACAAAGACACACCTCAAAAGTTCCCCTGTGGCGCAGTGGGTTAAGGATCTGGTGTTGTCACTGCAGTGACTTGGCTTGGGTAGCTGCTGGGGCCAGGGTTTGCTCCCTGGCCTGGGAATTTCCACATGCCGCAGAAGTAGCCAGAAAAAAAGATCGTAGTAAAGTATACAACATATAACATTTCATTTCTTTTTACTGTAAAACAGTATTCCACTTCAGGGATTTCCTGCAGTTTGTTTGTATCACAGTTTGTTTGTTGAAGGGTATGTGGGATTTCTTTGGTTTTGGTAATTATGAATAAAGCCACTATAAACATCTTTTAATAGTATCTTTTTTTTTTGTCTTTTTGCCTTTTCTAGGGCCACACTCGCAACATGTGGAGGTTCCCAGGCTAGGGGTCCAATCAGAGCAGTAGCCGCCAGCCTACGCCACAGCCACAGCATTACAGGATCCGAGCCGCGTATGCAAGCTACACCACAGCTCATGGCAACGCCGGATCCTTAACCCACTGAACAAGGCCAGGGATCGAACCCGCAACCTCATGGTTCCTAGTCAGATTCGTTAACCACTGAGCCACGACAGGAGCTCCAATAGTATCTTTAAAATAGCAAAACTTCATAATTTTGATGAAGCCCAGCTTACAAAAAAATACCTTAATGTACCATGATGTTAGGGTCCTAAGAAATCTTTGCCTATCCCAAGGTCACAAAGACTTTCTCATACATAAAAGTGAAAGACTTAAAGCTGTCGCCCAAAGGACGGGAAGAAAAAGACTGTTTACTCTCACCCTTCTACAAGTAGGCATTCTAGGTAGTACAACAAGGCAAGAGAAAGAAACAAAAGGCATCAAAATAGGAAAGGAAGCAATTAAACCTGCCTTAGTTGCAGACATGGTTTGTCCACATTAAAAACAAACAAACAGAAAAACCCACAAAGTATCTATAAAATAGGTACCAGAACTGATGAATGAGTTCAGCAGATTGCAGGATACATAATAAGTAGAAAAAAAAAATTGTTTAAGCGTACCATTTATAAGAGCATGAAAAACTTAGGTAGAATGGAGCAAAATACGTGCAAGATCTGCATGCAGAGAAAAAACACAAACAATGATGAAAGAAATAAAAGAAAACCTAAATAAGTAGAGAGATATATCATACTTATGGATTGGAAGACTAAATACTGTTAAGATGTTAATTCTCCCAATTATCTATACCAAATTATGGTATAGATTCACCATAGTCCTAATCAAAACCTTAGAATGATTTTTGGAAAAACTCAACAAGCTGATTCTAAAATTTAAATGGAAAGAGAAAAGACCCAGAATAGCCAAACAATCTGAAAATTCTTTTGCAGGATTCACACTACCTGATTTCTAAATAAGATACAGAAATCAAGGAATTGAGGTATTAACAAAACTACAGGCAATGGGACAAAACAGAGTTCAGAAATAGACTCATATGGTTCACTGATTTTTGACAAAAAATAGGCAATTCAATGGAGAAACGAAGAAAAGACAATCCTTTTTTTTTTTTTCCTTTTCCTGGCCATACCCTCCGCATATGGAAGTTCCCAGGCCAGGGATCTAACCTGAGGCACAGCTGTGGCAACGCTGGATCCTTAACCCACTGGGTCAGGTTAAGGACTGAACCTGTGCCACCACAAAGACAATGCTGGATTCTTAACCTGCTGCACCACAGTGAGAACTCCAGAAAGCACAATCTTTTCAACAAATGGTATTGAACCAGTTGGACACCCATTTAAAAAAAAAAAAAAAAATTGGACCTACACGTCATACCATTTGCAAAAGTTAACTCAGGATGCTTTATAGTAGTTTCTGTTGCAGCGCAGGAGAAATGAATCCGACTAGTAACCTGAGGATTCAGGTTCAATCCCTGTCCTCACTCAGTGGATCAAGGATCTGGCGTTGCCATGAGCTGCAGTGTATAACTAAATGTAAAGCAAAATTATAGACTAAAACCACATTATAGAACTAAATGTAAAAACTAACTACAAAACTTCTAGAAGTTCAATGGTCTGCAGGACCTGTATTGCTGTTCCTTTTTAATTCCTGCTATTAGCAATCTGCATCTTCTTTTTTTCCCCCTTAGTCTGGCTAAAGAGCTGTCAATTTTATTGATTATAACAAAGTCCTTTTTTTGTTGTATTTTTAGGGCCGTACCAGCAGCATGTGGAGGTTCCCAGGCTACGGGTCAAATCGGAAAAGAAAGAAAAGAAAAAAGAGTGAAAAGAAAAAAGAAAGAAGAACTTGTTAATAACGGAACTTGACATATAGAGGAGGAATGTAAAGAAAGGGTAACCTACTTTTCATTTTATAACATATTCATAGTTTGAATTTTATTTACCATGTACTTTTTCTTTTTCTTGGCCTGCTTGAGGCATGTACAAGTTTCTCGGCCAGGGACTGAACCCAAGCCACAGTTGCGGGCTGTGCCACAGCTGCAGCAATGCCAGATCCTTCACCAGCTGCACCACAAAGGAACTTCCTTTACCATGTACTTTTTTTTCTTCTCTTTTTTTGTAGATCCCTTCCCTTAACTCAAAATCTGTACACCTACTGGTCTAATGACACCTCCACTGAAGTATCTAAAGATATCTTAAGTTCAACATGTTAAAAACTAAACTGTTGATTTCCCCCCAAATTTGTCCACTCAAAGCTTTCATCACTTAGGGAGTTCCCTTCGTGGCTCAGTGGTTAATGAATCCGACTAAGAATCATGAGGTTGCGGGTTCGATCCCTGGCCTTGCTCAGTGGGTTAAGGATTCGGCATTGCCGTGAACTGTGGTGTAGGTTGCAGACGCGGCTCGGATCCCGCGTTGCTGTGGCTGTGGTAAAGGCCTGCAGCTACAGCTCCTGTTAGACCCCTAGCCTGGGAATCTCCACATGCCGCGGGTGCGGCTCTAGATAAAGGCAAAAAAAAAAAAAGCTTTCAGCACTTAATAGCTCTATCTTTCTATCACTCAGGACACAAACCCTGGAATTATCTTTAATTCCTCTCTTTTCCTCATTCTGTCAGGAATTTGTTCTGTCTTCAAAATATATCCAGAAATCATTTAGTTCTTTTTTTTTTCTTTTTAGGGCCGAACCTGAGGCTTATGGAAGTTCCTCATAGGGGTCAAATCGGAGCCACAGCCACAGCAATGCCAGATCTAAGCCGAGTCTGTGACCTACACCACAGCTCATGGCAACGCCAGATCCTTAACCCACTGAGTAAGGCCAGGGATTGAACCCGCATCCTCATGGATACTAGTTGGGTTCACTTCCGCTGAAGCCCCACAGGTACTCCAGAAATCATTTACTTCCTATCATCTTTATCCCTGTCACAGCAGTCTATACCATCATCACCTCTCACCTGGACTATTATATTACTCTTATAATAGGTCTTTCTGCTTCTGTCCACTCCTCTTTATAGTCTATTCTTACCATGGCAGTGGAGGATTCTTTTAAAAGCTAAGTCAGAGCATGTTATTCTTTGCTCAATATCCTCCAATGGTTACTCCTTCCACTCTAAGTAAAAGCCAAAGACTTTGCCCTTTATGATCTGCAATCCCCCTTATCTCTTTGAGCTCATCTACTCTCACTCCATTCCAGCCATAGTGTTCTGGAACACTATTCAGTGAACAAACCACATATACTCATACTTTAAGGTCTTAATTCTTACTATTCTTTACCTGGAATCCTCTTCCTCCAGATATCCACCTGGCTAACTCAGTGTCTTCAGGTCTTTATTCAGTTTTCACTCTCTCAAGCCTATTTTAAGTGCTTCCTTTAATATTGCAACCTGTCCCCCAATCTCCAGTGTTAATTCCAATGCCCTTTACCTTGCTCTATTTTTACTTGTTTCCCGTAAGACTTTATCATTTTCTTCTCTTTCTTTTTTTTGTCTTTTGTCATTTCAGGGCCACACCCCGCAGCATGTGGAGATTCCCAGGCTAGGGGTCTAATCGGAGCTGTAGCTGCCAGCCTACACCAGAGTCACAGCAACACCAGATCAGACCTACACCACAGCTCACGGCAGCTCCAGATTGTTAACCCACTGAGCGATGCCAGGGATCGAACCTGCAACCTCATGGTTCCTAGTCGGATTTGTTAACCGCTGTGCCACGACAGGAACTCCAAGACTTTATCATTTTCTATCACACTAAATAATTTACTTTTTCATAATATTTATAAGTTCTATAAGGTCAGAAATCTTGATTTATTCACCAATGGATTCCAAATAAACACATAGTAAGCGCTAAAAATGAGTGAAAGAGCCATTGGTTTTGGCTGAGCCTGCAGTAGATGGAAATTCCCAGGCCAGGGATGGCACCCTCACCACAAGCAGTGACAACACCAGACCCTCAAACCCATTAGGCTAACAAGGAGCTCCTGATGTAGACTATTACTGTTCAGTGACCTATATTTTTAGATTTCCACTATGATTTATTCTTTGATCGATGAGTTATTCAGAAATGCAGTTTTTAATTTTCAAAGAGGAACATTTTGTTCTGGTTATTAACTTCTATGTTAATAGTACTATATGGCTAAAGAACATGAACCTATGGTAGAGAGCATAGAAATTATATCAACCTTGCATTAGGGGCCAGTACACATCATTAATTGGTTTAAACATTCCTTATTTGTTCAAAAATAATGTGTTATTTTCTAATTTTAGAGGCCAGGGTTTTCTATATGTGAGTCAATAAAATCAGATACAGTGTAGCAACAACTCTCTACATTTTTGCAAGTTTTTTGTCTGCTAAAACTACCAATAATTAAGTACTACATTCATTCATTCTTTTTTATGGCTACACCTGTGGCATACAAAAGTTCCAAGGCTAGCGGCTGAATCAGAGCTGCAGCTGCAGGCTTCATCACAGCCACAGCAACACCAGATCCAAACTGAATCTGCTGCAACCTATGTCACAACTTGCAGCAATGCCAGATCCTTAACCCACTGAGCGAGACCAGGGAGTGAACTCCGCATCCTCATGGTTACTAGCCAGGTTTGCCACCGCTGAGCCGCAACAGCAACTCCTCTGTTTGATAATTCTTTTTTGTTGAATTTTATCTGTAGGAATTCAGAGGGCCTAATCAGAAAACGCTTTTTCTCAAAGTGTATTTGAAACTGCTCTGGCAGAATCAGGTAGTACTGACGTTGGTTGTGCATCTTTCTCACAGAGGATTCTTCCACTTTGCTATAGGCCAAAGGCTTAGTTTCTCATTAGTGTTAATATGGGCATTTGCCCTTAGAGCAACCTTGCCTTTTCTGTTTGTTCACAGCTCATTATCCCTGTTTCAGCTGACTTTTCAACTTTCTTTTTTTTTTCTATGGCCACATTTGTAGCATATGAAAGTCCTTGGGCCAGGGACTGAATCCGAACTATAGCTGTGACCTATGCCGAAGCTGCAGCAACGCTGGATCCTTTAACCCACTGCACCAGACCAAACCTGTGCCTCTGCAACAACCCAAGACGCTGAGCCACAGCAGGAACTCCTGACTCTTCACTTTTATGAGAATAGACCCTTACAGAACTTCTTTGCTGTTTTAATATGTCCAGTAATGCATTAAAAATTATGCTTGTAAGGAGTTCCCTTGTGGTACAGCAGGTTAAGGACCTGGCATTAAGGATCTGCAGCAGCTCAGGTCACTGCTATGGCTCAGGTCTGATCCCTGGCCTAAGAACTTTCACATGCTGCAAGCATGGCCCAAAAAGAGGAAAATTATACTTATAACCTCCCATATAAAAGAATTCCAAATAATTTACAGAGACACTGCCCCCTCAAGCAGGTGGTACACAAACTCTGCACGCCTCAAGTGTGAGTTCTTTCCTAAGCATAGTTGATGGGGGGGGGGGTAATTTTACAATGAAGAAACCTGACAAATACCGTCTTAAATTCAATCCCTGGATGGGAACTTCCATATGGCACAAGTGTGGCCATAAAAATTTTTTTTAAAAAGAGAGAGACATGGTGACTAAATGTAACATAGAATTCTGCATGGGATCTTGGGACAGAAAAAGACATTAGGCAAAAATTAAGAAAACCCACAAATAAAATATGGACTCTAGTTAATAATTATGTATCGGAGTTCCCATTGTGGTGTGGTGGAAATGAATCCAACTAGGAACCATGAGGTTGTGGGTTCCATCCCCGGCACGGCTCAGTAGGTTAATGATCCGGCACTGCTGTGAGCTGTGGCGTAGGCTGCAGACGTGGCTCGGATCTGGCATTGCTGTGGCTGTGGCTTAGGCTGGCTGCAACAGCTCCGATTAGACCCCTAGCCTGGGAACCTCCATATGCCGCTGGTGCAGCCCTAAAAAGACAAAAAAAAAAGAATAATTATGTATCAATATTGGCTTATTAGTTATAACAAATGTAACATATACTAATGTAAGATGTTAACAAGAAGGGAGACTGGTACAAGGTTTACAAGAACCCTCTATACTATCTTTGCAATATTTCTATAAACCTAAAACTATTCTAAAGTTTATTTATTCACTTTTTTTTTTTTTTTTAGCTTTCTGGGGCTGCACCAGCAGCATATGGAGGTTCCCAGGCTAGGGGTCTAATTGGAGCTACAGCTGCTGGCCTACACCACAGCCACACAGGATCCAAGCTGCATCTGCAACCTACACCACAGCTCAAGGCAACACCGTATCCTTAACCCACCGAGCCAGGTCAGGGATTGAATCCGCAACCTCATGGTTACTAGTCAGGTTCATTTCTGCCGCACCACAACAGGAACTAGTATTTATTCACTTATTTTCTTACCTCTCTCTCAGGATGGGGAAGTTCCTGCGCTGGAGATGGAACCCACGCCACAGCTACAGTCAGAGCCACAGCAGTGACAATGCCAGATCCTTAATCCACTGAGCTATGAGGGAACTCTAGACTATAGTTTATTTTTATATTTTTTCTGGGCCGCACCTGCGGCATATGGAAAATCCCAGGTCGAACTGGAGCTACAGCTGCCAGCCTATACCAAAGCCACAGCAATGCCAGACCTAAGCCACTTTTGCAGCCTACACCACAACTCATGGCAACGCTGGATGCTTAACCAACTTGGCGAGGCCAGGGATGGAACTCGCATCCTCATGGATCCTAGCTGGATTTGTTTCCACTGCACCACAATGGGAATTCCCTAAAGTTTATTTTTAAGCCACGTTTGTGGCAATTTCTGAGGGATTTAGTTATGTTTTTAGTGGAAGCATCCTGTCTGTCATATCATCAGGAACAGAAAATGTCCTATTCACCCTTCTGCCCAGTATAATCATGCTCTTTCCCAAAACAATGTTCCTCTGAAACTCCTCTGGTAAACTTCCTCTTCCCTAATTTCTGAGAAATCACTTTGCTCTGATCCTGTCCTCTACCTAGGACCCCCCTTTTCTTCTGCTAGCCCCTGAAACTCAAGTGTTTCCCAGGTTCTTTCCCTGGGTGTATTCTCTTCTCAAAAGAATGCTGTGTCCTTGAAGTGCTCATTTGTTAACTACTACCGGTATGCTAATAATTCCCAAGTCTGTATCTCTATTCCAAAGCTCCCTAATATAGTGGTTATGAATTTATTTCTTAAATCAGTCAGCCTTAGTTTCAAAGTGCAGCCCCTATTTTCAACTACATGACTCTTTCAGACTGCTTCTCTCATTATACAATGGGATAATAATAGTACCTACCTATTCAAAGGTTTTTCTCAAGATTACACGACATAATACACAAAAAATTCCTAGAACAGCATCTGGAGTTCCAGCTGTGACATAGCAGGTTAAGGATCTGGCATTGTCTCTGGGCAGCATGGGTTTGATCCTCGGGCTAGGTTAAGGATCCAGTATTGCTGCCGCTGTGGCTTAAGTCGCAACTATAGCTTGGATTTGATCCCTGGCTCAGAACTTCCATATGCCTCAGTGTGGCCAGAAAAGAAAATAATAAAAAATTCCTAGGACAGGAGTTCCTGCTGTGAAGCAACAGGATAGGCAGTGTCTTGGGACACAGGTTCATTCCCTAGCCTGGCACAGTGGGTTAAGGATCTGGTGCTGCTGCAGCTGTGGCTTAGGTCACAACCGTGACATGGATCTGATCCCTGCCCCGGAAACTCCATGTGCCACTGGTAGGGCAAAAATGGGGGGGAAAATCCCAGGACAGCATCAAGTACATGGCTGCCAATAAACATTAGCCAATATTAGAATTATAAGAATTATCTAAATGACTAAAAATCTATTAAACAACTTTTCTCAGATGGCATCCAGACACTCCAACTCCATGCGTTCAAAGCCTACTTTCATCATCTAATTCCTCCCAAATTTTCTGTCACCCAAGACAGAATCCACCTTCTAAGGTTTTCCTCTAACTTATTTCCCCAACATTCAACTGGTCAGGAAGTTCTGTCAAATTCTACTTTCTAAATACCTTTTAGGTAGTATCTGTCCTCTCCACTACCACTACACTAATTCAAATCTTTGTCATTTCGCTAGATTATTATAATGGCTTCTGAATGTTTCCCCAAACACGTTATTTGTTTTTAGAAACTATAATTGATATCTTAAAGACCAAAATACAATATTTCTGTTGGCATAATACAAAAGAAGTTCATTCATCATTTTTGGTTATCCTTATCTCTTTCCTACCTCTCATCCACCCCCATTCTCCTCTAACTTTCACCACAAACCCTATTTACTACTCTTTACTATGCAGCTCAGGAAATTCCCCTGACCACCCCCCAATACCCTTGTCACAGTCCACTTATAGGGTGAGTCTGCACTTGAAGGAAACAACATCCATAACAAAGGATCTCTCCTAGGGGAAAGAAAGGATTTAGATTTCATTAGTGCAATCTTTCCCAAGTTGGCCAAGAAAAACGTCAAAACTTCAGCAATTCTGAACTACTAATAGAGACAGATGGTTCTGAAAGCACTATATACAGGACAGTTAAATATGGCAAAAAGATACTGAAGTCCAATCCAACTAGCTACATCACACTTAGCAATTACAAAGGTGCCTCAGCAAAAAGAAAAATGCCAAAGAAAGCAGCAAAGCCAGAAGCAGTTGATAATATATATTACAATGACAGCCTATGTTTAATATTTGTTTTTATAAATTTACATTTTTACTTGACATTTTAAAATATGAAATATATTAAAATCTGGGCTCACTGATTTAACTTCAATTTTTGAATTCTAAAAGCTCTGAATAAATCCCAAAATTTATTCTAATACCAGTATTACAAAAAAATAATTTTGGTCCAGAAGTTCCCATTGTGGCTCAGGAGGTTAAGAATGTAACAGTGTCCTTGAGGATGTGGGTTCAATCCCTGGCCTTACTCAGTGGGTAAAGGACCTAGCACTGCCGAAAGATGCTATGGTGTAAGTGGCAGATGTAGCTTGGATCTGGCATGGCTGCAGCTGTGGCACAGGCCGGCAGCTGCAGCTCCAAATCAACTCCTAGCCTGGGAACTTCCATATGCTGCAAGTGCAGGCAAAAATGAAAAAAACAATAATAAGTTGGGTCCAGTGTTACAATCACTATCTACTGTAGCTTAGTTACTTTGTTTTCAACACCCATTCCCCTTGCACCATCCCACTTACATATTAACAATCATGGCTTTTATTGCTTCTCTTTGTCTTTTCCATCCTTACTCGTCTATGTGTACCTCTGGCTGTTACTCCCTGCTTCTGATTCTTTCACACCTTTATTTGTATTTGGGATGCCTTTTTTAGCTTCACATCTTTTTTTGAACAACAACTGTTACTTTCATCAAGGCTTTCCTTTTTTTTTTTTTTGGCTTTTCAGGGCCGCACCCACAGCATATGGAGGTTCACAGGCTAGGGGTCGAATCAGAGCTAGAGCTGCCAGCCTACACCACAGCCACAGTAACGCCAGATCCAAGCCTCATCTGCAAACTACACCACAGCTCATGGCAACGCCAGATCGTTAACCCACTGAGCAAGGCCAGGGATCAAACCAACAACCTCATGGCTCCTAGTCGGATTCGTTAACTGGTGGTGCGCCACAACGGGAACTCCCATCAAGCCTTTTTTACTAACACAAAGACAAATTGGTTCTCTCTGCTCTTTAATTGGGTGCTTCCTAGAAAAACTTCCATAACAAAGCTTCCCAAAGTGTGTTCCATGAAACGCTAATCACATGAGATAGCTAGAAAAGAAAGGAATTCCATAGTCAAATAAGTCTGGAAAATACTGAATATCCTATCATCCACCCCTCCTGCAAATTCATCAAGCACCTTATTAAAGATACTAAAGTACAGGAGTTCCTGTCATGGCACAACAGAAACGAATCCAACTAGGAATCATGAGGTTGCAGGTTCAATTCCTGGCCTTGCTCAGTGGGTTAAGGATCTGGCACTGCCAGGAGCTATGGTGTAGGTCACAGGTGTGGCTCGGATCCCGCTTTGCTGTGGCTGTGGTGTAGGCCAGCAGGTGTAGTAGCTCTGATTGTACTCCTTGCCTGGGAACTTCCATATGCCAGGAGTGCAGACTTAAAAAGCAAAAAAAAAAAAAAAAAGATACTGAAGTCTAGCAGCATGAAACAGTTTAATTTTATGGAGTTCCCGTTGTGGCATAGCAGAACCGAATCCGACTAGGAACCATGATGTTGTGGGTT
>PVHT020000034.1:3310929-3360929 GCA_004024745.2 Catagonus wagneri
ACCCCTAGCCTGGGAACTTCCATATGCCGCAGCTGCAGCCCTAAAAAAAGACAAAAGCCCTCCCCCGCCCCCAAATTAATAAGCACTTTCTATGTTCTACACCCTCTTCAAGGTGCTGAGAATATAGTGATGGACAAAACAAATTCCCTGCTATCTTTTTTTTTTTTTTTGTCTTTTTGCCCTTATGTAGAGCTGCACCTGCAGCATATGGAGGTTCCCAGGCTAGGGGTCTAACAGGAGCTGTAGCTGCCGGCCTTCGCCACAGCCACAGCAACACGGGATCCGAGCCGCGTCTGCAACCTACACCACAGCTCACTGCAACGCCAGATCCTTAACCCACTGAGCAAGGCCAGGGACTGAACCCGCAACCTCATGGTTCTTAGTTGGATTCGTTAACCACTGAGCCACGAAGGGAACTCCTTTGCTATCTTAAGTTTACATTCTAATTAGGGGTGAGAGGGGCCATGCATCTCAATAAACAAGCAAGTAAATAAGGTAGTATCTCATAATGAGAAAAAGTATAAAAAAGACTTAGTGATAAAATAAGAAAATGATAGGCAGGAGCCCTAAGGGGTAGGCTCTTTGGCTAGGATGATAGGGGTCAACCTCTAAGGAGGTGACATTTGAGCTAAGACCTGAAAGACAAGGATATTAAGGCAAATTTTTCACATTAAGTGGTAATTTATAAAACGGTAATGATAATATAAACAGTATATTTTATGTCCTCCTTTGGCAAAATAAAGTTAGCAACTTATGATGTCACAAATTAGGAGTTCCTGCTGTGGCACAGCAGGTTGAGAATCTGGCGTTTGCTCTGGGGCAACTCGGGTTTAATCCACAGCTCGATGTAGTAGGTTAAGGAACCTGTGTTGCCACAGTTGTGGCGTAAATTGCAGCCATGGCTCAGACTTGATCTCTGGCCTGGAACTTCCATGTGCCAAGCATGCAGCCTAAACAGGAAAAAAAAAAAAAATTAAGTGGTTGATAAAGTAACATCTGGAAACCCGTGGCAATACACAACATTAAGATGATTGACAATGGCAGTTCCCGTTGTGACTCAGTGGAAACAAATCTGACTAGCATCCGTGAGGACACAGGTTTGATCCCTGGCCTTGCTCAGTGGGTTAAGGATCCGGAGTTGCCATGAGCTATGGTGTAGGTTCCAGATGCGGCTTGGATCTGGCATTGCTGTGGCTGTGGTATAGGCCAGCAGTTATAGCTCTGTTTCGACCCCTAGCCTGGGAACCCCATATGCCACAGGTATAGCCCTCAAGACAAAAAAAAAAAAAAAAGATTAGTGACAATGGATACGTACATTGTAAAAACTTGATAAATGTCATTCTATAATATAAATCAGTGGATTCTCAAACCTTTTAGTTTCAGGATCCCTTTACACTCAAAAATTACTGAAGACCCCAAAGAGCTTCTGTTTATGTGGGTAACATGCTATTTAATACACTAGAAATTAAAACTAAGAATTTCAAAATAGCTATCAATTCATTAAAAACAATAATAAAACTAGTCAGTTAATGCTACATACACTTTTATTAAAAATCCAATGTTTCACTTAATAGAAGATAGCCATATCTGCTTTTATATTCAATTTACTGCTACACATGAATTAATGAACTTTCTTTCCAACTCTGCAGCTCAGTGAAATCATCTAAACAGACAGACACTCATAGAAAAAGAGTAGAATGGTAGTTGCCAGGGGCCAGCGAGTGGGAGAGTGGGGAAATGCTGGTCAAAGGATACAGCTCCCAGTTATAAGATGAATAAATTCTGGGGATCTAATGTACAACCTAACACACTGACTGTAATTAACAATGTGGTACCATATGTTTGAAAGCAGCTAATAGAGTACATCTTAAATGTTCCCAGGAACAAAAAAAAAATTTTCGAAAAAGGGTGATGGGAGTTCCTGTTGTGGTTAAGTGGAAATGAACTCCACTAGCATACATGAGGATGCAGGTTCAATCCCTGGCTTCACTCAGTGGGTTAAGGATCTGGTGTTGCCACAAACTGTGGTGTAGATCCCAGATGTGGCCCTGATCTGGGATTGCTGTGGCTGTGATGCAGGCTGGCAGCTGCAGCCCTGATTCAACCCCTAGCCTGAGAACTTCCATATGCTGCAGGTGCAGCCCTAAAAAGAAAAAAACTATGCTTAGCCACTCTGAAACCAAGCAATTTCCCTTTCCTAGGCTATAAATGTTCTGAAAATTTCCTCAAAATAACTCACTTCCGTGAGACTCAGTCTGTTTGTTTGTTTGTTTTCTTTTTTGGCCACTTTTTGGCATATGGAGTTCCCAGGCCAGGGATCAAATCAGTTGTGACCTATGCTGCAGCTATGGCAACGCCTGATCCTTTAACCCACTGTGTCGGGCTGGGGATTAAACCTGCGTCCTGGCACTGCAGAGATGCTGCTGACCCTGTTGCACCACAGTGAGAACTCCAAGCCTCAGTTTATAAGATTTTTAAGTGGGGATAACTCTTATCATGCAGAGTTGAGGTCAGGATTATAGGTAGCATATATATGTATAATATTTAGTAAGCATGCTCCGTAAATGATACCTACACTCCAACCAAAAAGTGTTATCTCTTCTAAACTGGATAACATATAAAAACTGATACTATCATACTTCTCAGAACCAATTACTTTTGTTCACTTCTTATCTCAGTTACTAAACATAAGTTCTTTATAATTACATCTCTTTCAGCAACCTAACAAAATTTTACAGAGAGTAAGCACCCAATATTTCCTTTTTCTTTTCTTTTCTTTTTTTTTTAGGGCTGCAAGTGCAGCATATGGAAGCTCCCTGGCTAGGGGTCACACTGGAGCTATAGCTGCCAGCCTACACCACAACCACAGCAATGTGGGATCCAAGCCACGTCTGCGACCACAGCTTGCTGGATCATTAACCCACTGAGTGAGGCCAGGGATTAAACCTGCATCCTCATGGATACTAGTCAGGCTAGTTACCACCGAGCCACAATGGAACTTCTGTATCCAATATTTCTTCTTCTTTTCTTTTTTTCTGTCTTTTCAGGGCTGCTCCCTCAACATATTGAGGTTCTCAGGCTAGGGGTCAAATCGGAGCTGTCGCTGCAGGCCTATGCCACAGCAACAGCGACTCAGGATCTGAGCCATGTTCACAACCTACACCACAGTTCACGGCAATGCGGGATCCTTAACCCACTGAGAAAGGCCGGGGATCAAGCCTGCATCCTCATGGATAATAGTCAGATTCATTTCCACTGAGCCACAACAGGAACTCCCCTGCACCCAGAATTTCTAAACTCACTTTCTGAATTCTGTATCTTTGGACATAGGAACATATACAAAAGAAATTTTAATAACTACTACTAACTGCCTCTTGGACAGAGATCATCATTTTAAAATAACACATCATGCTACAGTTTTAAAACTATCATGATGGTAAAAGGAACATAAAGCCAGCACAGGATCCATTTGGGTCTTTTTAAAATTATTATTAAAAATGGTAACTTAGGAGTTCCCATCGTAGCGCAGCAGAAATGAATCTAACTAGGTACTGTGAGGTTGCAGGTTTGATTCCTGGCCTCACTCAGTGGGTTAAGGGTACAGTGTTGCTGTGATCTGTGGTGTAGGTCTCAGAGGTGGCTCAGATCCTGCATTACTGTGGCAGTGGTGTAGGCCCACAGTTGTAGCTCCGATTTGACCCCTAGCCTGGGAACCTCCATATGCTGTGGGTGTGGCCCTAAAAAGACCAAAAAAAAATGGTAAATTATAATGCCTAACATTAAAACATGGTTTCCCCTCTAACAGTGAAACTTTCAGTAAAAGGTAATAACTAATTGGAGTTCCCTTCGTGGCTCAGTGGTTAACGAATCCGACTAAGAACCATGAGGTTGCGGGTTCGATCCCTGGCCTTGCTCAGTGGGTTAAGGATCCGGCGTTGCCGTGAGCTGTGGTGTAGGTTGCAGACGTGGCTCGGATCCCGCGTTGTTGTGGCTGTGGCGAAGGCCGGCAGCTACAGCTCCTGTTAGACCCCTAGCCTGGGAACCTCCATATGCCGCGGGTGCGGCTCTACATAAAAAAGGCAAAAAGACAAAAAAAAAAGGTAATAACTAATCAATCTCTTCTCTCTCTCCTTCCCTCCCTCCGTCTCATTCTCCCTCTCCCCTTCTCCTTCTAATGGATACCAAAGAACCATAGGGTAAAATAAGTGAAACTCATCACTTGAGTGTGAAGTGAAGGGAGAGAGATGAGGGAAAAATAAAGGATCCAACCAAAAATTACCAGCATACTAAACATTTCATTTTTTTCATTGAACAGCCTCTATTTCAATGTTTCTAAGAGGTTAAGAAAAACAATGAGGTATTTTTTTTTAACTATCTTTATCTTAGCCAGAAAGACTTTAATGTTCTAAAACACAGATGGAATTGTTGCCTTTTTCCAAAAAGGAGTAACTAAGTGCTACTACTTTCTCCACAAAACGTGCAATTCTCCAGAGTCCTATAACTAAAATCTGTCAATGCAGTGGAATCTGAAAGCACTACTAAGCACTAACTCCTTTTTGTTTCCCTGACAAACATGAGAAACTCAAGTCAAGGTGGCCGGCAGCTACAGCTCCTGTTAGACCCCTAGCCTGGGAACCTCCAAATGCCGCAGGTGTGGCTCTACATAAAAGGCAAAAGACAAAAAAAAAAAAAAAAATCCCCTTCGTGGAGTCCCCGTCGTGGCTCAGCGGAAACGAATCTGACTAGTATCTAAGAGGACGCAGGTTCGATTCCTGGCCTCGCTCAGTGGGTTAAGGACCTGGTGTTGCTATTCCTGTGGCTGTGGCAAAGGCAGGCAGCTACAGCTCTGATTTGACCCCTAGCCTGGAAACCTCCATATGCTGCCACAGTGCAGTCCTAAAAAGACAAAAAAAAAATCCCCTTTGGACTTTTTAAAGTACTGTTCTATGAAACTCTAAACATTTGAGAAAGTAAAAAAAAAAAGAGAGAGAGAGAATGACAAAAGCCAAGGAGAAAACAAGTTTGGATGCATCTATTATTTAATAAATAATGAAATTATGAAAGGCAAGAAGCCAACTCACTAAGAAAAAAAGCCAGTCAGTCTCCACTCCCTAAGAAATTACACACATACCAACACTCGCCCCTTCTTAACCAACAAACCTGTAATTTTGGGTTGGTCTGTTTAAGGAAATTTTAATATTAGTAGTCTTCCATTGTCAATGGAATTTTCCTTTCAAGATATTTCCATACCACAAAATCATCTGAAGTTTGTCAATACTGTTTCACACTCTGAGTTATGGGACTGTTTATTTGCTGCCTAATTTAACACTTAGCTTACTGTGGGATATACAGTGAAATTATGTTTTACATATTGCTTCAGGAGTTCCCTTGTAGCACAGTGTGTTAAGGATCTGGTTTGTCACTGCAGTGGCTCAGGTCGCTGCTATGGTGTGGGTTGGATCCCTGGCCAGGAACTTCCACATGCTGTGGGCAACGCCCCAAAAAAGAGGGAAAAGTTCACCTAGAGCCATGCATATAACACCACCCTTCTGCATTTGAGAGACAAAGCAGGTAAATGAAGAACATAACTGCTTGTAAAAAGGCTCATACATGTAAAAAAGGCTCATTTAGTATATACCATTACAATAATCTTGTTCTAGTTAAGATAGTTCATGGTTTGAAACATTGTCAGGAAGTAAGGAAATTAACTACATCTCTATAAACCTAGGGCAATGGAAGAAGAGGTGACCTAGGCATCCAAAGGGTGGGAGATGACCAATGATGCAGTAATTTTACAATCCGGGAATTACAGACCAAATGCCTAACTAATCCAGAAGTGCCATTAAGACTAAACCAAGACTAGAAACACGCAAGATATCAAAATAGATTTATTACTTCTTTGGGGAGCTGAAATAAAGTTTACCTTAAACCTGGAAAATAACTTAAGTCAGTAACAACACATTATCAAGTAAGCAGACAGAGGAATCTAAAATACCGGAATGCCCCAGCGCCTTCTCTCTGGACCTCTTCTCTATGTACACTTAATTTATCTTTCTACACTTACTATTCTACCTATACTTACTTCCTAGTACATTACCTCTTTCAATCTGGTTGCTCTAAAGACAATTTACATACAAAATAGACACCCTGTGGGACTGATGCACAACTCTATGAAGATGCTAAAACAAGTGAATGGTACACTTCACATGAGTGAAGTCTTTACTTTTGAATTACATTTTTTAATGCAGACAACCCAATCCTACCTAACACATTCAAAACTAAATTTCTGATCTTTCTCCCCAAACCTGCTCCACTTCCAGCCTTCCCATTTGCAATAAATGTCAACTCTTTCTAGTCACTCAGGCAAAAAGACATTCTCATTTTTCCTCTTTTTGTTTTTTTCCTCTTCTTTTCTTTTGTGGCTGCCCCGGAACATACAGAGTATCCCTCAACCTACACCACAGCTGCTGGCAACACAGAATCCTTTTAACTCACTGTGTTGGGCTGGGGATGGAACCTGGGTCCCAGTGCTCTAGAGACACGGCTGAAACCCTTGCACCACAGCGGGAACTCTCAGTCATTCTTAATCACTCTCCTCTCTTACCCTACATTTAATCCATCTGAAATTCCACTTGGATCTACCCTCAAAACTCCAGAATCAAATTATTATTTCCACAACCTGGTCCAAACTACCAATATTTTTTTTGTCTTTTTGCCTTTTTTTATTAGATTCTACTTTTCTATATCCCTCTTTTCTTCAAAAACTCACTTAAATTCTCATATCACCTTCGAAAACACACCAACCCATCCAATGATTAGAAACAAGACAATATAGAGATATCATAAAGACAATACTTTCCATTTTGTCCCTCAGAGAACTTGCTAGTTCACTAAAGAAGGCTGGTCCAAATCATCTGCCTCTGACAGGGCATGTAATTTCCAGCACTGTTCCCAAAACAAAGTAATTATTTTGAATACTCAGGACCTTAAGACTATCTACATCACCACTGTCATGACAGTAACTAAAGTGAACAAATTTCTATATGCTAGGACCTATACTAAAATACAATTGTTATCTTTTAAATCTAGACAACAATCCTATGAGAGAGAATTATCTCTACTTACAGAGCAGAAATCGAGATTCACAGTTTTTACTGTACATAGAATTACCCAGGCATAAAAGAGATGGAATTAAGATTTGAACCTAGGTCTAATTCTAAAGTCTATATTTTTCGGGAGTTCCCTTCGTGGCTCAGTGGTTAACGAATCCGACTAAGAACCATGAGGTTGTGGGTTCCATCCCTGGCCTTGCTCAGTGGGTTAAGGATCCGGCGTTGCCGTGAGCTGTGGTGTCGGTTGCAGACGCAGCCTGGATCCCGCGTTGCTGTGGCTGTGGCGAAGGCCGGCAGCTGCAGCTCCTGTTAGACCCCTAGCCTGGGAACCTCCATAAGCCACGGGTGGGGCTCTAGATAAGGCAAAAAGACAAATAAATAAATAAATAAATAAATAAACAAACAAACAAAGTCTATATTTTTCTACTTTTCTACACTGATTCCCATTTTATATTAAAAATGGAACAAAACAGAAATGATAATCCTGTCAAATTACACATCAAGTCTACATAAAAGCCATGTTTTGACTGCCAGCAACCATACCTATCATTTCTTTCACTCAGTTATAAATGTTGCCTTCTGATAAACAGAAATTAACTATTTGATTAACTATTTCACAAATATTTATCAACTGCTCATTGTGTGCCAAACACTGTTCTAGTTGCTTGCAGACACAGCACCAAAGACACAGCCCTGTCATCTGGTGGAAGAAGATAAATAATAAACAAATAAGATAATTTCATGAACTGAAAATAAAACCATATGATGGAAAGTAACTGAAGGAAACACTTGAAATAAGATCATTAGGGAAGGCCTTTCTGAGAAGGTAATATTTGAGTTTGGATCTCAATGATGAGAAAAATGGGAGAAGGCTGAGGACTAGTAGGCAGTGCAGATGGTGTAGGAACTTGTAGTCCTTTTACTTGCAGTAAAAGTTTAGCGCTTAAGCCTGTTGCAATGGAATAGCACTGGATGATTTTAAAGCACTGAAATGACATCTGCTTATGCTACAGAAAGATCACTTTTAAAAAATGGTAGCAGTAGAAGCATCAGTCAAATTAAAACAAGCCTGAATAAAATGTGAAGAACCCACCAAGAAATGTCTTCAGGAAGTTTACTTGCCTTCTCTAAATTATTTCCTTTAAAGTGAACAAAAAGTTTCTTATTACACATTATGAAATTAAGGATAAAATGAAAATATCTCAGGAAGTTACATAGTTACTTAAATTCATGCTGAGGTCTAAATATAATTTACTAAATAATGAATACCAAACGAAAAAAAAAAGAGAGAGAAGCAAAAGTGGCATCAGGAAAACGGACAGAAGGGCTGGGAATGCCAAAGACACTTATTTCACAAATTTGCCTAAAGCTGACTTAAAAACCAAACTCTAACTAAAAATAATTCTACCACTCTGCTGAATATTTCTCTCAAAAGGCTTTATTTACAATAGACG
Source organism: Catagonus wagneri (assembly GCA_004024745.2). NCBI lineage: Eukaryota > Metazoa > Chordata > Mammalia > Artiodactyla > Tayassuidae > Catagonus > Catagonus wagneri. Next base: position 3,319,496 of record PVHT020000034.1, read on the forward strand.
ATATTCATTCAATGTAAACACAAAACAACCACAAATTACCCTTAGAAAGGTAAGTTCCAGTCCACCAGGGAAAAAAAAAAATCAGGTTTATAGAAAGTCAAAAGCATTTTAACCACACAAACTATATATAATTCACTTCAAATGAAGTATTCTCTTCCTAGAGCATTTTTTTTTTCACTCTAAAAGGGAAATAAGCTCAGACACAATATCAAAAGGAGAGGCAGAAAAATTCTGGCTCCAGTATACATTATTATCCCTGACTAGAAAAAATACATTGTAATTGCCATCTGTAATCCCACAGGTAGGGAATGGGGACCAACTTATCCTTGCAAACGATATAACCATACAGTTAAAGCACCAGAGCCCAGAAGTAGGAAAAATAGAAATGTTTTAAGTCAGGAAGAAAAATATGTTTAAGGAGACTATGTCCTCAGGCTTATTTGAGCACTGCTTGCTACCACTGGCATACCAATTCCATTAAAGACCACTGGCATACCAATTCCATTAAAGAATAATCATTAAAACATTACAAAGTTAAATGCAGCCGGTGTCATCCGATATGGTGGAATCAAACAACTCAAGCAACTTAACACTTCTGAGCCTTAGTTTCCCCATCTGTAAATCAAGGATTAAAAAATCTACTTCTCAGAGTTCCCATCGTGGCACAGCGGTTAATGAATCCAACTAGGAACCATGAGGTTGTGGGTTCGATCCCTGGCCTTGCTCAGTGGGTTAAGGATCCGGCGTTGCCATGAGCTGTGGTGTAGGTCGCAGACGTGGCTCGGATCCTGCGTTGCTGTGGCTGTGGTGAAGGCCGGCGGCTACAGCTCCTATTAGACCCCTAGCCTGGGAACCTCCACATGCCGCGGGTGCGGCCCTAAAATGACAAAAAGGCAAAAAAAAAATCTACTTCTTAGGATTATCTGAAGGTATAATGAGATACTAGATATATTATAAATGGCAAAGGGCTGGGCACATAGTAGATACTTATTATGTGCATCCTTGATAATGACTAGTATTATAACTGATAGTGTATGTTCTAATTTTACTGCTTGGAAAGAGAGTAACTCCGATCTGCTATTAGTAAATACAGGGAATCCTGCCTTGCTTAAACAATCCTTTCTTGATGTTATTCAAAGAGCCACAAAACATCTCTCCCAACAATAACTTTATATACAAATGGTTTGAAGCTTGGGGCCTATGATTTTACAAGTTTTATCCACCTGTTCCCTAAAAGGTAAACACAAATTAAAACACTATAGTGGCAGCAAGAGCAAAAGTGGAAAAGAAGAATAATTGGATGATGACTCTCACTGGTGACATGTCATAGGACACCACAACAGACCTAAAATTCAAATAGATATATATGGATTTAGGGTCAACCCTCTCTTCTCACCAGGAGGCAACAATGACTTCTCCATGTTTCTGCCTAGAAGATCTGAAATCTTCTGCGAACAATCTATGTTTCCTGACAGTTACATAAACTTCTTTTCTTCAGTAAAGCAGTAAGTGAAAAAAAAAATTCCACTATAAAGACCAAAAGAGCAATAACTGGGGGGTGGGGGGAGAGTAGTATATATTCAGAAAACACACTTCTTGATTCCTTGTTTTGATTACCTATGAAATCAGTCCCTATTTTTTAAAAAGGTATTCGAACTGATGAAAAAGTAGCCAGATAACGTTTTCCAATTTAAAGTATTAGTCGCGATACTAAGATTGTTTATGGTATCAATAAGCCCGGATTTTATTGCAGCAAGTACACAGGTACAGGGAAACCTCCCAGGTGGTCGCCTCAGCTCTACGTGGAGCTCACGTTACTTTTTAACATTCACCTAAGTAAGGACGCTCTTACTACACATCACAAGTTATATGTCAGGAGAAACAGAATGATCCAACATATTCCGATGAAGTAGGTGCGTTTACTACTGCTTAAACCATAGCTTGTCTATCAACAGGAAAACAAGAAATCATTAATACGTCAAAGCCTATAAGAAATAAACGGACGCGACAATTTCCGTGAAGGTTCAGTGAAAACACCACCACCTTACAAGCTCTGAAATGAAATAATATGTGGATTTTTACAGATTTGGGCCCAACGGACCAAGGTCACACCAGTGGGTATAAAATCCATAAAATGATGAGCTTCCTGCAGTTCAGGAAAATCCTGACTAGGAATGGAGTCTGGACATGGGAACACTAGGGTCGAAGCTTTATGTGAACAACCCCAACCGAATGCAGCCGCTCCAAGGGAAAGCCCGAAACGTTTTGGGCAGTATTTCCTTCCATACCCCAGTCTTCCCTTCCCGAATCACCCCCAACACTCACATCTCCGAAGCCACTTCATCCAATGGTAGACGATCGTAGTGTGGTGTTTCTTGTTCTCTATACACCAAGACGACAAGCCTTGAATAGATTCCATGGTGTTAGTTACCGACTGGAATTTTCGATCCAACGAGGACTCCAGAGCCCCTGCCGAAGAGGCCGACGAGGAGGAGGCCTTACTGCTGCCTCCGCCGCCGCCGGCCGCCATCTTCCCAGTTTGCACAAGCGCTGCTGCTCCTCTGGCGGCCGCGGCGGCGGCGGCGGCGGGAGCCGGCAAAACAATCACTGCGAGTGCGTGAAAGTCGCAGGTGGGGAGGGAGGCCAGGGGGTGGAGATGGTGCACGCGCTAGGCTCTTCTGGAGGTAGGACGGGAAGACCAGCTGTTGGGCACGCTGGTGGCTCCTACACGCTGCAAGGAGGGGCTGCGGGTTTCGAAGGCTTATCAGAATTGTTCAAAGGATTGTGTTTAAACCAGTCAGTAATCTCGGAAGAACTACGCAGAAAACACGTCCTGCAGAGCCTTTTCTGAACGCCGGGCCCAGAAATTAATGGTTTTATACTCTTCGGCTCTCAACGCTTAAGGCCCTTCCCCACACTCCTCTAAGGACGGGCGTTAATATCTTAAAGTTAGTACTACCCGACTGCCCCTTCAGCTGCAGAAAACTCTCTCCCCTTTAGGTCCTCTAACACAGAAAAAGCCCAAGGCTACCTAGTCAGGATTTTTTTTTTGCAACGCAATAGCAGCAAAGGGACAGCAACAGTATCGCGCAGGCGCTGCTTGGCTCCGCCTCCCTGCTTCCTTCTCAACCTAGAAAGCGGAGGGAGGCGCCATGGCGGGGCAATCTGGCCAATCGAGGGAGAAGAACGAGAAGCGCGCGCAGGAGCCCACGAGCCCCAAGGGCTAAGGAGACACTCCGATTATTTGTGCGCCTGCGCAACAAGCCAGCGTGTAGCGGGCTGGGAGGAGAAACCTGGAGAGAAGGGTGAGGGAGTTGGTCAAACTAAGGAGAGGTTGGGGGAGGGGCTTCACCGCTCCACCAGGCGTTTTAGCGAGGTCTCTCTCTTGGGGCTTTCCAGCTCACACAACGGGGCTGAGAAACTCCCACCGTTCAGCAGCCACTGTTATGTTCTGGCACCTGCAACTACCGCCGCCGCTGCTGCTAACTCCTCGGGGCATCGACGCGCGACAAAGTACCGGGCAGCCATCTTGCAATGTCTCAGAAGATGCGCATGCGCCAGCTCCAGAGAGCCATTCACTACGCAGACTCCCAGATGGAGCAATATTTTACACTCCATTTGGACGATACCATTTACAGCCACTTGATTTTGGATTGTAGGGAGAGGAAGTAAATGAGGTGAAACGGAAAATTTCCCTTTAGAATTTTAGAGACGAGGAAAGAATTAAAGGCAAAGTGATCTCACCATCACCAATTATGGTACAGTTTCATAACTGCATAAAACATGGTTTACAAAAGCCTTAGATATCTATTGTATTGGTTAGCACAACCTAGATTAACCATGCCATCCCATTTGCTTATGTGAATCATCTGGGCAGATTTGGAGGCTCCTGTGTTCCACTAAACACATGTAATTATTTTAATTCTTTCTCATGTCCCTAGTAGACTCACGTTTCTTCAGTCAGGGAACCTTTTTGTCAAGCTCATATCTAATATTTGTTTTTGTTTGTTTGTTTTTTGTCTTTTTGCCTTTTTTTCTTTTTTGTCTTTTTTGCCTTATCTAGGGCCGCACCCGCGGCCTATGGAGGTTCCCAGGCCAGGGGTCTAACAGGAGCTGTAGCTGCCGGCCTTCGCCACAGCCACAGCAACGCGGGATCCGAGCAGCGTCTGCAACCTACACCACAGCTCACGGCAATGCCGGATCCTTAACCCACTGAGCAAGGCCAGGGATGGAACCCGCAACCTCATGGTTCTTAGTTGGATTTGTTAACCACTGAATCACGAAGGGAACTCCAATATTTGTTAGTTCAATAGAAAGTTGTTGAACGTCTTGTGCCAAGTACAGTTTCAGATGTGGGGGAGTGATAGCAAAATGGCAAAAGCACCTTCCCTCTGGGGCTTAGTGGCAGGAGACCATAAAAAATACATATAACAGGAAGTAATAATTTCTATCAAGAAGCATGAACCAGTGTAAAGGAGAGGGAGGGCATTGTATGTATAATGCTGTAAGAGAATGGGAATGGGGGTTTGGTGATCAAGGACGGCTACTGGTAGGAAGTGATACTTGATATGAATGTTGAGAACAAGGTAACCAAGCAAATATGGAGGAGGGGAAGAAAACATAGTGGCAGACAGAACAGCAAGTGTAAAGAACCTAACACAGGAATGTTTTGATACATTAGAAGGAAAACAGGGAGGCCACTGTGGCTAGAGAAGAGTAAGACAGGGGACAGGTGGTAGAATATGAGATCTGAGAGATGAAGGGAGAGAGTTCCCATGGGTTAATGATCCGGCGTTGCCGTGAGCTGTGGTGTAGGTCGCAGATGCGGCTTGGATCTGGCACTGATGTGGCTGTGGCATAGGCCAGCAGCTGTAGCTCCGATTCGACCCCTAGCCTGGGAACCTCCATATGCCGCAGGTGCAGCCCCAGAAAGCAAAAAAACAAAAACAAAAAAAGCACCAATGTGAGCTCCCACTGTGGCCCCCGCAGGTTACAACCTGACTAGTATCCAGGAGAATGTGAGTTCAATCCCTGGCTTTGCTCAGTGGGTTAAGGATCTTGTGTTGCAGTGAGCTGTGGTGTAGATGGCAGCCCAAGTTTGGGTCCTGAGTTGCTGTGGCTGTGGCATAGTCCGGCAGCTGCAGCTTCAATTTGACCCCTAGCCCAGGAACTTCCATATGCCACAGGTGCAGCCCTAAAAAGACAAAAAAAAAAAAAACCAAAAACCAAAAAAAACCCCAGCTCAGATCTGGTGTTGCCATAGCTGTGGAATAGGCTGTAGCTACAGCTTTGATTCAACCCCTGGCCTGGAAACTTCTATATGCCATAGGTGCAATCCTAAAAAGAATAATACTTAATCAGATCCTACTAAATTAATGACTTGTTTCTCTACCCACTGCTAGTTTTCTTACCCACTTGTGTTAGCCAAAGTTCCATTTTTAGTCTTTCTCTCATCTTTCTGCTCATTCTTGCCCAAAGATTAAATTTATCACCTGCATCTAGATTCACTAAAGTTGGATACCTTGGTTGTTTTTGATTCTACCCCTTCCATCTAGTTATGAAATTCTGTAGACTTCTACCTAGAAATTTCTTGCATGAATTCCCTTCCTTCTATTCCCCTTGCCCTCTACCTAAAGGTTATCATCACCATTTTAATAAATTATATATCAACAGCATCACGGTCAGGTTCCTGGTCTGTCTCTTCAGTTTATATACATAATCAGATTAATCTAGTAATCCTCTACTCAAAAAAAAAACCCCAAAAAACAAAAAACAAAACTTGTTCTTTGTTATCAACAAAGTTAAATAAAAGCCCTGCCTTTTAAGCCCCTCCACAATGGTTCCAATCTAACTTTCCAGTGTTATCTCAAATGCCTTTCCTCATTGGTCCCTGGGCTCCAAATTGTTCTTTTTCCTTAAATACATTCTGTAATTTTCTATTTATAGTTAATTCTACCTAAAATGTCTTCTCTTACCAAAATTCTACCTATCTTTCAGAGCTATCTTACATGCAAATTTCCCTGATTATTCCAACTGGATGGAATTTTTTTGTACAGTACAATTTTCTGCCCTGAATAAAATTATTTGTATTTCCTTACCTACTAATACTGTGATGAAAAAAGCACCCTGATTGCAAAACAGTGTTACAACTGCCTTAACCAAAAGTAATTATTTGGTGTCTATATTCCACAGATATTGCCATCATTTCCTGAAACTCATCAAGGTAAGGCCCATATAGGGAGGAAATATCAGTCCAATTACTTTATATTCACATCTTTCTTTTTTCTTTTTGAGCCTGCATCTGCAGCATATGGAAGTTCCTGGGCCAGGAATCGAATCAGTGCTGCAGATATGGCCTATGCCACAGCTTTCGGCAATGCCAGATCCTTGGATCCTCAACCCACTGAGGCCTGGGAATGAACCTGCATCCTCATGGATACTAATTGGGTTCTTAACCCACTGGGCCACAATGAGGAGCTCCTATATTCACATTTTTCAATGAATAAAGCTACCTTGATCATATCACTTTATTCCCTATCACAAATTCCAAGTGACTTTTAAAATTCCAGAACTTTATAGAGGATAAATAACTGCCAGTAACTAAAGGTATACATAACTTGAAACATTATGAAAGTACTAAAGTTCAGGAGTTTCCATCATGACTCAGTGGAAAGGAATTTGACTAGCATCCATGAGGACGCAGGTTTGATCCCTGGCCTCGCTCAGTGGGTTAAGGATCTGGCGTTGCTGTGAGCTGTGGTGTAGGTTGCAGATGTGGCTTGAACCCCACATTATTGTGGCTGTGGTGGACATCACTGGCTACAGCTTTGATTCGACCCTAGCCTGGGAACCTCCACGTGCCTTGGGTGTGGCCCTAAAAAGACAAAAAAAAAGAAATTACAAAAGTTCACAAGATATTTTAAGTGATAACAGCATCCCAAGATAGGAACTATTCTGAGACCAACATTTATTTGAAAGAACACATTTATCCCTACCACCTATTTCATAAATGAAGCAGCACATGTAGCAAATAAGTATGGGCTCCAGTCAAACAAAGGTGGGTTAAAATTAAACCCCATGACTTACTAGCCATAACCTTGGGGCAAATTACTCTAAGCCTCAAACTCCTCACCTCTAAAATCTATTTTCCTTATAAATTCGTTTTGACAAAGGAGGCAGTGTTTATTGAACATGATGGTCTATACTGTATAGGATCAGGAAAATTTAGACTACTCTAGGAAGTGGATCAACAAAGATACTGCTGGAGTTCCTGTTGTGGCTCAGTGGTAACGAATCTGACTAGTATTGTGAGGACGCAGGTTCCAACCCCAGCCTTGCTCAGTGGACTGAGGATCCGGCGTTGCCATGAGCTGTGGTGTAGATCACAGACACGACTCAGATCCTAGTTGCTGTGGCTGTGACATGGGCAGGCAGCTGCGGCTCCAATTTGACCCCTATCCTGGGAACATTCATATGCCACAGGTGAGGCCCTAAAAGACAAGAGAAAAAAATACTGCTGCAATTTATGTGAAAGAATATTCTGCCTATCTTTTCCTCTAAGAGTTTTACAGTATCCAATTTAAGTTTAGGTTTTTTGTTTGTTTGTTTTTGTCTTTTGTCCTTTTAGGGCTGCACTGGCGGCATGTGGAGGTTCCCAGGCTAGCGGTCTAATCAGAGCTGTAGCCACCAGCCTACGCCACAGCCACAGCAACATGGGACCCAAGCCGTGTCTGCAACCTACACCACAGCTCATGGCAACGCCGGATCCTTAACCCACTGAGCAAGGCCAGGGATGGAACCCGCAACCTCATGGTTCCTAGTAGGATTCGTTAACCACTGAGCCACAACAGGAACTCCTCCACTGATCTTTATTTTTGTTTTTGTGCCAGTACCATACTGTTTTGGTGACTGTAGTTTTTTAGTAAAGTTTTAAAGTCAGGAAGCCTGATTCCTTCAGCTGTTTTTCTTTCTCAAGATTGCATTGGCCATTTGTAGTCTTTTGTGTTACCACATAAAATCAGGAGTTTTTTTTCTTTAGGGCAGCACCCTTGGCTTATGGAGGTTCTCAGGCTAGAGGTCGAATCAGATCTATAGCCGCTGGCCTACACCATAGCCACAGCAATGCTGGTTATTTAACCCACTGAGTGAGGCCAGGGATCCAACCTTTGTCCTCATGGATGCTAGTCAGATTTGTTTCTGACTAGCATCAGAAACAAGAACTCCAAAATCAGGAAAACTGAGAACAACAAAAAACACTCTGAGGCACAGGGAATTAAAAGACTTATTCAGGACATTCTCTTGTGGTGGTGCAGTGGGCTAAAGACCCAGGGTTGCAGCAGCTGTGGGTCACAAATGTGGCACAAGTTCGATTCCTGGCCTGGGAACTTCCACAAGTCACAGGTGTGGCAAAAAAAAAAAAAAAAGGCTTATTAATAAATAAAAAACTGGAGTTCCCGTCGTGGCTCAGCAGAAACGAATCCGACTAGGAACCATGAGGTTGCGGGTTCAATCCCTGGCCTCACTCAGTGGGTTAAGGATCTGGCATTGCCGTAAGCTGTGGTGTAGGTTGCAGACACGGCTCAGATCCTGCATTGCTATGACTGTGGGATAGGCCGGCAGCTGTAGATCCGATTAGACCCCTAGCCTGGGAACCTCCACATGCCACGGGTGTGGCCCTAAAACGACAAAAGGCAAAAAATAAAAAATAAAAAAAAAAACTTGGGGGTGGGGGGATGCACTGGGGTTTGGGATGGAAATGCTATAAAACTGAGTTGTGATGATTGTTATACAGCTATAGATGTAATAAAATTTAAGTAATTAAAAAAAAAGTTACCCAGTCAAAAAAAGAAACTTATTCAAGATAACAAGATTTAACTCTCATTATGAATACCTTTTTTTTTTCTTTTGTCTTTTGAGGGCTGCACCCACGGGATATGGAGATTTCCAGGCTAGGGGACAAATCAGAGCTGTAGCTGCCGGCCTATGGCACAGTCACAGCCACACAGGATCTGAGCCATGTCTGCGACCTACATCAGAGCTCATGGCAATGCTGGACCCTTAACCCACGGAGCAAGGCCAGGGATCGAGCCTGAGTCCTCATGGATACTGGTCAGGTTCATTAACCACTGAGCCATGACGGGAATGCCTCATTATGAGTATATGAACAATAATATATATACAACAATAATATATATACTTCTTTTAGGTCTTATGCAAACAATACATTTTTGAAGCTGTGTATAAATTATTTATACATGTTTGTAATAAATCCTTTTTTTTTTTAGGGCCGCACCCGTGGCATATGGAGGTTCCCAGGCTACGGGTCGAATTGGAGCTACAGCTGCCAGCCGACACCACAGCCACAGCAACTCAGGATCTGAGCCTTGTCTGCAACCTACACCACAGCTCACGGTGACGCTGGATCCTTAAGCCACTGAGCGAGGCCTGGGATTGAACCCGCAATCATGGTTCCTAGTCAGATTCGTTTCCACTGCACCACAATGAGAACTCCTGTAATAAATCCTTTAGTATAAGCAAAAACACTTTTTTTAGGGCCACACCCACGACATATGGAAGTTCCCAGGCTAGGGGGTCTAATCAAAGCTGCAGCTGCCAGCCTACACCACAGCCACAGCAATGCGATTCGAGCTGTGTTGCGACATACACCACAGCTCATGGCAATGCCGGATCCTTAACCCCACTTAGCGAGGCCAGGAATCAATCCCACATCCTCATAGATACTAGTCAGGTTCATTACCACTGAGCCACAACTGGAACTCCCAAAAGCACTTATTTCTGACAATGAAGTTTTTTCCTAGATTTGTTTAATTAAGAAAATGAGTTCAGGGAGTTCCTCTCACAGCTCAGTGGTAACAAAACCAACTAGTATCCATGAGAAGGCATGTTTGATCCCTAGCCTTGGTCAGTGGGTTAAGGATCCAGTGTTGCCGTGAGCTCAGTGTAAGTTGAAGACATGGCTTGGATCTGGTGTGGCTGTGGTACAGGCTAGCAGCTCAGTTCTGATTCGACCCCTAGCCTGGGAACTTCCACATGCTTGCAAGTGCAGCCCTAAAACGACAGGGGAAAAAAAAAAATGAGTTCAGGAAATTCCTGTTGTGGCTGAGTGGTAGTAAGTACAACTAGTATCCATGAGGACACAGGTCCAATCCCTGGCCCTGTTCAGTGGGTTAAAGATCCAACATTGCTATGAGCTGCAGTGTAGGCTGCAGGCTCAGCTCGGATCCCCAGTTGCTATGGCTGAGGTGTAGACTGGCAGTTGTAGCTCTGATGGTTCCCTAGCCTGGGAACTTCCATATGCCACAGGTACAGCCCTATAATGCAACAAAAAAAGGAAAATGAGTTCAGTTCTCTGCTTCCAAGTCTCAGAGGTAAAGGCTTTTTTAAAGATTTCTTTCTTCTCTAGGAACTGGCAATGTCATTTGTCTGGGTTATAGTTTGCTTATCTGTAAAAAAGGGAGTTTTTTTTTTTTTAATTAGTTTTTCCATAAGGCCTTTGTAGATTCTTTTCACCTTTTTTATCCTAGTGCTCCCTAATACTGCCTTAAAATTAGAACTCTGGGAGTTCCTGTCGTGGTGCAGAGGAAACTAATCCGACTAGGAACCATCAGGTTGCAGGTTCGATCCCTGGCCTTGCTCAGTGGGTTAAGGATCCGGTGTTGCCGTGAACTGTGGTGTAGGTCACAGACTCAGCTTGGATCCTGCGTTGCTATGGCTGTGGCGTAGGCCGGCGGCTTCAGCTCTAATCCAACCTCTAGCCTGGTAACCTCCATATGCTGCAAGTACGGCCCTAAAAGGCAAAAAAAAAAAAAACGCCAAAATTAGAACTCTAACTAGGACCCGAAACTTTTTAAAAAGGGTTAATTTGATAACCCAGAACGTTTTATTTTTATTTACTTTTTTGCTTCCACTTCAACATTACTTCCTAGTAAGCTTCACTTAGCAGAAAGGAGCTCTAATGGCTCCTGTGTGCAGTATGTCCTCAACAGGCAACATGTAATGAAAGGATATTCATGGTAAGAATTTTGGAATTCAATGGACACTTACTCTGTCCTAAACAGTCCTAAAACCAAACCAAAAACTTTAAAGGATTTAAGTAAATGCTTAAACAGAACTGCAAATTGTCAGATTCTTGGGGCAGGGGAGCTACACATTTTTAGACTTTTCTTTTTAATTAGTAAAGAGAAGAAATAGGTCAAATTCCTAAATCCTACTCCACCTTACAAAATGATGCATAACATCCTCCTTGGACTCTCCCTCTGTGTCCATTTCACCCAAAACACACATTCTCCTATTTATGCACCCATTTGAGGAAATGATTTCCTGTTAAGACTACTTAGGTTGGAGTTCCCGTCGTGGCACAGTGGTTAACGAATCCGACTAGGAACCATGAGGTTGCGGGTTCGATCCCTGGCCTTGCTCAGTGGGTTAACGATCCGGCGTTGCCATGAGCTGTGATGTAGGTCACAGACGCGGCTCGGATCCTGTGTTGCTGTGGCTGCGGCGTAGGCCAGTGGCTACAGCTCTGATAAGACCCCTAGCCTGGGAACCTCCACATGCCGTGGGTGCGGCCCTAAAATGACAAAAGGCAAAAAAAAAAAAAAAAGACTACTTAGGTTAAGAGATGGACATTCATTTGTTCTCCCTTCCTCTATCCACTTAACACCTATTCCTGCTTCAGTCTGTTCCAGCTGTTCCAGGAAGATGGTACTTACCACTCTTGCTCTAGGATAAGGTCAGGAATTTAAATTACCCAATCATCTATCCATTCTTTAGTTCATCCATTTATATATACATAAATAACAATGACAAAATTTTCTTTTTGCATAGCAAAAGAAAGTCTGGAAAAAAGATCACCTGAAGATCCAAATTCCAATACCTAAGAGTATGTGAAAAATATCATACTGACTTTAAAAATAACTCTTTAATCATATTCACATAAGGGGAATAAGGGGCAGCACCAGGCTGACTAGGGAAGAAAGCAAGGGGTTCTCCCTCAGTCCCAATGTCAGCTTGGCACAGTTCTGAGATCACACACACAAGTGGGGCTGGGCTGGGAAGGAGAGTAAGGAAGAGGACTGAAGAGACAAAGGCAAGAGGGGAGAGGTAAGGGCTCGCAGTAGTCTCAGTCGGTGGACTCCAACACAGATTCACTCAGTGCAAGGTCCCAGTAGTGCTCAGCCCCATGCTTTTTGAAATGCTCCCGAGCCATGTTCTCTGTAGGGCACTGTTTGAACTTCATCTCTCCAAAGCTCCGGTCTTTGGCTGTACCCTGGGAAAGAGACAAAATTTGTAATAAAAACACTATAATTTCTAATTTACATCAGATATAATATTCCTCGATAAAACGTATTAACATTTATGTAGCAACGTGCTTAACTAAATGTGATTTCATGGTAAAAACAATTCTAACCTGCATTCCCTTGGATATTTACTGAGCTTTTTATGAATTTATGTGGGTTTCAGTTTTTTTGGCTGAATGGCAGATCAGGAGTTCTGTGCTCTAGTGCCTGGATGGAAGAGCAAGTCAGCAAGGACTATGGAGGGTGAGATAGGATGAACTTGTCTCCCACCAGGCCTCCAGGAACAGATTTGGGCACTTAAGGAGTAAGGAGTTAGAGGCTAAAAGGACTCTTTTCATTAGACTTAGTGAGACTCCTCATAGAAGCAGGAGGCTTTGGGGCCCAGTGACAAAGAACAATACAGGGGTGAGGAGGAGTGGGGAATGGAAGCCAGTGGGCTACCTGCAGAGAACTACACCAGAAAGATACAGTACTAGGTAGAACCACATTCTCACCAAAGGTACCAGAAGCAATAGCAGTCACAAAATGCTACCTCAAGAGGTTTTCAGGGATTGATTCACAAAAGAAGGCTAGAGCAAAAACTGGCCTGTTTCTGAACTTGAGAAATAATTCTTGAGGATTCTCAGAGGTAAATGGAAGAGAATTTTAAAGAGATGAAGGGGTTGGAATATTAAACATGCAGGTGGGGACTTATGAGACATAGAAACAATTATTATGGTTATTATTACCTACTTAGTATGCATGAATTGGAGCAATCTGTGATAAGAGATACATGAAAAACAGTAACAATTACCTATAAAGAGTGGTCTTCAAGAATCAGAGAATTGGAAGGGACTATCTCAGTAAGTGCTCTCCTGTGTTGTAAAAATTTATTTTAATGACTATTCACTACTTCTGTAGCAAAACATTACTTTTTATTTATGTATTTTTCTTTTTAGGGCTGCACCCATGGCATATGGAAGTTTCCAGGCTAGGGGTCCAACTGGGGCTGCAGTTGCTGGTCTACGCCACAGCCACAACAATGCTGGGGATCTGAGCTGCATCTGCAATCTACACCACAGCGCGTGACCTACACAACAGGGTATGGTAACGCCAGGTAATTAACCCAAGCAAGGCCAGGGATCGAACCCACATCCTCATGGATACTAGTTGGGTTTGTTACTGCTAAGCCATGACAGGAACTCCAAAATACTGCTTTTACAATAAAGAACTGGTGACTAATTATGAGTGCATTTTGGGGCGGGGGCTGCACCCACGGCATATGAAAATTCCCAGACCAGAGATCAAACCTGTGCCATAGCAGCAACCCGAGCTGCTGCAGTGAAAACGCTGAGTCCTTAACCTGTTATGCCACAAAGAGAACTCCCAAGCACATTATTTTTATTCTTTTTTGTTTTTAGAGCCACACCCACGGCATATGGGAGTTCACAGGCTAGGGGTCAAATTGGAGCTGCAGCTGCCAGCTTGGGCCACAGCAACGCCAGATCTGAGCTGCATCTGTGACCTACAATGCAGCTTGCGGCAATGCCAGATCCTTATCCCACCGAGGTCAGAGATCGAATCTGCATCCTCACAGATACAATGTCAGGTTCTCAACTGGCTAAGCCACAATAGGAACTGCACCCCCACCACCACTCCCAACTTTTTCATGGCCTCACAAGAAACATATGGAAGTTCCTGGGCCAGGGACTGAATCTAAGGCGCAGCTGCAACTGACGACACAGCTGTGGCAATGCTAGATCCTTTAATCCACTGTACAGAGCTTGGGACCAAACCCAGGCCTCCACAGAGACACAAGCTGCTGGCAGGTTTAAGGCTATGCCAGATCCTTAATGGTATACCATTATAAGAATAAGAAACAAAAGTCTATTATATTATTCTTTAAATGTGTTGTTTAAATATATTTCTATGTTTTAAACTATATTAAACTTGTGATGCTCGTTTCTACTGTGAAAAAAAAAAAAAAAGGCTATGCCAGATCCTTAACCCAATAAACAAGGTCAGAGATCAAACCCTCATCTTCATGGATACTAGCCAGGTTCTTAACCCACCAAACCACAACAGGAACTTCCAAAACTTTTTTTTTTTTTTTTGGCCATGCTGGTGGCATTTGGAGTTCCCAAGCCAGGGAACAAACGTACCACAGCAGTGACAATGCCACATCTTTAACCCACTGGACCACCAGAGAACTCTCACAGAGCACATTTTTAAAATAGAAGATATATATGTAGTCAACAGAATAAAATGAAAACATTAAATTAACACAAAGGTAGGAAACATTTACAAGGTATAAAATGTATTTTGGAATACTAAAAGGATTAGTGCATCATATCAGGATAAGAATATAGTTACTGAGGAAAGAAACTTTTAATGCTTCCCAGATAAAGAGGATATTTTACACTTCAAAATAGATGAATGATCATGAACAAGCATATTCACTCATTCATTCATTCTTCAGAATAGTGGTTCACTAAGAAAATTTCGGGATGAAAGTAGTAATATAACCATAAAAAAGTTCCATTTAGGAGTTCCCGTCGTGGCTCAGCAGAAACGAATCTGACTAGTATCCATGAGGATGTGGGTTCTATCTCTGGCCTCGCTCAGTGGGCCAAGGATCTAGCATTGCCGTGAGCTGTGGGGTGGGTCACAGACACAGCTTGGATCCTGCGTTGCTGTGGCTGTAGCGTAGGCTGGCAGCTGCAGCTCTGATTCAAACCCTAGTCTGGGAACTCTAATATGCCGCAAGTGCGGCCCTGGACGGGGGGGGAGGGGAAGGTCCATTTAAAGAGTGATTTTAGTCACATGCAACAAAGCCCATCACATAATCTAATTAGGTTCACAAAAAAAGACAAAGAAAATAGGGAGGGAAAAATATATCCACATTTTAGATACAAAGCAATAGTATTTGATGGTGTCTTGCCTAGTTACATAGCTAATAAGTGCTACTGCCCAGATTCCCAGCCTTATGTTCTTAAGTCTAGTACTTCTTTCACTGTATCCAAAGAAAATCCCGCAATTCATTTCCCTCTTTCCAAGTCTCATATCTAGGACTACGAAATAAATAATTTGAGAATCTGTACTTTTTTTTTTCTTTTTAAGGCTGCAGCTGGGGCATATGTTAAGTTCCCAGGCTAGATGCTGAATCAGAATCAGAGCTGCAGGTGCTGGGCTATACCATAGCCACAGCAATACCCAGATCCAAGCCATAGCTTGTGACAATGCTGGATCCTTAATCCACTGGGTGAGCCCAGGGATCAAACCCACCTCCTTGCAGACACTATGATGGGTTCTTAACCTGCTGAGCCACAATGAGAACCAAGAATTTATATCCTTGCCACTAGTTTTCCATCTTTTACCCCAGATGTCATAAACTATACAGCCATCAATTTAACTCAGATATAATCAGGAAGGATTTGCTGCCAAACATTCAACAATGAATTCCAAAAAGAAATACAAATTACTTAAAGGATTAGTCATTGTTTGACTTTACCTTTCCACTGCTCCATCTGATTAGTATATACAATCAGAAATTAGCTAAAGTTCTGCCTCAGCGTTTAAGAAAGGATCACCTACCTCCCAGACAAGTACACATTTGTTGGTTTTCTTCACAGCTTCCTCATCAGATTCCTCATCATCTGGAAAAGACAATATAGCTAAATCTTGCTCTAGATTGAGACTAGACATTAAAATTTAGGTTCCAAACCAACAGTATTCAAGTCTAACAAGTTCTTTTAAATATTATCACCCTTTCTCACAAACTGGGAGCAAACGCTATTCCTTATTTCCCCCAAACTAGACTAGACTCTCCAAATAGACAGGGACATTAATAATTTAATAATAATAATAATTATTATTATTATTATTTTTGCTTTTTAGGGCCGCACCCACGGCATATGAAGGCTCCCAGACTAGGGGTCTAACAGGAGCTGTAGCCACCGCCTTATATCACAGCCACAGCAATGCCAGATCCGAGCCGCATCTGCGACCTACACCACAGCTCACGGCAACGCCGGATCTTTAATCCACTGAGCAAGGCCGGGGATCGAACCTGCAACCTCATGGCTCCTAGTCGGATTCGTTAACTGCTGTTCCACGACAGGAACTCCCCAATAATAATAATTATTATTTTTATTATTTTCCTTTTTAGGGCCGCACTTGCAGCATAGGGAGGTTCCCAAGCTAGGGGACCAATTGGAGCTACAGCTGCCAGCCTATGCCGCAGCCACAGCAATGCAGGATCCGAGCTGTATTTGCAACCTACACCACAGCTCACGGCAACACCAGATCCTTCACTCACTGAGCAAGGCCAGGGATAGAACCTGCAACCTCATGGTTCCCAGTCAGATTCGTTTCTGCTGTGCCACAACGGGAACTCTGGGACATTAATTATTTTAATAAGCATGTATTAGGCACCAACTATGTGTCAAGAGCTGTGCCAGGTACTGCAAATAAGGAGATTTGCAAAACAAAGTATAGGTCAATTTCAGTAAAAAGTGTACTTTAAGGTACAAAAATACATCAAGTATATACAAAAAGTATATGAGGGCCAAAGTTATGTAACATTACGGAAAGTAAGGTTGTCTGCACACGTTAATGCTAATCCAGGTTGTTAAAGAAGAATGAATACTGATGGAAGAATGATGGCCAGGAGAATATCAAATATATATGTAAGATAAACTTGGGCAAAGAATGAAAAACACTATTTTCTTGAATGAAGCATAGAGCTTTTTTTGATCTAAAAAATATTCGTTTTGTCTTCAATCTTTAAAAACCTTTTTATCAAAAAGCTGTATCAGGGAGTTCCTGATAACGCAGAAATGAATCTGACTAGTAACCCCTGCTCAGTGGGTTAAGGGTTCAGCATTGCTGTGGCTGTGGTGTAGACTGGCAGCTACAGCTCAAATTTGACCCCTAGCCTGGGAACTTCCATATGCATCAGGTGTGGCCCTCAAAAGAAAAAAAAGCTACATCATTATAGACAATGCACATATGAGTGTAGAGCTTGTTGAATTGTCACACATTAAATACACTCATGTAGCCAGTATCCAGATTCCAGGCTGACAGGGAAACCAGATGGTAGAAAGGCCTGAAGGGACAGGCAGAAGAATAACTAATATTCATGCATATGATCATATAGTAAACAGTGTATGAATGTCTTGCATGCTTAAAATCCAAATGGGTCTTTCTGAAATTCTTTTTTTTTTTTTTTTTTGGCCTTATTTGGGCCGCACCCACAGCATATGGAGGTTCCCAGGCTAGGGGTCTCAACAGGAGCTGTAGCTGCCAGCCTTCGCCACAGCCACAGCAATGCAGGATTCGAGAGGCATCTGCAACCTACACCACAGCTCACGGCAACGCCAGATCCTTAACCCACTGAGCAAGGCCAGGGATCAAACCTGCAACTTCATGGTTTCTAGTCGGATTCGTTAACCACTGCGCCACGACGGGAACTCCCTTTCTGAAATTCTTAAGCATTACCTAGCATTTGCAAGAGTGTCAGAGGAAGGGAACAGATGAAGGGACAGAGTACCATCCCACCTCCCACATACTCCCCTCTAACCCCCATTCACCATCTCCCTTTGTGTTAGATGTCTGTTCATCCCACTTTATCCGATGCAGCATAAGACGCTTAAATTTCTTCTGGGCCTTGGGGCCTATAAACAGAGAAGGAGAATTTGCGAGAGTTGTGGAAGACCATGAGGTAGAAAGAACCTCTGAGCTCATTCAATGCTCAGACATTAAGTGCTAGAGCAGTCCCAGGAACCACATCTTAGGTCCTTCTACTTCAATAAACAGAAACAAAGGCCCAAGATTTTATACCCAGGTATGGCTCTAAAATAACTATCTTTTTCTCTTTTCTCCCCACCATGCTAATCACTTCAAGGTCTAGGGTTGCCTGGGGACATTCTCCCTCAATTTTTTTAGACTCACCCCCTTCCACTACTACCACGTTGACATCCTTGTGCAGTACCACCACCCCTGTCAGGTACAGTTGCCCAGCATTGGCCTCAATCTTGAACTTCTTGGCTGGGTTGCTCAAATTTCGAACTCTGGAGAAGGGAGAGTTTAGTTATGGCTTTCATTTTTAGCATCAGTAGGTGCCTGCATGGAATGGCAAATAAAGATGGATCCAAAATAGTTTTCTCTCTAAAAACAAAGGCATTTGGAAAAAGCAAATATACAAATCCTTAAAACGTAGAACTGATGAGACTAGAATTATTTCTACTGTCGTGAGCTTCTTCAAAGTTTGCACTGTATACCTTATAATAAAGAGCAACTTCCTTGATCAAAAGCAATTTACTCTAAGAATGAAGAAAAGATATTTACCATCATCCAAAAATATTTACATGGCAGTTGTTCTTGACAGTACAAACAGCAACAAATTCTTTGCCCTCCAGATGCTTATAATGTAGTGACAATACTATGCATGAAAAATTCTAGGACAGATGAAAAACTGTAAGTGGCAATTATCTAGAGTGAGTGGTCCTAAGAGATCAGAGAATAGGAAAGGGACTTTTTCAGTAAGTGTCCTTCTTTGTTGTTTGAATGTTTATTATCTTCACTACTTTTTTTTTTCTGGCTGCAACCATGGCTTGTAGAAATTCCCAGGCCAGGGATGAAACCCATACCTCAGTAGCAGCAACACCAGATACTTATTAACCTGCTGCGCCACATGAGAATTTCCATAATGTACCATGTTTATAATAAAGAACTATTTACTAAACATGAACTGACTTAAATAGAAGATATACATGGACTTGACACAAAAGAATAAACTGAAAACAAATCAACACAAAAGGAAGAAAACATTTACAACGTATAAAGCCCATTTTGGAGTGGGAATAAAAGGATTACTGTAATACATTAGAATAAGGATATATAGTTAACTGAGCAAAAAACTTTTAATGCTTCCTAGAGAAACAATACGCTTCATAAAAGATAAATGATCTTAGCCTGAACAAGCATATTCATTCATTCTTCAGGACTAGTACTAGTTCACTAAGACCTCAGAGAACTAATATTCATGAGAGAATTACTCATATTCAAGAGAGAACTACTCTTCTGAGTAGGTTTTTTAACCCTCACCATTGTAAAAGATTTACTAGCTCTTGATTTACACTAGGTCATTACAGGAGAGTAGAAGCTGATGTTAGGTATGCCTTAGACCACAGTGATTCTGTCTTAAGCAGTTGGAAAATGTTTTGATATTTCTAAGGGAAAGGCTGGCCCAATTTGGACACCTACCTATATACAGATATGTGTACCCCCTGTGAAATGTCTTCTTTAAGCTTTTTAATTTTCTTGACCTTTCTCTGTTCTGCTGTAAGTTTTCGGGCAGCGTTGGCCTCTTCATGCGCTCTGTCGTGACAGGAAGGACATCCACAAGTGAGAAAGGCATTGAAGATCAGAGGCAGGGCTGAGGGAAAGAGAGAGCAACGGAGGACTCTCCCCTCCCTCCAAATATGGATTCCCCCAGAAGAGTTTGGGAAAGGTACTTGCCCTGGGTTTCCACCCCAATCCCATGGCACTTACTTCTGTCTTTTTGCCATCTGAGCTCTGACATGGGCTTCTACCTTCGTAGGGTCTTGAACAGCTTCTGTTCCTAATACTCGCATCAAATTTGAAATTCTCACTGCAGTGAAGAGAGGACAGACATCAATCTTCTAAGTGACTACTCTAACTAGAATAACCCGTCAATCTCCTCTTTACCAATTCATATTGTTTACCTATTTCAAATCTCTACTCAAAACTCACTTCCTTCAAATATGCCTACCTTGAAAGACCATCCAATTAACTTAGCATTGAGGAAGGTCTATTAGTCTAAGCAGCTGCTATGCATTTATTCACATTGCTTCAAAATTTACAAAAGACAAGGAACTTAATTCTTTAGTGTTTTTTTCACTCTGATCACAGCATTTAGTGAAAGGTCCTATACATAAACTCAAAGTATTACCAAATGATAACGGAGACTATAGGAGTGAGGTTTAAGTATATTTTCATTTTTCAAACATTAAGAATTATGAACATAACAAGTCTATGAAGATATTCCAACTACTATCTTGACGAATTTCAAGGCTATTATTCTTCCAGGAAGATCAAAGTGTTACATGGTCAATATTACTTTTTAAAAAAGCCTTAAATGACATCTATAATGACTATGTTGACCTGTCTTAATAAGACTAGAAAATTTAGGAAAGGGAAAAAAGAATCAATGAATGATTCTGAGAAGCAAAAAACAAAAAATGGAGAGAGATGTTCAACTTCTTCTAGAGTGACAGAGATAAACTTGCCACCCTTTCTTGCCTGCCTCTAAGATATGTACCTTTGGGTTCTGGAGGAGGCATCAGGCCCAGCCTGACTTTCTCTTGTAGTTCTTTCTGTGCTTCCCTTCTTGTTTGCCTTCGAAGTTTCTTCTGTTCCTTCTTGGTCAGATAAACCCCCAGAGTAACTGGTGTGTCATTGTCAACTGTCAGGCAGGGAAATGAAAAAAGCTTATTAGAAGGATATAGGTTAATATCAATCACATTAAAAGGACCTCTGTTTTCTGGTTTTTTTTAAAGTGATTTTTTAGATTGTAATAGTGCTATTATGGTTATATCTTTAAAAGCATTCTTATATTTCATGAGCTGTGTTCCACTTGCTTTTCTTTTAGCCTTTTAACTAACTGAAATGTGGCTTATGGAAAATACAATATTAGAGCTGCTCTGGCTGCCCTGTGCGAGGATCTGGGTTAGTGGAAGATACCTAGAATCTCATTTGGATCCTACCTATTGAACCTCAATGTGTCCATGGAATACAACTTGAAAATCAAGATGATGAAATTTATAATTTAAGAATTATCAGAATTGGAAAAAATCCTCTGGATTCCTAAAGGTTTACTCAACTTGATAAAACATACAAAACCCTCTATATTCTTCTAATGATTTATACTGATGACAGTTAAGTAGATTCTGATTAAGTACAACTCAACGATTATTATACTTTGCATTATCTCAAGCTCTCAATCTATTTTCCTGAACTTACTGAAGATACTGGTGAGCAATTTTTTTTTTTTATGATTTTTTTCCATTATAGTTGATTTACAGTGTTTTGTCAATTTCTACTGTACAACCAAGTGACCCAGTCATACATCACAAGTGACTGGATAGGATATCCTGTGATGGTGTGCAAATTTATTAGTTGGGTAAACTTGGTAACTGAGTAAAAAACTAACTTCCTCTGTTTGTTCCAAATCTGATCAAGGTGTTAAAATCTTTTACGATCTCTTGAAGAAGGAATATCAGTTAATATTATCCCTCCGTATGAGGAAATTATATATTCTAAGTGATTTAGACAAGGCATTCAGCTAGTTAAAAAATACAGTCACAATTAAAACCCATCTCTTTCAACTGAGTCAATACACTTTTGCCACAAAAAATGATAGAAAGGCGGAAGACAAAGAAGACTGAAAAAGGCCAGGACTTTAGTGGTGGTGTATAAGACTGGAGTTGCAAGTCAACACTATGACAAAAGGCTAATTACAGACATACATCAGTGGGGCCATCTCTAGATTAGGCCTCGGTGCTCTACAGCTGCACTGTCCAATACTATAGCCACTAACCGCATGTACTATTTAAATTTAAATTAATTAAAACTGAGTAAAATTAAAATTTCAGTCCCTGAGCACCTATTATTACAACTCAGGTTTTAATTTTTTTTTTGTCTTTTTGCCTTATCTAGAGCCGCACCCGCGGCATATGGAGGTTCCCAGGCTAGGGGTCTAACAGGAGCTGTAGCTGCCAGCCTTCACCACAGCTACAGCAACGTGGGATCCGAGCCGCTTCTGCAACCTACACCACAGCTCACGGCAATGCCAGATCCTTAACCCACTGAGCAAGGCCAGGGATCGAACCCACAACCTCACGGTTCTTAGTTGGATTCGTTAACCACTGAGCCACGAAGGGAACTCCACAACTCAGGTTTTAAGTTCTGAGCTACAGATTATTACAATTTACAACTCAGGTTTTAAGTGTGTGTGTGTGTGTGTGTGTGTGTGTGTGTGTGTATGTGTGTGTGTCTTGTTAGGGCCACACCGACAGCATATGGAAGTTCCCAGGCTAGGGGTTGAACTGGAGCTATGGCTGCCGGCCTAGGTCATGGCAACAGCAACATCAGATCTGCAACCTACACCACACCTGATGGCAATGCCAGATCCTTAACCCACTGAGCAAGGCCAGGGATCGAACCTGAGTCCCCATGCAAACTAGTCAGGTTTGTTACTACTTACTGAACCACAAAGGGAATTCCAGTTTCTAAGTTCTTAATAGTCATATGTGGATAGTGGCTACTGTACAAACAGCCCACATAGAGAACAAGTGCATTACCACATAAATTTCTATTGTATAATAGTTCTCTAGAGTTTTGATTGAGTAATCTTTTACCTGGAGGGTTAAGCTGGGCTGGATGTTCAACAAGATTTGTGATTCCAAAATAATCTTCTCTCTTGGGATTTTCCTCTGTACTAAAATTGGAGGAAGAAGGGAAAACAGGATATGTGGGTAGAGATGATTCCAAGAGAGGGAGTCTCAGAAACACAATGAAAAAATCCACTCTCCATAATGAATTCTAGCACTTTTATAAGTATTTACATATCTATAATACGTAATTATATTACATATAATTTTCAAGACGAGAAAATGGTTCTGTTTGGATGCACTCTTTATACTATTCTCAACCTTTTCTCTACCCTAACACCTTTGATAGATACCATAGTCAGTCTCTCATTAGTAACAATAACTCCCTGGGACAGTGGTTGACAAAGGAAGGGTAAGGAAAAGCTGAGACACAGTCTCCTAAAGCCATGTATCAAAACAATGAAGAAGATATGATAAAAGCTCTCCAAATGTTTCTCACATGCTTTATTCATTATTCTCTTTCTCATCAACTAAGATTCCTTGCTCTATTCTAAGTCTGGATCTTTAAGAAACATAAACTATTAAAAGAAGCAAAATAATGTAATTTTTTTTTCATTTTCTGCTGGAAATTCCCAGACTAGGGATCGAATCCACGCAGCAGATGCTACCTATGCTACAGCTTCGGCAACATTGGATCCTTAACCCACTGTGCTACAGCGGGAACTACAAGAATGTAATTAAGAAAACAAATATTCCAGAGTTCCCATTATGGCTCAGTGGAAACGAATCAGACTAGCATCTATGAGAACGCAGGTTCGAATCCTGACGTCACTCAGTGGGTTAAAGATCTGGTGTTGCTGTGAGCTTTGGTGTAGGTGGCAGATGCGGCTCGGATCCAGTGTTGCTGTGGCTGTGGTACTGGCTGGCAGCTACCGTTCCAATTCAACCCCTAGCCTGGGAATCTCCATATGCTGCTGGTGCGTTAAAACAAAAAAGAAAAGAAAGAAAACAAATATTCAGAAGTTCTCACTGTGGCTCGGCGGGTTAAGAGGATGCAGGTTCAATCCCTGGCCTCTTCAATGAGTTGCTGAAAGCTGCAGTTTAGGTCACAGATGCAGCTCGGATTCTGTATTGCTGTGGCTGTGGCTGTGGCTGTGGCTGATGCTGCAGCTCAGATTCGACCCCTAGCCTGGGAACTTTCATATGCTGTGGGTACGGCCATAAGACGAAAAAAGAAAAAGAAGAAAAAGAGGGGAGTTCCCGTCGTGGCACAGCAGTTAACGAATCCGACTAGGAACCATGAGGTTGTAGGTTCAATCCCTGGCCTCACTCAGTGGGTTAAAGACCCGGCATTGCCGTGAGCTGTGGTGGAGGTCACAGACACGACTCGGATCAGGCGTTGCTGTGGCTGTGGCATAGGCCAGCAGCTGTAGCTCCGATTCGACCCCTGGCCTGGGAACCTCCATATGCTGCAACTGCGGCCCTTAAAAAAAGGAAAAAAAACCACAAGTATTCTGGAGTTCCTGTGTGGCACAGTGGGTTACGTATCTGGCATTGTCACTGCAGTGGCTCAGGTCACTGCTATGGCGTGGGTTTAATTCCTGGCCTAGGAACTTCTGCATGCCAGGGGTGTGGCAAAACAAAACAAAACAAACAAATAGAAAATGTATAGATTATTTGCATATTTGTTTGTTTGTTTAGGGCCGCACCTGCAGCATATGGAGGTTCCCAGGCTAGGGGTTGAATCAGAGCTACAGCTGCCACAGCCACAGCAATGCAGTGTCCAAGCCACATCTGCAACCTACACCATAGCTCGTGGCAATACTGGGTTCCCGACCCACTGAGCAAGGCCAGGGATCAAAGCTGCAACCTCATGGTTACTAGTTGGACTCGTTTCCACTGTGCCACAGCACAACAGGAACTCTCCACAGGTTATCTGGACTATTTGTGCCCAATCCTCCTCCATTAACCCCCCCAAAAACTAAAAATAACCCATACAACATACTCTTTACAAATACATGAGCTTATGTATGATTGCCTATTCCCCTTAGATTTAATTTAATGCACAAGTATTATCTTGCCCATTAAAACTCTAGCCTTATTAACTAACAAACTCACAGATCAAAGCCATTGGGGATGATATAAGAGTCCCACCACTCAATTTCAGGGATATCTCCTTCCTTCAACTCCTTTTTAGGAGCAATGAGGGCCAGCCTAGTCGAAGTATGAATGCCTGTTTTTCGAGCTGCCTGTGAGATCTCTGCCTGTAGCTTCTCCAGTTGGGCCTAAAGATAAAAATAAATAAATAAATAAAGACATACATACATACATACATACATAAATTTGAGTCAAAGAAAACAGGGAAGTACTAGAATCCCCCCCCCCCCATTTTTTTTTGGCTGCACTCAAGACATATGAAGTTCCCAAGCTAGGGACTGAATCAGAGCTGCAGCTGTCAGCCTATGCCACAGCCACAGCAATGCCAGATCTGAGCCACACGTGCAACTTACACCACAGTTTGGAGCAACGCCGGATCCTTAACCCACTGACTGAGGCCAGGGATCAAAGCCACATCTTCATGGATACTGGCTGGATTTGTAACCTGCTGAGCCACAATGGGAACTAATTTTTTTTTTTTTTTTTGGCCATGCCCAAGGTATGTGGAAGTTTCTAGGCCAGGTATCAGACCTGAGATACAGCAATGAAAACACCAGATCCTTAACCACTAGGCCTCCAGGGAATTCCAGAATCCCAAATTTTATCTTATTTTTAAGTTTTTCTTTTTTTTTTTTTTTGGTCGTTTTAGGGCCGCACCTGCAGCATGTGGAGGTTCCCAGGCTAGGGGTCTAATCGGAACTACAGCTGCCAGCCTACACCACAGCCACATCAACATGGGATCCGAGCCGTGTCTGCAACCTCTACCACAGCTCACGGAACACCAGATCCTTAACCCATCGAGCATGGCCAGGGATCGAACCTACAACCTCATGGGTCCTATTTGGATTCGTTTCTGCTGAGCCACAACGGGAACTCCCCAGAATCCCAAATTTTAAAACATTTCCTTCTTGAACTCTTTATACTCAATCCAAAAATTCATTTTTTTCTCAAAGTTTAGAAAAAACAGCAGCTCTATTTTATCCCTTACTTAGATGATTTATATCCATTTTACCCTTATTACTACCCCTTCCCTCCAGTGTATGCCCACAGCAAATATGCAGAAATGAAATCGTATGGAAAAACTCTGAGTGAATGAAACTAGAAGGTAAAAGTCATTGAATATACAATTAAACTAAGCAGGTGTGTAGATTTTCTGTAGTAAATTTTCCTCAGTTGCCCAGAGTGTTTTGAATTATTTCCCTCAACTGTCTACTGTAAGTAGAAAGTTTTTAAATTCAATTTTATTTCCATCTAAAGGAGAATATAAATAGTTGAGAAGAAAAGTCAGCTAAAAATTAAGTATTCCAGGAATAAAAATAGTATTTTAACAATTACTCATTACTTTACCTTTTTTTTTTCTGTCTATTTAAGGCTGCACCTGAGGCATATGGAGGTTCCCAGGCTCAGAGTCAAATTGGAGCTGTAGCATTGGCCTACGCCACAGCCATGACAGATCGGAGCCGTGTCTGCGACCTACACCACAGATCATGGCAACACCAGCTCCTTAACCCACTGAGCAAGACCAGGGATCAAATCCACATCCTCATGGATACTAATTAGGTTCGTTAACCACTAAGGCATTACGAGAACTCCACTACTTGTTTATCTAATTGACAAAAACAGCGAATTAACAGTTATTTTAGGACTATATTCAATTTCCTTTGTCGCCTTCCTAACCTCTTAAAAGTTCTAATTACATTTTAAACCAGATACCTTTGTCCGTAATCGTTGGGCAATCTTTTCAAATTTGCCTTTGTCATGGAATTTAAAAGTACGTCTCTGGCGCTGGGAAGGGGCGATTGATACTCGGGGGTCAAAAAAGGTATTAGACTCCATGTCTTCTGATGGCTTTTCTTTTAACTGTTGCTTGAATTGTTCTCTCTTCACAGCTCGAATATTGGCCTTCAGAGTAGGCATACGGTGTGTAAGCTCAATTTCTTTGCCTGTTGCATCTACAGTTCGACCTTGTTCATCCAGAATCAGTGGTGTAGGTTTAGTTTGATCTTTTAACTCCACCTTCCTGAAAAATAGCCCACAAAGGAATAAATTCCATATGGAACAATAAGGCAAACAAAAAAACAAACAGAAAATAAAATTAAAACCCGACAAAGACCACTAGATTACACAATCCCAGGGAACAAAAACCCATCAGTGAATAACAACACTAATTGAAAATATCAAACTGAATAGCTGAGTATAGCGTACAATCAGATGAAATGAACTTAGAAGCTGAAACCTTATCTTTCTTTACATCTGAATTCTTGAGTCAGACAAGGGATGCCAAACCAATTGTGAGTGGTAAAAATAATGCCTATCATCTTTATTTATTTATTTTTTTTTAGGCGGTTCCCAGGCTAGGGGGCAAATCAGAGCCACAGCTGCAGCAATGTGGGATCCAAGCCGCGCCTGCAACCCACCACAGCTCATGACAACGCCGGATCCTCAACCCAATGAGCAAGGCCAGGGATCGAAACTGCAACCTCATGGTTCCTAGTCGGATTCATTTCTGCTGTGCCACAATGAGAACTCCTAATGCCTATCATCTTTACCCAGCTATAGAGAACTCTCAGATCTGGTCTCATTCAATGTGATTTAATGGTTATAGCTCTGAGTTAGCAACCTGGACACATGGTTCTATTTCCAGCTCCAGTATTAGAGGAATAATCTTAACTTCAGTTCTACCAATTATAAAAAAAAAGAAGAAGAAAAAAAGATAATTCTGCAACAAGGAAGTTAAGAGAATAAATTCAACTGGTATTTTTTGAGTGTGTGTGTGTGTGTGTGTGTGTGTGTATGTATATATACATGTATAAATAAAATGTGAAACTGTGTAAGAAATGATTTAGGTTCTTGGAAAAAAAGAGGATCAATAACATTTAAAGACATTTATTGCTTCTCAAGCTTCAGAAACAATGAGTTCCATGAAACAGATACTCACGGGGGAGCAATGCCCATGGCATGGAGATTGGCCAGGCCCACCATGTTGGCATTGCCAATGAGCCCTGGCTTCAGTGCCAGCTGCGCTTGGATGCGGGCTTGTAGTTCAGCTGCTTTCCTTGCCTTCTCAATGGCATCATTCATGAAAGTGGCGGCCTGGGAGGGCTGAATAGTGTTACCAATTGGAAGTCGCTCTGGCTGGGAGGAAGAAGGAGTCTTTGGCTGTGAGATAGAGTAAAAGAAATCAGAATCACAAAGATTAGAAAGGCAGACAGATCTCTTTCGAAAACACACACACATAGTGGCAGACAGTGGTAAATTGGGGATGGAACATGCAGTCATCTTCTGTACCCTCAGTTGATTGGACGACAAGAAATTCCGCGTTAAAGATTCTTCTTTTCAGAGTAATCTGGGCATAATACCTGAGGTGTAGGGGGGCTAATGAAGCTCAGTTGTTTTTTCCTTTCTTCGATTTGCCGTGTTGCTGCCTCCATCATCTGTTTGATCTGTTCTCGGTGTAGGAAAAAGTTGAAAAAAATGTTAACATCTCTTTTTTCTTTCTCTTATATAGGTTACTAAA
Source organism: Catagonus wagneri (assembly GCA_004024745.2). Lineage (NCBI taxonomy): Eukaryota > Metazoa > Chordata > Mammalia > Artiodactyla > Tayassuidae > Catagonus > Catagonus wagneri. The sequence goes on from PVHT020000034.1 coordinate 3,347,884, forward strand.
CCCAAAAGGGCTTTCAGGTCTTGAGAACTAAAAATTTTGAATGACCCTATCATATTCTGCCTTTACCGTAGGCTAGAAAATTCAGTAAAGATAAGCCTACAAAGCTGAGCACTGGAATTTTTCAGCTTACCTTCAACCTAAGTTTGAATGTTAACTCTACCATTTAATGCCTGTGTGACCTTGAACATGGTATTTAATCTCTAAACCTCCAAGTGTCTAAAAGAGGTAAAAATAGCACCTACATTACAAGCAATTGTGAACATTTAAATAATGCATACAAAACCAAGAGAATCCATAAACATTATCATATATATATATTTTTTAAAAAGTCACGCTATAGGTCCCTGGTAACCAGAGCCAACAATACAAAGTCTTGTTTCCTCATCTCTGTAAACCCCTTCCTCTGTCCTAAAGAAGTTTAGAATAAGCTTTGAGAACATGATCAAATAATTCTTTTTGAATTTTTCAAAGGAATCCTGCTCTCAAGGTGCTTCAAAATACTTTTTTCCTGTTTTAATTATTTAACTAATTTTTTCTTTTTATGGCTGCTCCTGTAGCATACGGAAATTATCAGGCTAGGGGTTGAACTGGAGATGCAGCTGCCAGCCTGCGCCACAGCCACAGCAACAGCAACGCTGGAACCAAGCAGAATCTGTGACCTATGCCACAGCTTGTGGGAATGCCAGACCTTAACCCACTTATCAAGCCCAGGGATCATGTATCCTCATGGATACTATGTCATATTCTTAATCCACTGAGCCACAATGGGAACTATTCAAGATATACATACATATATATATTGGGGGGGGGATAGCTTTATTGTTTTGCCAGGCAAAGGAGGATCACACCAGGCTAATGTCTCAAAGACTGTACCCCACTTAGGAGAGATTGAGAGGTGGTTTTATAGTTTTGTGGGTGAAAAATAGGGCTGCAGGTAAGGATCAGGGTACAGGCAAGCTTTCAGTGTTCTCAAAGCTGGTGTTCAGTGGTCTGGTGGTCTTCTTTCCGGAATCAAGATATAGTTTTAAAACTTATTTTTAACATTTTTTTGAGGTTATATATTTACATAGTTCAAAATGCACAAAAGTACAAAAGGGTATATTATGAATTCTTCCACCCCATTTTCTATAAAAAAAAATCAGTTTCTTTCCTTTCAGAAATATCATATTTGATATACAAATCCATCTACCCATCCATCCATATATATGTATATATTCCATTGTCTCGTAACAAGTTTTACGAGTTATAAGAAATATCTATTGCTTACATAGCATCAAATTTTCTTGGGAGTTACTGTCGAGGCTCAGCAGTAATGAACTCGACTAGTATCCATAAGGACGTGAGTCCAATCCCTGGCCTTGCTCAGTGGGTTAAGGATCTGGTGTTGCCATGAGCTGCAGTGTAGGTCACAGATGTGGCTTGGATCCTGCGTTGCTGTAGCACAGGCTGGTAGCTGTAGCTCCAATTAGACCCTTAGCCTGGGAGCTTCTATACGCCGAGAAAGACAAATTTTTTCAACAGTGCACTTTTTAAAAAATTAATTTTTTTTTTATTTTTTTGCTTTTTAGGGCAACAACTGCAGCAAATGAACGTTCCCAGGCTAGGAAGCAAATCAGAGCTATAGCTGCTAGCCTACACCACAACTCTTGTTAATGCCAGATCACTGACCCACTGAGCAAGGTCAGGGATTAAACCTCCATGCTCATTGATACTAGTTGGATTTGTTTGCTATGCCACAACAGAAACTCCAACAGTGCCTGTTGTAAATACACAGATAATTCATACATATATATTATAAAAAAAAGACAGGAGTTCCCTTGTTGTTCAGGGGGTTAAGGATCCAGTGTGGTCACTACTGCAGCTTGGGTTGCTGCTATGGTGCATGTTTGATCCCTGGCTTGGGAACTTCCACAAGCCATAGGTGCAGCCAAAAAGAGGACAAAAAAAGTCAACTCAAAATTACTTAAATGAAGGAGTTCTCTTGTGGCACAGCAGGTTGGGGATCCAGTGTTGTCACTGCAGTGACTCGGGCTGCTGCTGGGGCACAAGTTTGATCCCTGGCTTGGAAGGTTCCATGTGCCATGGTAGCAGTGCCCCCCCCCCAAAAAAAAAGAAAAAAAATTTACTCAAATGGATTTTATCTTTTCTGCATTACAGTATTTGGAAATTCTCCTCTGCCGTTAGACTGAGTTCTAATTATGTCACCACACCAGTCACCCAAGCCGCAGCAGTGATAATACTGAGTCCCAAACCACAACGACACCAGTGAACTCTCAACAATTTTTTTTTGGTCATCTTTTTAGGGCCACACCTGAGGCATATGAAAGTTCCCAGGCTAGGGGGTCGAATCAGGCCTGTAGCTGTTGGCCCACACCACAGCCATAGCAAATCCAGATCTGCGTCTGTGACCTATGCCACAGCTCAGAGCAACTATGCCACAGCTCAGAGCAACACTGGATCCTTAACCCACTGAGTGAGGCCAGGGATCGATTTTGTGTCCTCATAGCTACTAGTCAGGTTTGTTACCGCTGAGCCACCACAGGAACTCCCCAACAATTTTCTTAATGACAATGAAGTAGATCTTTGGGCAAGTGATATATATAACACACCCTCCTTGACACGTATTAGGTGCTCAGTAAATGCTACTTCAATAAACTTCAACTGGAATACTCCTGGTTAAACCAAGAAATGATGAAATATAAGGCAGGAAATAAAATTTCCCTAATGCTAAACATTAATTCAAGTCCACAATAAATCTGGACCCACGCATCTCTTGCTTCTTCAACTCACAAAACTGCTGCTTCCAGTTCTTTCTTTTTTTGTCTTTTTGCCTTATCTAGGGCCGCACCCACGGTATATGGAGGTTCCCAGACTAGGGGTCTAACAGGAGCCTTCGCCACAGCCACAGCAACGCAGGATCCAAGCTACGTGTCTGCAACCTACACCACAGCTCACGGCAATGCTGGATCCTTAACCCACTGAGCAAGGCCAGGGATCGAACCCGCAAGCTCATGGTTCCTAGTCAGATTCGTTAACCACTGAGCCATGACGGGAACTCCTGCTTCCAGTTCTTAATTACTAACCTGGAGCTTAGTCAGCATGCCAGGACTCTCTGAGGGAGGTCCTGGAATCACTTCTGGCTCCTCTTCCACTTCCTCAAAACGGGGTATCCGTCGTTTCTTTACTCCTGATGATTCCTTGGAGATCTCAGAGTCATCACCAAACACTTCCTAAGGGAACCCAAGATGAAAGAGGAGTTGTATCCCTGCCCATGGGAGAAGAGAAGAATAATCCTACTCCCTATCAGCATTTTATGGCTTTTCCCAGAGTCTTCTAGACCCTCTAACAAATGGACCATCTCACCCAACTTCATTACTCCCTTACTTCAGTCAAGCAAATTTCATCCCCATGTTCTTATAAATGTTCCTATCTCAAGGTCTTTGCAAATCCTGCTGCCCACATTTGTAATGGTCTCCCTCAACTTTCCCCCCAGTTCAAATCCTGCCTAAAACTCACCTCCTCCAGGAAGTTTTCCTCATTAATAATCTCATCCCACTCTGATCAAACTGTTGTTTCACATCCTTTTAGTACTTAAGAGCTTGGTTCACACTAGGTAAAATTACATTGCTGATATTCTGGCTTGCCAAGTGTTAAATCTTTCAATGTTAGTATGAACTGTCTCCCAACTAGACACTAAGCTCTTCCAGGACAGGGGTTTTCTCTCTTCTTCCGTATTCCCCAATAACACTTTGTTCTCATCATACAGTGGGAACTCAAATATGCTGACTAATTTGCAAGGTGAATTTAACAGGACCAAGAGTGGCCAACTGGAAGGGACAATGGGAAAAAGCAAATGTACACACCGGTGGTAGGCTTTGGGTGACATCCCCTCTTCACTAGGAGGGCTCGTGTTTTGCAAGGACATATCCTCGGCCAGGGGCGAGCGCTTCCTGGAACTCCTACAGTTCAAGAAAAAGGACTCTCCCATAATATATTGTGTGGGGGTGGGGATCTGAATGGACCATAATGGGACCCGAATCCCAAGGCTATCTAGATATCTCCTTCAAGAAACCATATTTAATAATCCCACCCAATGTAGTAATTTTATTCAAAGCAGGCCCTCGGCACGCATAAAGTAGCATGCGCTATCATAACATAATCTTTATAGGTCTGTGTATACTTTGGATCAGGCATTCCCCCTTAAACACAACAGAATTCAATGTAAGTCTTAAATTCTACAGTCAGCCCTAAAATTTACATGAAACTGCTACTCAGATTTTCTAATTTGTGACTCTATTTTATTGTACCCTTTTGTCTCCCAATCTTTAAGCTGTAAACTTCTTTAAGGCAAGGACTATCTCTCATTTCTCTGATGACACTTACAGCACCCTAAACACAAAGGGCACACGGATCTTTATTTCTCTTGGTTCCACAGCCTGGCCAGGGACCAAGCCATCATTGTTTATGTACTCCTGTGCTTCAGGAAAAGCAATAGGATAGCCAAGGTATCAAAAGCACTTCATAAGGTTTGACAGGAGTCACAGAAAAAGATTTTTTTTTTAAAAGAGAGAGAAAGAGAAGGAAATAGATCAGCTACTTAATACTGCTAATACTGATAGAGGTCATGACCGGTCAGCAACTACAGGGTAAAAAGTGAATTAGGCAAGGGAGTGATGATGGTTCCTTTAAGTATTCCACTCATGGGGCCAGATGACTGGCAATATACTATATAGCAAATAATACGGTCTCAAGACATATAGTAAGTAACTGTTTTTAGTTGTCCCATCTATAAGTCCATTGCAGAGAGATATCTATAAAGTAGCAACAATGAGCTCAGGTAAAAGTTAAGTGACATTCTGAATCTATTAGCTCTCAAGTAAAGCATAAAATGTTAGAGCAATCAATTAAAAAAAAAAAAAAAGACATAGGGAAACATGAGAACCAAAACTCCTAACTGTATATGAAAAAGGACAAAGCTGTTTCCTTAGAATGTTTCAACTCATGAACTTAGGAAGTTCATCACCATAAATTGGTGATAATACAAAGTTATCCCCTCTACTTCAAGGTCTAAATACTTTTCTAAAATATTAGGTATTCTAATGGTAGACATTAAACCAGATAAGCTCGGCAAACTCTGTTACCATTCAAAACACTCCAAGCTCATCAGATACTTAACTGTAACCTACCTTTAGCTCTCGTTTTCTGCTCCTGTCACTGCTGGACTTGGAATGCCTAGAGCTTCGGCCTTCCTCCACAGCCTCAAATAGTTTGTCCACAAATCGGAGAGTGGAATCATCAAGAAAAGGTTTCAGATGGTCTGACAGGAAAATAAGAGGTGGTAGGGTTGAAAAGGTAAGAGTACTTAGTGCAATACTAGGCATACAACAGATACCAACGATGGGATTTTATTCCTGGAAAGGAGGGAAATGCTTTCTTAGGTTCTTTTTAGGATTCTCAAAAATTCCTTTATATTGAATGACTCTGCCCCATCAGATAAAAATACAGGTAAAATTTTTTGGCGTTCCCTTGTGACACAGCAGGTTAAAGATTTGGCACTATCACTGCAGCACCTTGAGTCACTGCTGTGGTTTGGGTTTCATCCCTGGCTTGAGAACTCCCACAGGCCACAGGTGCAGTCAAAAAACAAAAAAAAGGAAGTTGAAGTTCCAGTCGTGGCTCAGTGGAAACAAATCTGATTAGTATCCATGAGGACGCGGGTCCAATCCCTGGCCTTGCTCAGTGGGTTAGGGACCCGGCATTGCCATGAGCTGTGGTGTAGGTCGCAGACATAGCTCGGATCTAGCATTGCTGTGGCTGTGACATAGCTGGCAGCTACAGCTTCAATTCGACCCGACCTGGGAACCTCCACATGCCACAAGTGTGGCCCTAAAAAGACAAAAAAAAAAAAAAAAACTTAAAATTTTTTGAAGCAGGAAGTAGCATAGCCAAAGCACTGTTTAGGGTGAACATCAAAGTTCAGGATGAATAACAGAAGTTCCAGTCATGGCTCAGAGGAAATAAAACCAATTAGTATCCATGAGGATGCGGGTTTGATCCCTGGCCTCATTCAGTAGGTTAAGGATCTGGTGTTGCCATGAGCTGTGGTGTAGGCTGCAGACCAGCTCAGATCCTAAGTTGCTGTGGCTGTGGTACAGGTCAGCAGCTGCAGCTCTGATTCAATCCCTAACCTGGCAACTTCCATGGGCCTAGGGTGTGGCCCTAAAAAAGTAAAAAAATATTTAGGATAAATAATCACCCTAACTTTCCAAACAGCAAGTTGTAGGAAACTACCATTAATAAAATCTACTTCCTTCAACATTTTTCATGTTCGGAGATTTTATATGTTTAGATGTCAATCTGATTCTGAATATACCCATTTGACTAGCATATTTCCTAACTAAATATAATTTAGGTAACTCAGAACAGTAGTCAAAGGAAGTCAGTCTGAGATTCAAAATATGTCAAAAATAGGAGTTCCCACTATGGAGCAGCGGGTTAAGGATCCAGCACTGCCACAACACTGACATAGTGTTGCTCGATTCAATCCCTGGCCCGAAAACTTCCAAATGCCATAGGTGTGGCCAAACAAAACAAAAATATGTCACAAATAGTAGAAAAAACAAGAGAAAAAACAAAATTAGTTATCTAGGCTATTTCCATAATGCGAGAAAATAAAATATGCCCTAACCTTTTCTATTTCTATTATTACTATTTTTACTTAAAGGACATTGATTGGCCTGATCTTTATTATATTTATTTTTTCTGGTCGCTCCTGCATCATATGAAAGTTCCGGGGCAAGGGATGAACCTGCACCACAGCAGCGACCTGAGTCACAGCAATAACACTGAATTCTTAACTGGCAGAGCCACCAGGGAACTCTGGCCTGACCTTTTTTAGATGCTCCCAACAGAAGATTCTGGGGAAATTCAAAGCAATGTTTGGCGTCATGCTATATGTTAAGCCAAAAGATTCAGAAAGGTACATACCAGCTGCCTTCTTCTTGTCCATGCCTTTCCCCACACAGTTCAGGGCTGCTGTGACCACTGTGGGCTCTGAGAAACCCAGCACCCTCTTCACTGTCTTCTCTATCCATGGTTTCAGTTCATCCAGCTCCCTCTTAGACAGTGCCATTCTTCGGGAAAAGGAGGTTGGCTCAAATAGGATTCAATACTGGACCTAAAAAGAAACCAGTAAAGAGTTAAATTAGAGGCTAGGAAAAAACCAAAAAGATGATTCCAGGCAATGGTGAATACATCAGAAATGCTTTCCCAAGCTGTATTTTTTTTTTTTTTTTTGCCTTTTGTCATTTTAGGGCCGCACCCACGGCATGCCGTGGTTCCCAGGCTAGGGGTCTAATTGGAGCTGTAACTGCCAGCCTACACCACAGCCACAGCAACGCAGGATCCGAGCTGACCTACACCACAGCTCACGGCAACGCCGGATCGTTAACCCACTGAGCAAGGCCAGAGATCGAACCCGCAACCTCATGGTTCCTAGTCGGATTCATTAACTGCTGCGCCACGACGGGAACTCCCAAAGCCCTGTTCTTAATCCTTAGGTAAATTCTTCTACTTCATTTTAAGCCAAATACTTTTCCTACAACCCATACTTCAAAACAGAAAGAACACATTCCACTTGATTTTGTTAACAGCCACACATGCGGCATATAGAAGTTCCCAGGTTAGGGGTTGAATTGGAGCTGCAGCCGCAGGCCCAGGCCACAGCCACAGCAACATGAATCTGAGCCACATCTGTGACCGACGCCACAGCTTGTGGTACCACTGGATTCTTAACTCACTGAGTGAGGCCAGTGGTCAAACTCACATCCTCAAAGAGACATCAGGTCCTTAACCCGCTGAGCCACAACGGGATTTCCCATTGTTTGATTTTTAACCCTAACTCAGAAAGTATCAGTGGAATCAATGAAATCTGTGGACTATACAAACCTTGAGTATAATCTAGTCTGAGAAATGACTTCTAGCTTCTTTTTTGATTCTGTCGCATTCAACAAGGATTGGCAAATATTTATATAAAGTCCACTTAGAGGCCAAATTTTCTATTCTATTTCCAGGCAGGTATTTCTTAACCCAGCCCTTCTTCTTCTTCTTTTTTTTTTTTTTTTGGCGGAACTCATGGCATATGGAAGTTCCTAGGCCAGGGAATGCATCTGAGCTGAAGCTGTGGCATGGCCAGATGCTTAACCCACTGCACCACATTGGGAACTCCAACCCAGGCCTTCTTTAAGGCATGCAAATAAGGGAGGCTTTATCCAAATCAGTCATCCTACATTAAAGTTCATAATCCTTAAGACTGTTCTGTCAATTTTTTTTTTTTTTACATCACAGTTCACAGCAACGCCGGATCCTTTAGCCCACCGAGTGAGGCCAGGTATCATATCTGAATCCTCATGTTTACCAGACAGGTTTGTTACCACTGAGACACAACAGGAACTCCCTCTCACCTTTCTCTATAGTCATATTCATCCTAGTGGGAATTCTGTACCCAGGTATTTTTCTTTCATGTTCTACCTCTGTCAGTTCAGAAAAGATTACTTTTATTTTGGATGCACTCTTTCTCTATTTTCACTTCTATTTTTCTCCTTTTTAGCTTAATAGAGAAAACACCATCATGAAAGACTGTCTAGAACAATAATTTAAACGCAAATTAGTACAAATCTTCTTCCTTTTTTTGGGTCACTGGAAGTTCTGGGGCCAGGGATGGAACGTGGACAACACAGTAGTGTCTCAAGCTGATGCAGTGGCAACACCGGATTCTTAACTCACTGAGCCACAAGGGAACACTTCAAGATATTTTAAGACATCTTTTCTCCTAAAAGGTATAGTCTAATTAACGTCTACATTCTTGGTAGGGTTATCCTCTATAAGACTTGTTGCTAAACAGTGTATTTAATTTTGGTATAACCATATGAAGCTAGGAAAGTCATGAAACTAGAAGTAAAAGATTTTGTGTCTTAGTGACATGTTACATGATAAATCTATGGTGGCTCTATTTACTCATAATGAGATAGCACTACAGTCTATCAATTTCAACACGTTAACTGTTCACTGCTCAAAAGAAAGATATTCAGACACTATAGAGAATGAAGAAAGAGCTCTACCATTTATCAACCTTCTGTCAAGTAATTCCTCTGAGCCTCAGTTCATTCATCTTACAAAAGGAGGACGACTGCCATACCTATATGGCACTTAATTCATTCAATAAATACTTACTGCACAACTACTAAGTGTCAATGTACTGGGTGCTAAGGATACACACAACAGTTAACAAAACAGACAAGAATCCTCACCTTAAGAGGGGTTATATTCCACTAGAACTGAATCATAGGCTAGAAAGTGTAAGCAGTTTGAAAATCCAAAGCAATAAACGGGTACCACTCTATAAATGGACCGTGTGCCCAAGCACTATACTAATGTATACAACTTCAACCCATTCCCTCCATAATATAACGTGCAAACTAAACAGTGGGCAAATATAAAACTTCCAAAGAGTAACTAGCTTTGTCACTAATCAAACGTTCAACAATAACTGCGTGGGACGGGGGTGGTCAAGGTGTGGAAGGACAGGAAGGCAGAATGATCTCAATGAGCAGGTAGCAAAATCTAATCTTCTGAAGGGAATTCCTCACTCCGTGCTCTTCTTTGCTACAAGCCCAATTTCCTCCCTTAAACCCCTACTCTTTGTTTTTCGCTCTCTCCATCTCTCTGACCGGACCCCTTCCCCACCTTGTTCTACCCAAACTCATCTCTGAGGTAGTCTCCTCACCCTGTCCCTTTCCCGCCCCCGCCCTTTTCCTATCAACAATCTCATTCCAGCCCGTTCTCCCACAGAACCTGGTTCTTTTCTTAGCTTCCTTTCTGTTGAACCTTCCCGCCTCGGTCCTCCCTTTGGACTGAAACCTAGTCCCAGTCGCTAGGACCCGAGCATACCCTCTTTGGGCCCGGGGCCACTACTCACCTCACAAACTTCAGCCCCTGAGACGGAGCCCGAACGTTACACCGGAACCGGAAACCCTCCGACCGCCCTATGGCCTGCCGTAGCTACCGCCACGGCGGCCGCCTCACCACGGTCCCACAACATGTGACGAGGGAAGGCGGGGCCGCCGGTTCGCGCAGCCGTGGTGGCTACTCTTTTCCCGGCGGCAGAACGCATGCGTAGCAGAGCCCTAAAGTTTTCCCCCTGGCACGTTACTCCGCGCCTTCGGTTTTCCCTGCGAAACCTGCTGACTACGTTAGCGCAAAATTAATGTTACCTGAAGCATAAATTGAGCTGCTTGTAGTACTCCTCCCGTGGAGAATCAGTGCGCTAAGGTTATGGCTAGAACTAAAAGCAGAGTTTATGCGTTGGGTTAAACCTGGACTTTATGATAGAAATTAAACCTCCGAAAGTAGTGATCGCTAGCGTTAACCACTCCCTCCGTTAGCCTTTAAGTGGTGCCAAGAGACCCAGAAAAAAGACTAGTATGGGAAGACTCTGAAGATAATACCCTCCCACACATCTTTGTTTCTTTCTTCCATTCATTCACAAAACAAATAATTACTGGCTGTCTAGTACTTTTTAGGGACGCACCTGGGGCATACTTATGTCCGGTTAGGGGTTGAATCAGAGCTGCAGCTGCTGGCCTACGCCACAGTCACGCAGAATCCAAGCTGCATCTGTGGCCTTTACCACAGCTCAGGGCAACGCTGGCTCCTCAACCTGCTAAGCAAGGCCAGGGATAGAACCTGTGTTCTCATGGATAGTGGGGTTCCTTAAGCTGAGCCAGGACAGGAACTCCTATGCAACCATTTTGGACCTCAACTAACCCTTACCTAAGAAGCACTTTTACTTCTTGCCAGCTCCAATTATAATCCTTTTTTTTTCTTTTTATGGCCTAACTTGCAGAATATGGAAGCTCGTGGGCTAAAGGTTGAATCAGAGCTGCAGATGAGCCTATGCCACAGCCACAGCAACACCAGATCTGAGCCACACCTGTGTCCCACACTGCAGTTTACGACAACACCGGATCCTTAACCCACTGAGTAAGGCCAGTTCCATCGAACCTACATCTTCATGGATACTAGTTCTTAACCCCAATTATAATTACTCCAATTATAATTTTTTTTTGTATTTTTAGGGCCACACTCGAGGCATATGGAGGTTCCCAAGCTAGGGGTCCAATTGGAGCTGCCTGGCCTACACCACAGCAACTGCAGCACAGGATCTGAGCCGCTTCTGTGACCTACACCACAGCTCAGGGCAACATGTGATCCTTAACGCTTAACCCACTGACTGAGGCCAGGGATTGAACCTGCAACCTCATGGTTCCTGCTCATATTCATTTCTGCTGCACCATGATGGGAACTCCCTCCTATAATTCTTGATAAACAACTTATTTAACTACCTGTAAGCTTGTGTTTTTTGCCTTCATAATGCTCCCCAATTTTGTAGTCCAGCAGAACACGATTCAAGTGCTTCTTAAACCTGTGTCACCCTCAGTAAGGGACTTACATAAAGCTAAACTCACGAAGTTCCCGCTGTGGCAGAACAGGATCACAGCATCTTTGCAATACTGGGATGTAAGTTTGATTTTTGGGCTGGCAGTGGGATCTGGTGTTAGGCTGCAACTGGCTCAGGAACTCCACATGCTGGGGAGGGCCCAAAGAAGAGAAAAAAAAATCTAAACTCACAACTCTCATGTTTTTCTTTCAGTGGACACAGTTATGTAGGCCAACAATCTCAGTCAGCCCTGAACTCTTTTTCTCCAGTCCATCAGCAAGCTCCATTGCCTTATTTTTAGAATATGTACAGAACCCATCTGCTTCTCACCATCCTCCACTACTATCACTTTTATGTTTGAATTATTTTAGTAGTCTCCTTACTGCTCTCCTGCTTCCATCCTGTCCTTACTTAGTCTAGTCTCATCAGAGTAGCCACTGTGATCATGTTAACACAACAGAAAAGTCATGTCACTTCCCTGCACAAAACCACCCCTGGCTTTCCACATTATTCAGAGCAAAATGTCCTGTAAGATATGCCCCCGCTCCATTACTTCTGTGATCTCATTGTTTTTTGTTATTGTTATCGTTGCACCCAAGGCATGTGGAAGTTCCTGGGCCAGGGATCAAACCCATACCACAGCAGTGACAATGCTGGATCCTTAACCACTAGGCCACCAGGGAATTCCTATAATCTCATCTACTACTCTTTCCTTCGTTCATTCAGCTCCACAGCTCCAGAATCCTCACCCCTTGTTGTTCCTTGAACACACCAAGCATAATTTCACCTCAAGGCCTTTGCACTTGTTGCTTTCTGCCCAAATTACTTTTCATTCAGATATCTGCATGGTTTGCTCCCTCACTCCCTCAGATTTTTATTCAAAAATCAACCTCAGAAAAGTTTTTCCCAGCCACCCTATTTAATTTTGAAGGCTGCTTGGCACAGTTAATCAGCCATTTTCCCCCCTTTTTTTCCTTTTTTCCATAATACTTATCACAGTATTAGTCCTAAATAATTTACTTATTATATTTAAGTAAATTGCTTATCATATGACTCCCTCTATTAGAATGTCAGCTCCATAAAGGCAGGAATTATTGTTCATTGATATATCTTAAGTGTCTATAGTAGCACTTGGCATAGTTAAATATTTGTTGAATTAAAGAACAGATCTTTGGAGTTCCCAATGTGGCTCAGTGATAATGAACCCAACTAGTATCCATGAGGATGCAGGTTCAATTCCTGGCCTCACTCAGTGGGTTAAGGATCCGGCATTGCCATGAGCTGTGGTGTAGGTCACAGACATGGCTCAGATCTGGCATTGCTGTGGCTGTGGTATGGGCCAGCAGCTGCAGCAGCTCCAATTCAGCCCCTAGCCTGAGAACTTCTATGTGCCATGAGTGCGGCCCCAAAAAGACTTAAAAAAAGGAAAGAAAGAAAGAAAGAAGCCCAGAGAATAACAAATATTGGTAGGGATATGGAGAAATTGGAACTCTGTGCACTGTTAGTGAGAATGTGAAATGGTACAACCACTATAGAAAACAGCATGGTG
>PVHT020000034.1:3365929-3515762 GCA_004024745.2 Catagonus wagneri
GGGGCAATACGTGAACACTTGTAATCTGGACAGGTAGGTCTGGAGGTCTTTCCGATTACCTTTTTAATGCAAATTTTATTTATGACAGGCAGTATAATGCAGCTTAAATCAGTTCTTTTTGTTTTTTGCTTTGTTTTTTAGGGCCGCACCTGCAGCATATGGAAGTTCCCAAGCCAGGGGCTACACCACTGCCACAGGAACTCAGGATCTGAGCTGTCTGTGACCTACACCACAGCTCATAGCAAGGCAGGATTCTTAAACCCACTGAGGGAGGCCAGGGATTGAATGCACATCCTCAAGGATACTACTCGGGTTCGTAACCTGCTGAGCCACAATGGGAACTCCCAAATCAGACATTCTTTGTTTTTTTACATTCAGAAGTTCCCAGGCCAGGGATGCAACCTGAGCCACAGCACTGACAAAGCCAAAACCTTAACCACTATGCCACCAGGGAACTCCTGCTTACTTCCTTTTTTAACACCTTCTGAGAGTTGCAGTCAGGGTAAGGAGAGGTGGAATAGCCACTTCACCTTCTCCCACAGGGGTTGGCACCAACTCTTCTTATACTAGAAGCACGGCTATCAGGGGACCAAGGCCAGAGGAAACATAGCAGGAAGCAGAGCAGCTAGTCTTCCCACAGTGCCCCAGCCGTCAAGTCACATGCTCAGGGGCGCCTGCTGAGGAGAGGTAGGGGTGGTAGTGAGATCTCCACCTGGAATCTCTTTTGAGTACTATAGGGCAGTGGTTCTCAAATTTTAGCAGCAGTGCTTGTTAAGCCATATTACTGGGCTCCAACCTTATACAGGATCCTAAAATTTGCATTTCAAATAATTTCTTAGGTGATGTGGATGCTGCTAATCTAAAGATCAAAACACTTCAAGAACTATTACTCTAGGTATTTCTGGCTCTGTGCCCTTCTGTCTTTTTTTCTTTTTGGCCATGCCCATGGCATGTGGATTGAACCTGTGCCATTGCAGTGACAACACCCTTAACCCCTGAGCCACCAGGGAAGGTTTTTGTTCTTTTTAAAGTGGGCAGTATGTTTTTCTTTTCTTTTAATTTATTTACCTTGTTTTTCCTAAAATTTCCCCTTTACCTTCTCTTTCCTACTATCCACCTATTGCTTTCTTCTCCACCAACCTTCCATTAGCCTCCTTTAGGAAAACTAAAGGAAAAACAAAACAGGGGTGAATGTTAGACTGTCTTAAGGACTACTCTAAGCAAGGGTTTCAGCTCTCTACTCTGGTTGATGAGTGTTTCAAAAGCAGAATTTACTCCAAATACATACGTTTCCTCTCCTTCCTTTCATCTAATAGTTGGAAAGCAGTTTAGTAAGGAGCAATAGATGCTTTTCCAATAAGATCTTGCTTTGGGTTTCATAAAGATTGGTTAGGAAATGGCAGATACACACCATTACATTTTAGAAAAATTGCCCACCTCTCTTAGACTACTTTTAAAAAGTTACAGTAAAATATACAAGCCATAGAATTTACAATTTTAATCATTTAAATGTACAGTTCAGGGGATTAAGTAACTCATATAGTTGTGCAACTATCACTATCATCCATCTCCAGAACTTTTTCATCTTCCCAAACTGAAACTCAATATTCATTAAACAATAATTTCCCATTCCCCTACTCCCAACACTAGCCATTGGCAACCACCACTCTACTCTTTTTGATTCAGTTCCCCTTTGACTTAATAAAAGAGAGGGTCCACTGCTGACTAGCGGTATTGGTTCTATATATGTAGACCTTCTTGTATATACGTGATTGGGTTTAATATAATAAAGGTGAGAGAAAATGGGGCTGCAGAAAGAAAAGAGGTGGATATGAAACCCAAATAAGGGTTTTTTTACTGGGCTTCCTATTCACAGGCCTCAGCAGCCCTGCCATGGATCCGCCCGATTCTTTCGCATCAAGAAATTGATCTTGCGAGCCATTTCCATGTTGTAGATTCGCCGGCAGGTTTCATAGCTTTCCCTCTGTCGCCGACGGCAAGGCTTCTCATAGTACCGCCGTCGCTTTATGTCCTCAATGAGCCCATCCATGGTGAGGATTCTGTACAAAGACAGGCAATGAAGTTAGAGGCTTGGGTTCATTATTCTTTTCCAGTTTCACACTGGTCAGAAGTCAACTGACCAAACAATTGGTGTCTGTAAAAATTAGGGTGTGAAATGATGACAATACAGCATTACCTGTCTGAGGCTGGTCCCCAAATAATAATATACAGGGAAATAAAAAAGGCAATTACGGAGTTCTCTTATGGTGCAGCAGGTTAACGATCTAGCACTGTCACTACAGCGGCTTGGGCCACTGCTGTGGCATGAGTTGTCTTTGGCCTGGGAATTTCCACATGCCATGGCCAAAAATAACAAAACCAAAAAGCAATTAGTTATACAGTCCTCGCTCCTGGGAAGTTTAGAGTCATGCTCATATTCTCAACCTTTTTTCCCACCACAACACACCTGAGGAATATGACACGGTCCCAAAAGAACAGTGGCTCCCTATGGCAGTGAGTGTCAACCAAGGGGACATTTCAGAATCTTCAAATGGGGTAGGTCATTTGCAGTAGGAAAAAATAATTATGGGTGATTCCTACTTGGTCCTTAGTAGAAAATACAGCTTCATTCCCACTGTGTTTAAGATGCAGCTGAGGTCTCTAAGCCTGAGAAATCTCTGGGCTTACTTAATACAGGGAATAAAAGAGGCCCTTATCACACCAGTGACAAATGTGAGCATTAAAATAACAGCCTTGGAGTTCCTTTTGTGGCACAGTGGAAATGAATCTGACTAGTATACATGAAAACGCCAGTTCGATCCCTGGCCTCATTCAGTGGGTTAAGGATCTGGTGTTGCTGTGACCTGTGGTGTAGGTCAAAGACACCGCTTGGATCTGCCTTTTTGTGGCTGTGGCATAGGCCAGCAGCTGTAGTTCCAATTCGACCCCTAGCCCAGGAACCGCCATATGACATAGTTGAGGCCCTAAAAAGCAAATAAACAAACAAATAAATGAAAACAAAGTAACAGCCTCAACCATGCCCCAACCACACCACTTTACTGACTACTCCCTGAGCACACATTAATACCAAGTCTTTACTCACATTGCTTCCTCAGCCTAGAATGCCACTCTCAACCCCTAGTTGCCAACCTCCCAAGATTTTCCTTTTTTTTTTTTTTTTTTTTTTTTTGCTTTTTAGAGCCACACCCTCAGCGTATGGAGGTGCCCAGGCTAGGTGCCAAATAGGAGCAACAGCTGCCGGGCATAGCCACAGCAACATGGGATCCAAGCTGCATCCATGACCTACACCACAGCTCACAGCAACGCCAGATCCTTAACCCACTGAGTGAGGCCAGGGATCGAACCTGCAACCTCATGGTTCCTAGTCGGATTCATTTCTGCTGTGCCACAATGGGAATTCCTTCCTCAGCTTTTTGATACCAAACCCAGATGCTACTCTCCACAAAGTTTTCTCAGCTTCTGGAGTTCCTGTCATGGCTCAGTGGTTAACGAATCCGACTAGAAACCACGAGGTTGCGGGTTCGATCCCTGGCCTTGCTCAGTGGGTTAAGAATCCGGCGTTGCCGTGAGCTGTGGTGTCGGTTGCAGACGCGGCTTGGATCCCGCGTTGCTGTGGCTGTGGCGAAAGCCGGCAGCTATAGCTCCTGTTAGACTCCTAGCCTGGGAACCTCCATATGCTGCGGGTGCGGCCCTAGATAAGGCAAAAAGACAAAAAAAAAGTTTTCTCAGCTACTTAATTAGCTTAATTAGCTTAATTTTCTCAGCTTCTTCTTAATTAGAGAAAATAATTTTTATTTTATACCTATTTAGAAATTATTTCATTTGCCACACCATTAGTTATGTATACAAATGTCTCCCCATTAGACAAAATACCTGAAGGCAGAAAACAAATTTTATTAATTTTTAAGTGTCTATAAAATTGCACTCAAATTTATTTTTTTCCTGCCTACCCAATCCAGTGTAATGCAGCTTCTCTTGTTGGATTCATAACACGCTTAACTCAAACTCACCTCTTTGTTCTCACTAAACCAAGAAGATGGAGGGCTTTTTCTATAACTTTAAGCTCCTCAGAGCTCTGGCTCCAATCCACAATTTTTCTCTCCCTCTTAATCCATCATCACTTGGTCCCGAGGAATTCCAGAGGCATCATCTGGAGCTACCCTCCATCCTGCCATTGTTTACAGGACCTCATTCCTGCCTACCAACTCCTTTCATTACATGTACAAAGTAAGTCAAAAACACAACTGGAAACAGGAAAATTGAGACATGGCTATTATCACTGGAAGGGGGACAGAAGAAGAAAGAAATAAAAATAAGAAACTATCAGCTACTTCTGCTCAGTAGGAAACTCTTATTTATTGTTGCAATTTTATATTAAAAGCCCAAGGTAACAATAATAGTTTGAATATGAACTTGAAAAGAATTGAGCTTTAGGTACATTACAAGAGTAAACAGACACAGGAACCACTGCGCTCTGGGCTTCTCTCCTAGGCTCCTGCTGATTAGTAAGATCAGTTTGTCTAGGTTTTGGTCGTAGGGAGATGGGAGGCAAGGGAACTGCTACAAATTCCCAGAAGAGAGCAATAGACAATTTGGGTTCTGTTGAAAACAGTCATGCCCAGAAGTCATGTGGACCCTGTTGTAACACTAGAGTCTCTTACAATAGGAAAGTAGGGCACCAAAGACCAAAGACTCACTATCCTGGGCCACAAAGGATCTCCACTGCTGGCTTTCTTCGTCAGTTTACCTTTAAATGTTGGTATCCTTCCAGATTTTTATTGTAAATCTCCTTTTTGGTTCTATATGATTCCCTTAACCTTCACCTGTGGACCTCAACCCTGATACACAATGCAATCACCTCTTAAAAGAGCTCCCCAACCCCAATTTTGGTATACGGAGTCCCCAGGCCAGGGATCAGATCAGAGCTAAAGTCGTGACCTATGCTACAGCTGCAGCAATGCTGGATCCTTAACCTACTGTGCCAGGCCAGTGATTAAACCTGTGTCCCAGCGCTCCCAAGATGCTACAGATCCCACTGTGCCACAGCAGAAACTCCTTAAAGAGCTTTTAAAAAGTACTCATTAAAAAAAAAGGCAGGGGGGAGTTCCTGTCGTGGCTCAGTGGTTAACGAATCCAACTAAGAACCATGAGGTTGCAGGTTCGATCCCTGGCCTTGCTCAGTGGGTTAAGGATCTGGCGTTGCCGTGAGCTGTGGTGTAGGTCGCAGACGCGGCTCGGATCCCGCGTTGCTGTGGCTGTGGTAAAGGCCGGCAGCTACAGCTCCTGTTAGACCCCTAGCCTGGGAACCTCCACATGTCACAGGTGCGGCCCTAGATAAAGCAAAAAAAAGGACCAAAAAAAAAAGGGAGTTCCCATTATGGCTCACTGGAAATGAATCTGACTAGCATCCATGAGGACACAGGTTCGATCCCTGGCCTTGCTCAGTGGGTTAAGGATCCTGTGAGCTGTGGTGTAGGTCGCAGATATGGCTGGGATCCCATGTTGCTGTGGCTGTGGCATAGGCCAGCAATGTACCTCCAATTTGACCCTGGCCTGGGAACCTCCATATGCCACGGGTAAGACCCTAAAAAGACAAAAACAAAAAAACAAAAAAAACAAAAAACATTCCAAACCCTAGGCCATACTTTAGAACAATTAAACCACAAGTAGGGGGAGTACCCATCGTGGTGCAGTGGAAAAGAATCCAATCAGTATCCATGTGGATACTGGTTCAACCCCTGGCCTCACTCACTGGGTCAGGGATCTGGCACTGCGATGAGCTGTGGTGTAGGTTGAAGACATGACTCGGATTCAATGTTGCTGTGGCTGTGGTGTAGGCCAGCAGCTACAGCTCTGATTTGACACCTAGGCTGGGAACCTCCATATGCCGTGGGTACAGCCCTAAAAAGCAAAGCAAAACAAAACAAACAAAAGCCACACAAGTGGGGAGGGACATGGGCAGGCAGGGTCTGTTAAGTTCCTGGTGTAATTATCGTTCAGATAAACTTGGGAACTAGTCTGAGCTCAAATCCCTAAACAACTGAGTTGCACCCCCCTCTCTCTTGATTTACCTTTAATAACTTGCCCTAAAAAGACTACGTTTAGTCACACTGAACTAGGTGCAGCTCTCCAAACATACTACATATCTATTTTTTACCTTTGCTCATGATGTTCTCTTAGAATATTTCTTTCTTTTTCTGTTTTATAAAATCCTATTTATTCTTCAAAGGCCCAGATCAGTAGTTACCATGTTCATCAACTAGTCCAGGAGAAATTAATCACTCCTTCCTTCTTTTCCTCAAAGCACAGTGGTTCTCAAACATTAGCAGGCAACAGTCACCTGGAAAACTTGCTAAAACACAGATGGCTGTGCCACTTCCAGTTTCTGATTCCACAGGTCTAAGGTGGGGCCCAAGAATCTATATTTGTAATAAGTTCCCAGGTGACGTGGCTGCTGATGGTCTAGGAAGAACAAATGGCACAGCACAGTTAATGACTCTTTTAAAGCACTGATCAGACAGTATTATATTTAGCCATGTTTTGCTTTTTTAATTTTTTAAATCCCCCTTACACTGGGTTGTAAGCTTTCTAAGGTTAGAGATTAGGTATTTCATTTTTGCACTTAATACTTGGCAAAGAGCAAATTATCAGTAAATGCATATCAAAAACGAATCCTCTAGGAATTTCTGTCATGACACAGTGTAGAAACAAACTGGACGAGGAACCGTGAGGTTGCAGGTTTGATCCCTGGCCTCGTTCAGTGGGTTAAGGATCGGTGCTGCTGTGAGCTGTGGTGTAGGTCACAGATGTGGCTCGGATCCCATGTTGCTGTGGCTGTGGCATAGGCCAGCAGCTGTAGCTCTGATTCGAACCCTAGCCTGGGAAACTCCATATGCCACGGGTGCAGCCCTAGGAAAAGAAAAAATAATTTTTTTTTTTTTTGGTCTTTTGCCTTATCTAGGGCCGCACCCGCGGCATATGGAGGTTCCCAGGCTAGGGGACTAATCAGAGCTGTAGCTGCCGGCTTTCACCACAGCCACAGCAATGCGGGATCTGAGCCGTGTCTGCGACCTACACCACAGCTCACGGCAATGCTGGATCCTTAACCCATTGAGCAAGGCCAGGGATCGAACCCACAACCTCACGGTTCCTAGTCGGATTCGTTAACCACTGACCCACGACAGGAACTCCGAAAAAAAAAATTTTTTAAATGGCACATTAGAGGTTAAGTAGCATTTTCATATCCATGATCCTAATCATAATCCAGTAAAACCGATCAAGCAGGTAACATCATCTTTTTGCAGATCAGAAAACTGAAGTTCAAAGAGGGTGACCTCCCAAGATCACAATATGGGGCTAGAATTCAGGTCTTTAGTGCAGTGCTCTATAACAGCACTCTGCTTTTCAAACAAAACCACACACACAAAAAGACAAATTATTGCAGTGCCCACTGGCAAAGAGACAATGAAGAAGTAAAGAGCTTGGCTAGGTTCCTTAATTAGCGTAAAAAGATGCAAGCCAAGAAGACATGGCACACCGAGGGAAAGGAAGTGATCCAAGTATCTAAGCCTTTATTTCTGTCTAGACCTTGTTTACTCCTATTTAATGAAGGCCACTTTTTGAACTAGAGACTAGTACGTTAGAAGAAAAAAACAGAAAAAAAAAGGACCTGGGAAGAAAAGACTGGATATATAACACAAAAAAGGCAAGAGAGTAGATTTGAGGAGAGATCATGAAGGAAATAGAGACCCTAGATACAACTTCACCTGAGAAGAGGATCTGATTGGAATGACCAAGACAGTTTATTTTTTTATTTTTTTGGTTTTTTAGGGCCACACCTGCAGCATATGGAAGTTCCCAGGCTAGGGTCGAATTGGAGCTACAACTGCTGGCCTACGCCACAGCCACAGCAACATAGGATCTGAGCCACGCCTGCTACCTACACCACAGTTCATGGCAACGCCGAATCCTTAACCCGCTGAGTGAGGCCAGGGATAGAACCTGCATCCTCATGGATACTAGTCAGGTTCGTTACCACTGAGCCACAACAGGAACTCCCCAAGACAGCTTAAAGTAGGATGAAAGAAAACTGCAAAAGGAGAAGGGCATTGAGACACATACTCAGGTATCCTACTGGAGTTTCAAAAGGGTTCTGAAACAGAAGCGATCATTTTACCAAGTAAATGCCTATGCGGTCAGGCCAAAAAGCAAGACAAGAAAAAAGAAAGAAAGGAATATAAGAGTAGAGGAGGGGGAAAAAATGAAAAGATGGGTGGCCCCCCCAACATAATGATGGGGTTGCTAAATGCTGTCCCTGCACTGTTCTATTTCCAAAACGTGTACCAAATAAACTCCAAGGTGCCAGGTGAGGATTTCTTGCTTTACCCTGCATTTTTAGTTATCCCCCAAAACACAGATTATCTTCAAATATTCCAGAATCCCTACAGTAGAAGAATCTACTCAACTCATTTTTAATAAAAAAGGATGCAGGAAGAGCTTTGTAGAACTCATGAAGTAAATAGAGACGGTGTTACTAATGATGTTTCTGCTTTCGAAGGTAGTTCAAGGACTAGCAGACCAAGAGGTTTAGAGTAAACAGATCAGCCTGGACTTTGGGTACCTGGCAACCTAACACTGAAGAACTCGGCTGCCAGTTTTAGTGAAGTTCAACCAATTATGTAAAAGGAGCTGGGCCAGGGTAGTTTAGGGGTGGCAGACTCACAGATCAGTGTAGCCAGCCTACATCAGGACCAATGTGTACGCAGAAGGACTCAATGGGCCCAGGAGCTTGCCTACCAGGAATAAAAGGGGTCAAATGGGCACACTTCCAGTGTGCTTGCCTTTCCTAATTTGGGGGCCAGCCAAACATGTAGGGCTTCCTAGCAACCCCTAATCTCCATCTCCTCATCCCAGGGCAACGAGGAGGTCCTTGGTTATGTAACAAGCATTAGTGGAGGTCTCAATGGGCAGACACATAGGCTGTTTCCTTTGTAAGACTACCTCTATGCTCCAAACATGATCAAGCTTTAACTGCCTTCCTTTCCTCTCAGTGGCTCTCATACTTATTTTTGTAATTAGACTGCAGAACACACAACTTGTTTTTAAACTACCAACTATCAGAAAGCTGAGAGAGATAAGGAGAAATAAGAAAGATATACAGAAAGGGTGGCCAGAGAACATTAGGGAAAAGCAGAGGAAAAGAAGTAAAGTGTGTCAGAAAATACTGTTTGGGAGTTCCCGTCACGGCTCAGTGGTTAACGAATCTGACTAGGAACCATGAGGTTGCAGGTTCAATCCCTGGCCTTGCTCAGTGGGTTAAGGATCTGGCGTTGCCATGAGCTGTGGTGTAGGTTGTAGACGTGGCTCGGATCCCATGGTGCTGTGGCTGTGGCGAAGGACAGCAGCTACAGCTCCTGTTAGAACCCTAGCCTGGGAACCTCCATATGCCGCGGGTGCGGCCCTAGATAAGGGAAAAAAAGGACAAAAAAAAAATAAAGTTATAGCTACTTTCTTGATAGTTATAAAAAATGGTTCAATACATAATGCTGCAGCACAAATTGCTTCTTAATTCTATGTAAAAGTTGCTAATTTCCTAAGAACAAAATATGTGCTTTTGTGTTATCTGCACTTTAGGTACAGGAGAGGTGAGGGGAACTAAAGCTGAGCCTTTAGAAATTTGTTTCACCATCAAGTAACAGCTTCAACAACATAAACATCAAAATCACCCTAAAATTAGAAGACCCATCTAAATCCAATAAATCATACAGAAAAAGACTTAAAGGGAGAGGTCAGAAAAAGGGTGAACTAGTCCGCAAGACTTCCTTTCCCCAAATTCAGCATTTCATCTCACTAGAGAATTCACTAGCGTCTGTGAAGACATTCTTTTGGTGCTTCCAGCATTGGGGCAGAGAAAGATCATTAGACGTCTCAACCCTCCCACAAACGTGCCACTTAAAGAAATGAGAGATGGGAATGAGCAGCAATATAGGAAAAAAAAATGAAATAGGATTATTTTACCACCCTGTACTTAACTATCTTTACTTTCAATGTAAGTGAAAATGCAGAAGGAACAGCTTTCGCCCAAGGATATAACTGCTGTACACAGACATGGAAAGAGGTAATAAGGCTGACCCAAGATCAGATTCTCTTAAAAGACAACAGATTATCCTGCAACTCCTTCTCAATTACACAGCTTCTGACAGCATCTTTGCCCCCATTTACTATGGTCTTCTGCCATCCAGCCCTCTACAATTAGATCTCTGCTTTGCTAAGAACTTGGTTCTCTTTCATTAACTTTCTCAGTCTCCAAAAACCTCATCTATATTTAAATCTAACCAAACAAGGACTCTTAACCGGAGAATGACTGCCACAGGTCTTTCCTTTCACAGAGAAACCAATAAATAATCTACTAAAACAGACCAAAGAACACTGACTAGAAAAAATGTGTGCCTTATGCTCCTTTCAATTCAATAACTGTGACCCAAGAAATAGAATTCAATCTTCCTAGGCATCTCTTACTTCTGAAATAAAGCTACCACCTTAGTGGCCTTAAGGCAGAGGGCCAGCTCATATATTAAGATCTCTTTCATATAATTATTATTACCATTGTTTTGCCTTTTAGGGCTGCACCTGTGACATATGGAGGTTCCCAGGCTAGGGGTCAAATCAGAGTTAGAGCTGCTGACCTACGCCGAATCCTCAACCCACTGAGCAAGGCCAGGGACTGAACCCACAACCTCATGGTTACTATTTGGATTCATTTCCACTGCACCAGGACAGGAACTCCTTCATATAATTATTTGATAATTCAACTCAACAGACATTTATTTGTTTCTCCAAACTCTGCTTCACTGGGGAGAGAAAATGATAAATGAAGCACAACAGAAAGTCAAAATCTTTACATCCAGAAATAAGTGAAGGTTAAGGAACTTTTTCCTTGAGAAATCACTGCGAGGCCTTTTTTATTAGGGTCATTACAAATTTCTTAGCCTAGCATTCAAAACCTTTCTTCCTTCCCTTTTTTTTTGATCCTTTTATGGCTGCATCCGTGGCATATGGAGGTTCCCTGGCTAGGGGTCTAATCAGAGCTGTAGCCGCCGGGCTGCACCATAGCCAGAGCAACGCGGGATCTGAGCCCCATCTGCGACTTACACCACAGCTCACAGCAATGCCAGATCCTTAATCCACTAGGCGAGGCTAGGGATCGAACCCGCAACCTCATGGTTCCTAATCGGATTCGTTAACCACTGAGCCACGAAGAGAACTCCAAGCATTCAAAACCTTTCAACACAGCTCCTCCTCTCTGGCCACTTCATTTCCATCGGCACATTTTTGCTTGTGCTGTGTAGTCTTTCTCTGAACCAGTAACATTTTTCCATCTCTTGCTTGCTTCTCTAAGATCCCAAATCTGAGTTTATGTTTCCTATTGGCCTTGTCCCACACTAATCCCCTCGATCAGCTGATTATATGTCATGTACTCTACTTTATAACTTGATTTTCCCTTTGGGTTTTTTTAGAGTCTTGGATAAAATGCAGGTTCGTCATCAAAGATATGACTGCTGATAAATGACCTTCATACAGTTAGATTTGGAGAATAACTTCATTTTTAAGAGAGTAAAGTGAGGGGCTGAGAAGTTTCAAGACTGTGAATACCTCAACTGGCACTAGTTTGAGACAGCCATGCCGGGGGAAGAGAGAATAACCACTTCTTCTCAAGAGAGTTGGTCTAGCCATGATTCTGGTTCCCTGACAGTTACCTGTTTAGGGTCCTGTATGCACCTTCCACGTTCCCTTCCTGTACCATCACAGTCCTGGCAATGAACTTCAGATGCTTTGCCATGACCTTGGATTTAAGTCGTCAGTCTGCAGGACCTAAAGTATGACGGAGAAACGAGAAGTATAGAGACCAGGT
This sequence comes from Catagonus wagneri, assembly GCA_004024745.2. Classification (NCBI taxonomy): domain Eukaryota; kingdom Metazoa; phylum Chordata; class Mammalia; order Artiodactyla; family Tayassuidae; genus Catagonus; species Catagonus wagneri. The sequence continues at coordinate 3,377,862 of PVHT020000034.1, forward strand.
AAGAAAAACACAAAAGAATACAAAACCACGTGGCTTATTTATGGGTCTGGAAATGCATCGTGCTCTGGAACATGCGAGACAGGGTCAAGTCCTCATATCCTAGAAAGTACACGCGAATGGCTATCAAGACTCCTTCATTCTCTTTGCCAATACAAACCCTACCATAGGGAAGAAAAGAGACGGTAGCTGGCCGTCCCCACGGAGATTTACTTGCCTGGGCAAGGGAGCAGTGGGGTACTTTGCAGGCGTTCCCCTCCGCCCCCAATTACCGCTCACGGTCACAGGACGGTGTAGGGTAGGAGTTGGCAATGGAGTCTTCCCAGGTGCTTGGGAATGAGGCCAAGCGCGCCCTCCCGCCACACTCGCCTCACTTTCCCCTAAACCAGGACGTAGCCCATGCTGCTCAGCGCCCAGCCGACGCAAAACCCGCCTCGAGCGGAAGCGGAAGTTACGTGATCCCCAGCGCCGAGCGCCGACAGCAGTACGGTCGGGAGAGAGAAGCTGAGTGGAAACCATGGTAACATTCATTCTGGCCTGGATTGAAGGTTTCTCCGCTTCCGCTCCTTCGTCAACCCCCGGGCCTGGACTAAGGCAAAACAAAATACTTGCCTTAAATTACCTTCAAACAGATTCTTCGTCTTCTCTTGGAGTCGCCGTCCTTCGGCCTCGGAGGTCAGCCCGATTTCGTACCCCTTAATCCTATTAAATCTTAAATAGATGTTTAGTCCTTTTCTTTTTCTGGAAGGAAAATGAGAGAAACAGGCGAAGCTTCCCGAGCATGCTTCCTGTTTTCTCAAAGGACACAAAGTCTTTGAGTCTGCCCTCCGGATGGAAAACAGCTTTACACCTCTTATCTGCCTGAAACGTTAGGAAAAGAAAGGAAATGAACATACTATGAGTTTCCTATAACACCTTCCCAGCCATTTCACTAAAAGTGAAATCATTGAAGGAAGAATTGGGAAACATCTGCAGGATTTAGAATCAAAGACTATTTTATGTCAGCTTCTGTCCCATTTGTCTCCTAGTGAAACTTAGTAGAAATATCTCCTTTTTAACTTCCTTGTCATTGTGGAAAAAGCTTTCCTTTTATTTTATTCTTATGTTACTTCCACATATATATCCATTAATGGTTATTCACATAAATTTGAATCTACCGGAAGTGGCTACTGGAAAACAGTAGGGAAAGTCTCAAAAGAAGAAAGCAGGTTCTCAACCAGGTACTTGTGCAATAGGGTTCTTTGAACACCTCTCCTACACACAGACACATACACACACAGATGCATTCTCATCAATTATGCTAATAGAATGCACACAGAAACTGAAGCCTGCTTTAGAATAAGCCACGTTCAAAGTACCAAAATAGAGCTAGGTTAGGACAAGATTATGCTCATCAACAGACTTTTATTGAAAGCCTACTTTGTATCTGAAACTGTTGATACTACTTCAGTGTGCCTTAGACTATGAAAACACAGTAAATAGGCATAAAAGATATACAGTAAAACAAGGTAGAATATGATAAATGCAAAAGAAATTATCTAGGTGACAACATAATGTGGTGAAAAAGCACTGGGCTGGAAGTCAGGAGATCTGGATTCTATTCAAATTCTGATACGCATCAGGCATATGACTTTGAACAAGTCTTAAACCAGTAGTCTGCACAGTACTGCTTACAGCTCCACTCTTGTTTTTGTAAATAAAACTTTATTGGAACACACCTCTACTGTTTGTTTACACATTTAGGTATGGCTGCTTTGGGCTACATTGGCAGAGTTGTATAGTTGCAGCAGAGATGTATGGCCCACAAAGTACATATGGTATATGACTCTTGCTGACCCCTTGACTTAAACTCTCAGTCTATTTACTGATTTGTAAAATGGAACTAATATCTGACTTCAGTTACACAAAATTTGTCATAGGAATCAAATAGGATAAAATATAAAAATATTTTGAAAGAAAGGAGGGAGCTCCCACTGTGGCACATTGGGATTGGTGGCTTCTTGGGAGTACTGGGACATAGGTTTGAGCCCCAGCCTGGCACAGTGGGCTAAAAATCTGGCATCGCTGCACCTTTGGCTTAGGTCACAACTGCAGCTTGGCTCTGATCCCTAGCCCAGGAGCTCCATATGCACAGGGCAGCCAAAAATGAAAAAGAGAAAAAAAAAAGAAAAGGAAAAAAAGGGGAGGATAAAAGTGCATTTTTTGAGAGCTTGCTATATATACCAAGACTTATACTAAGTGTTTTATGTACCTGATTTCATTTGATGGCGTAAAGGTCCAAAAACTAAGCATATATATCATGTTTAATGGAGAGAATAATTGGGAGAAGGACTTGAGTTAGTCATTTAAAGAAGGGTAGGGTTAAAAAATATAATAATAAAAAAATAAAGAAGGGTAGGGTTTAGTTAACAGAGCAGGAAAAACTGGGCAAGGCGAGCAGCATGAACAAGAGTTTAGAGGCCAAAAAGTTTACAGTCTTCAGGGGCAAATAAATAATAATTAAAAAAAAAAAAAAAGCTGGAACATGAGTTCCCGTCATGGCTCAGTGGTTAACGAATCCAACTAGGAACCATGAGGTTGCGGGTTTGATCCCTGGCCTCGCTCAGTGGGTTAAGGATCCGGCGTTACTGTGAGCTGTGGCGTAGGCCAGCAGCTACAGCTCCAATTAAATCCCTAGCCTGGGAACCTCCATATGCTGCAGGTGCAGTCCTAAAAAGATAAAAAATAAAAAAAAAAAAAAAACTGGAACAGAAGGATCACGCAAGGGAGCAGAGGGAGAAACATAAACCTTGACTAAAGGTTTTGGACTTTCTTCTCAAAGTACTGGGGAGCCACTGAATAGGAAATAACATGCAGTTGTTCCAGGAAAATAGAGGTAAGAGAGGCTATTGCTATAGTCAAGGTGACCTGGCAATGGAATGGATAGGAAGAAATGGATCTTCTGAGACATAACAGGAGTTCCCATCATGGCTCAGCAGTAAACAGATCTGACTAGCATTTATGAGGATGCAGGTTCAATCCCTGGCCTTGCTCAGTGGGTTAGGGATCCAGCATTGCCATGAGGTGTGGTGTGGCTTGGATCCTGTGTTGTTGTGGCTGTGGTATAGGCCAGCAGCTACAGCCCCGATTTGACCCCTAGCCTGAGAACCTCTATATGCTTCGGGTGCAGCCCTAAAAAGCAAAAAAAAAAAAAAAAAAAAAGACATACAAATACAGAATAAAAAGTATTTGGTAACTAAATAGCACCAAGTTTTGAGTCTAGTTATCCAAAATGATGATACCAGAAATAGCATCAGCAGAAGTAAAAGACTTTTGGGGAGTTCCCATCGTGGCTCAGTGGTTAATGAATCAAACTAGGAACCATAAGGTTGTAGGTTCAATCCCTGGCGTCGCTCAGTGGGTTAAGGATCCGGTGTTGCCGTGAGCTGTGGTGTAGGTTGCAGACGTGGCTCGGATCCCTCGTTGCTGTGACTGTGGCGAAGGCCAGCAGCTACAGCTCCTGTTAGATCCCTAGCCTGGGAACTTCCATATGCCGTGGGTGCAGCCCTAGATAATACAAAAAAAAAAAAAAAAAGGAAGTAAAAGAGACTTTTAAAAAAGGCAGAATAGGACATCTCCAAAGGAAAAATAATATTTTGATTTATGAACACCAGAAAAGGCACCAGACTGGGAACCAAGAGTTCTGTATGACACATTGCGTTGTCTTACACAAGCTACCTAATTTTCCTCATTTATAAAATGAAGGGGCTGAATTAGATCCAAATGGCACCCTCTTGGCTCTAAAACGCTGACATTTTCAATAAGTTTTAAGTGTTGGTAATACGTAAATGGAACTGTCCAGCAGAAATGTAGACGTTCAGTATGGCATCTCGGGGGAAAGATTGGGACTGGAGATGAAGCTTCAGCACTCTTCTAAGTTGAGACAATAATTAGAACCATGAAAGAAGATGAAATAAAAGAATGTAGACAGAGAAAAGAGCCAAGGACTGAGCCTAGGGGAACACCCACACTATGGAGTGAGCAGAAGTGAGGCTATTAAGAAATACTGAAGCTGCTGCCACATAGGTAAGAGGAGAATTAGGATAGTGTGCTGTCATGGGATCCAAGGGGAAGAGTTTCAGTAGGCTTTACCAGGAGCGTCAAATGATACAGAGAGCATGAAGTATGTAGCCTTCTTAAAGGCCCTTGGATCTAGCTATTGATTGGGTGGAAGCTATATTATAATACTCTGATTCTGTAAGATCATTAGGGACTTAAGAAGGTGCAGTAGAGTGATAGCTGCGGAAGTAGGCTACAAGAATTTAAGAATTGAGTGGCAGAAAGGAGTCAGAGTATGACTAGACTACCCTGCCAAGAATTATAGAGTTCTTGGGGTTCCCATGGTAGCTCAGCGGGTTAAGAACCCTACATAGTCTCTATCAGCACGCAGGCTTGATCCCTAGCCTTGCTCAGTGGGTTAAGGATCCAGCGTTGTTGCAAGCTGTGGCGTAGGTCGAAGATTCAGCTCAGATCTGGTGTTGCTGTGGCTGTGGCATAGGCCTCAATTGCAGCTCCAATTCAACCCGGTAATTTCCATATGCTGCAGGTGTGGCTGTAAAAGAAAAAAAAAAGAGTTCTCTTGTGGTGCTGTGGGTTAAGGATCTGGCATTGTCACTGCAGCAGCTTGGGTTTGATCCCTAGCCTGAGAACCTCCACATGCCATAGGTGCAGCAAAAAAAAAAAAAAAGCACCCCCATTTCTTTGGAGTTCCTCTGCGGCTCAGCAGGTTAAGGACCCAGAGTTGTCTGCAGATCAGGTTGCTGCTGTGGCACAGGTTTGGTCTCTGCCCCAGGAACTTCCACAGCCATGGATGGGGCCAAAAAGAAAAAAAAATAATTATAAAGAAGAGAAAGAGGGCAATCAGACTCAAGAGAGATTTTCATTAAGGGGGTCCTGATCACACTTGCAGGAGGGGTAATTATTACTTGTAGGAGAAAGAATAACTCAATAACAAATGCAAGTTACAAAGTAAAGAGAGGATAAGTGATACAGCAAAAATGCCAGGTGAGGGGTAATCAAAAGCACAATTGGAGAAGTTTGCCTTAGAATGGAGGGCATGTCACCTGAAATGAAAGGAGAGACTAATTCCATGAGAACAGAGGACTTTGAGAAACAGGAAGATGTATAATGTGCCTTGAAAAACATGCTAAATAGCCAACAAGCAATAATTAAAATGACTGAGTAGTCTGATACACTGCCAAGACTTAGGATGGAGGAAAACATGGTTTTGGTGGATACTGGGACAAATAAGAAAGAGTAACACATGGAGAAAGGTAAATGTAGGTAAATTCACAGACTTCATTTTTGCATTCAGATGCCACCAGGGAGCATACACTTAGCAGCTGTGGCTTTTTGAATAAGGATGAGGCACAGTGTCTGAGGAGACTTCCCATTCTGACAGTTTTGGGGCACCCCTTCCTCTCCAAACCACAGTGGTGGCAACCACAATGGTGGTTCTGGCTTTTGGGTCCCTCCTCTGGCAGCAATAGATTACATATGCGCTTATCCACAGGCATCAACAGCTTCCAGCAAAGCAAAGAGCTATCCCAGAGGAGTAGAACCTGCTAGTCTGGGCCAGCTGGAAGATTACAAGTGAGAGAAAGGGAAAGGTACTAGTCTCTGAGCCTGAAAGAAGAAACAAACCGGACTCTGACCCCTCTAACTATCCCAAGGGTGTTTCCTAGGAAGAAAGCAGCAGGGAGTCCCTTTTCCTCTCCTACAGGGTGTGTCTTGTCCCATCTAGACTTCTAATGTGGTGGAGCTTAGATTCACAGACATTCCCATCCCCTTTCTTCTTTTCTGCAGCTCAGAGGCTATATATTGGTATTTGAGGCATAAGGTTTTAATTTTCCCCAACCAGCAAACTAAGATATAAAATTTACTTAATCAAAAGATTTATCTTCCCTCAACACAAATGCACACATTAAAAGTAAAAAAAAATAGAGATATAGACATATATTTACACAAATCAGAAACTACAGTCTCAAGTCCTGTATTAGGGGTTGAGAGGATGGCCATCAGGAGCAACCGGAGGATGGCTTCTCATCTGCTCTAGGTCCTATAGTCATCTCTCTGGTCACGATGGGTAGACCAGGAGGGGATGGGTTACAGCTCCAGTCTGATGGCAGAGTTACTGGCAAGTTGTGGCAACAAGGTCCCTCTCCAGACAGTTTCTTAGGATCACCAGGGGTGACAGGAGTTGCTGTAGTAGATGGAACTGGAGTGGCTAGGGCTGAATGGGCCATGGGCTGTACTCCGTGCTGGAGGAAAAGGATGACACCAATGCTGGTTCCAGTGCCTAAAGGACCATGGCTAAAGGAGATGGCAGCTGGGGAACTGAAAGGGGGATTGCAAATTGGAGTGGTGTGGATCCAAGTGAGGTTCATAGCTGGCAATTCAGTGAGGTGCCAAGGCTGCTTTGCTTTCAACACTAGCTGTCTTAGCTGTGCCTGGTCCATCTTTTCCATGGGAGGTGAAGGAGAGGAAGCAGCTGGATAACTGTCGTGACCTGGAAAATGCTAGGGAGAGGGATACAAGATAAAAAATGATATGAGAAAATTTTCAGATTAACTCCACCTGGTTCTGAAACCTTTGCTTTCCTTGGGAACTCTACAATGCTAACATAACTTGTCTTATGCAATATATAATTTCCTCCAGGCTATGTTTAAGTTATAGTAACCAAACTGTACTTTCATTTCTTTAGCAAATTTTTGAGGGCCTACTATGCACAACACACTATATGGGCACTGGACATATACAAAACAAACAGTCCCATGGATTCTCACTATTTATAAACTAATCCACTCTAGAACTTCTTTCTAAAAAATCTATTTTTTTGGAAGTTCTATTGTGGTGCAGTGGGTTAAGGACCTGGCATTGCCACAGCTGTGGTGCAGGCTGCAATTCCTGGACTGGGAACTTCCACATGTCACAGGTGCAGCAACCTACACCACAGCTCACAGCAACGCTGGATTGTTAACCCACTGAGCGAGGCCGGGGATCGAACCCACAACCTCATGGCCACAACCTCATGGTTCCTAGTCAGAATAGTTTCCGCTGCACCATGACGGGAACTCCAGATAAAGCCTTTCCTTTTTTTTGCTTTTTAGGGCCGCACCTGCGGCATATGGAGGTTCCCAGGCTAGGGGTTGAATAGGAGCTACAGCTGCTGGCCTAAACCACAGCTACAGCAACGCGGGATCTGAGCCAGGTCTGCGACCTACAACACAGCTCACAGCAACAGCGGATCGTTAACCCACTGAGCAAGGCCAGGGATCAAACCCACAACCTCATGGTTCCTAGTCAGGATAGTTTCCGCTGCACCATGACGGGAACTCCAGATAAAGCCTTTTCTTTTTTTTGCTTTTTAGGGCCACACCTGCGGCATATGGAGGTTCCCAGGCTAGGGGTTGAATAGGAGCTACAGCTGCTGGCCTAAACCACAGCCACAGCAACGTGGGATCTGAGCCAGGTCTGCGACTTACAACACAGCTCACAGCAACAGCGGATCGTTAACCCACTGAGCAAGGCCAGGGATCGAACCCGCAACCTCATGGTTCCTAGTCAGATTCGTTTCCACTGCACCACGACGGGAACTCCCAAAAAAGACTTTTTAATTGGAATGATCATTTCCCAATTTCTGTATTGTAAGCTCTAATTTCCTGTGTTCCTTAATAAGTGTAGATTAGGAGTTCCCTGGTGGCCTAGTGGGCTAAACATGTGGCATTGTCACTGCTGTGGTGCAGGGTTTGTTCCACAGGCACAGCTCCCCCCCCCAAAAAAAAAGTGTAGATTAATATACAGGCAAGAGCCTCCTGCCTATTTTTAAATCAATTGTTTCCAAAGCAATTGAAAACAAGAAGGACTATCTATTGTCTATAGGAGACTTTCCCCTCCCTATCATTTGAATACCCCTTAAATACTCTATTACTTGAAAGCACAGAAAATAAGTCATTCCACACTAGATCTAAGAATATTTCCAACACTCCCTTATGGGTGCCCCATGGGTGCCTTCATCCCCTCCTAGTGATGTACCTCCTATGACCAGTCCTCAAAACCCATGCTTCCAAAAAGATACAAGGATACTTGGGCAGGTGTAAAAAGAAGGAGAGGGAAAGGGTTTTAAGGGCAGCAGAGGAGAAAAGATTTGCAGAGTGAAGCTGAGGATTCTTCCTGCATGATTCATTTGGCCAGGTAAAAAGACTTAGTATCTATGTAGAAAGCGGATAATCTGCAACTGGAGGTTTAGGATTAAACTCCATGGAGTTCTTTGAAATGACTGAAACAAAATAGAACAACAACAAAAACCTAGAAATCAAGACAATAAAGGAAGTTCAAGTACTCCCTTCCCTGAAAAGAAATATGTTGAAAATATGAAAAGGCCCAGAAGAAAATGGAATTCTGTATGTATACTTCATTTCTTTGGTTATTTTCCCACCTCTTCCTTAGATTTAAAAGTTCTCACCTTGGTCAGCCGGTGCCCGCTACTACCTAGTGATGACTTCTGGGCAGCTATATGAGGAAACCAAGTCTTTAACATTCCTTCTACCTGTAACAGGGTTGCTAGATAACGCTCTCTGTGAAAAATACATTAAAAAAAAAAAAGCCATTAGCTGTTTAAAAAGCAACAGGACGGGATTGGAGATATCTCCTTTTTTATGAAGTACTGAGGAAAGCACCACGGGGACTTACCCCATCTGTGGCTTCTGCAAAACACCTACAATACGCTGGATCCTGTCCATTGCTACACTCTGCTGGAAACTGCTCAATCCTGGGATCAGGGAGAGAGAAAGAGAGATCAAGCATTGAGATCAAGAATTTAGTCAGGTACAAGGAAGCACAGGAGGGGGCTAAAACTGATTCACCCCCCCCCAAAAAAAAACTGTTACAGAAGAAAAAGGGAATCGTCCAGGCCCCAAACAAAGATTTAATACAAATGCACATTTAAAACATATTTTGAGACAGAGAGACAGACAGAGGAGAACCTAATTCAAATGAGTGCAGGTAATCAGATTATTACCTCTTTCAAATCGACCCATCTTCAGCCCATTCAATAGGTTTGTCAGAGGTCGAATGAATCCTTGGAGCTCTTTACACTGTAAGAAAACAAAACAAAGGGTATGAAAAGACCAAGAATTGCCCACACCAGTACTGACCTCCAAATCTGGGAGCCAGTACTACCTGCATGGGGTTCTTACCAAGCAGCTGGGTGCCAAGCCACTCTAGGTCGTGTCCCCTTTCCCCAGCTCTCTCATACCTTCTGAGCAAAGAGCAGATCTCCTTCGGTGGTGCAACCGTGGATGTTTAAACTTGGTTCCACTTCACCATCTCTTGATCTTTTGACCCCAGATCCTACCACAGAAGAAGCCAAGCCCCGCTGTTCCAAGTGAGATGCTGTACGTTGGTTACTGGAAACCTTGGCTCGTTGCCTGCAGCGGATAGGACCCGGGCTGGGCCGAGAACCTCCTCTCGGCTCAACAGTGTCTGGCCTGGGGCCATGGGCCCATTTGTCCTCCCCCTCACTATCGGAGAGGAAGCCAAAGTCACTGTTCACTGGGGAGGTGGAAAAAGAGGAAGAAAGAGAGTAGGAAGAATAGGAAGAAACGCTAGATGGAGAATCCATAGGTTCAGAAGCAGGGGCTGGAGAGCAGCTCCCGGAGTACGCAAAGACCGGTACCTGCAACTGAAGAGCAAAGCGAGGGAGTTTGAAACCAGAACCTGAGGACTGGGAAATGGATGGGGAGACTAGGGTGTACTGTATGCGATAATAATAGCTCTTCTCTCCCTCCCCAAAATTACCTGTCTCAGGGACAATAGAAAAAGTCATTCCCCCCGCCCCCGGTTAAGAACCTGGATTGCCTCCCGGGCCTCCGCAGAGCAGCTCTTACTTAGCCTGACACGGACTTCCTTCAGTTCAGAGTAAATTACCTGATTTGACACCTTCCCCTGGTTCGCCTGCTCTGGTCCCATTCCTGACCTCGCGGCAAGCCTCTCTACCTGAGGCCCACGCCACAAACGAATCGGAAATCTGGAACCCAAACTCACCTAGGAACCCTGAAGGACCCGCACTTCACAGAGACCTCCCGCCACTTCCCAGTATTTCTGATCAGGATCCCTGCGTTGGACCCTCTTCAGTAGCGCCAGCCACGTGATGCGATCCCTCCTAATACCAAGATCTGCTTTGTATTCTTAAGCCCACTCTCTCCGGGTCTGATCCTCCCGCGCGGATCGCTCCCTGTCCTCTGAGTCTCCTCACTTGGGTCGGGCGGCTCAGCTCAGGCGATCGCTAGCTCTTTCTCGGGCTTCAGCTTCTCCGCTCCCCACCTCCGCCTCTCTCCCACTGGGTCCCGCCCCTTCCCCCTCCCAGACACGTGCAGCTCTGCACGTGCCTTCCCTTTGCGTACACAGACCTGCCACCTTCATTGGTTGTCTAGTCGGTGGCACGTGACTCTCGTTACTGAAGTTCACATCCCATTTGCTACAGCCAACAGGGACTTGGCCAATAGAGAGGCAGGCAAGTGACGATTGGTTGGAAGGTGAGCATTCGGTGCTCCACCCCTACATGCGGCTAGTGTGGAGGACCCGGTGATGAGAAAAGGAGGAGGATGGAAAAGGAGTGAAAAAGGAGCGAGGGGAGGAAAAGGGCGGAGCCCGTGGCTTTAAATAGGATGGTGGTGCGCCGGAACTGCGCAGCTGGTGTGCAGGCTGGTTACGTGACCTGAGGCGGGAGCATCGAAGTGTGGCACTTCTGGCAGTTCCTTGGGATCCGACCCTTCTGCCCCCTCTTTCAGCGCCTCAGCTCACGAGTGTAGCACGTGGAAACCGTCAGTGATTCGCGTCTGCAACGTGTGTGAGAGAATGGATGTGTGCCACTGTGTATCCTCTCTCCTCGGCAGCCCAGCCCTCGTGATTCCCCGGTCTCGGTTTCACCCTCCCCTCCTCCTCCTCCTCCAAGTTGGGTGCCTCCTGCCCTGCTGAAGGGTGGGGACTGCTGCCGAGAACACCGCGTCCTCTCCCCGGCTCCCGCTGGGGCGGCTTCTCCAGTCCTTTTCTTACATAACCCGCCACGCACGTTACCAGCTCAGATGCCAGCCCGCCAAGACTCTAGAGGTCAAAAACCAACTCAGTTGTTCTGACTTTTCTACCTGGGCTCTTCGGGCCCTGCGCCTTTATTTCTGTGTTTCTTTGCACAAAGAACGGAGCGGGGTAGGCCCCTGATCTCCTAGGTTATGCCTTTGTCCAGCTTCAGTTTCTTCATTTGTTTGCTGAAGAAGAAGTGAAGAAGGGAGGGTGGCAGGTCTGGAGTTTACTACTCACTGCCCGTTGCAATACTGAGAGCATAGAGAAAAGGGGACCGCACTCAGGAGCTGTGGGCTGATTGTAGCTATGACATCGACGAGACCGCAAGGGGGCAGCCCAGTTCTGATTAGGTTTGCGAGCACAGAGGGTATGGAAATTTTTTTTTTTTTAAGTTTGTCCCTGTGTGCCCTAATTACTAACTGAAAAAGGTACATAGTTAGGGTGGGAGGTGGGAAGTGGAGGAGGGTGTGAATTTTAAAAATCTATTCTAAGTAGTTGTTGATGTTTTACACATGTTTAACAATGTGCTTATTTCATAAAAAGAAAAAAAGGGTTCTATGTAAACTTCAACTCTTTCTCCAAACACAGTCTAACATCATATATGATAAAGTAAAGCAGTAGAATTAGAGGGAACTATACAGTCTGTGAACAAACCTGTTGTTATGGATCCTTTTCTCCATTCCCAACATTTCTGGGTTTTTTTCACAGTTCAAATAATTCCCTCTAATTCTGTTGTCACCTAACTCTGTTTCTAATCTGCCCTTCCCACACCATTCTGGTGCTCTCTTTCGTTCTGTGGCTTTAGACACTCATAAAGGAGTAGAGAGTAACCAGATTATTTCATTTATTGATTTTATCTTCCAATTTCCTGTTCCCAAATCTCCATCCGAGTCATAGCAGCCTTCCGGCTCCTGGAAAAAAAAAAAAAAAAAAAAAAACACAAACACACACACACAAGGGGTGGGGGAAACAGGGTCAGGGGACTCAGGAAGCTCTTCAGCTCTCCCACCTCTATGGAAACTCCCCAGATTTCATATTTTGAGCTAGATTTCCCCATGATCTCTACTAGAAGATGTGTCCCCTCCCCTCTTCATTTCTTCCTTCTGCTAAATCTCTTGAGGCCCCACAGTTACTTAGATTACCAACTCAAATTCCTTCCCTATAATACAGGTTTCTCTTCTCTCCTCCTTCCGCCCGCCCCATCTCTCCCCTACCTTAGGGAACCACCACCCCTTCTGCCTCTGAACTTTGCCTCTTTACTCTGCCATATTATAGGACCCCTCCCATTTTGCCCTCTGGCACCTGTTGAGCGTTAAACTAGGCCAGGCTGGAGCCGGCTTTGAGTCCTTGAGGCAGACTGGAAACCTGGAGACGTTTCTTTTCCATTCCACCTGCTTCTGCTCTAGGAGGTCCTGAAATCCTCCCAGTTTAGAAAAAGTAATAACTCTTATTACAAAAGCCTTTGCCTCAACATCTCCTAAACCTCCTTTAAGTTAGATAAGATTTTTCTGTGATCCATCTTCCTTTAAGCAGCTGAGAATTGACCAGGCTGGAAACACCAGCCAGAGATAACTGGTAAAGTTGCTTCACAGACTCCCCCAAGGCCAGTGGCTGCACTCTCACCTTCTACATGAAATACATCCCCCCCTGAACGAGGGCCCAGGACAGGAGGAGGGGAACAGGACTCTGCAGACTGGATACAGCTTCGTTCAGATCTGGACTCTGCTAAAATACAGACATCCCCCCATAGTAGGCTAGTGTCACCCTTCCTACCACCCACCTCCCACTCTGGAAGGACAGCCATCTCTTTACATCCTCTGACTTCCTTTCCTCTGATCTTAGAGAAAGACCCAGCCCTCCTCCCCATCACTATAAGGAGTCCTTTTCTTTGGGCCTTTCAGTCATTCCAGGGAGGCCTGATTCAATTCAATGACATGTTCTTTTTTAATTTTTTTTAAAACCTATGGGCATGACACTATGCTAGATTCCAAAGGCGGGGATATAAATATGATTAAGACATTGGTCCTATGCTCATAGAGTTTACCATCTAAAGGGAGCCTAGTATATACTTTAAAATATTTATCTGTCCTTGTTAATTATCAGCTTTCCATTCCTACTCATTCCTCCCATCCGTGTTGAATCATATTCAGATTGCACTTTGGTCCTGTTGCCCTTTCTAGCTGTTGCTTCTCTTTTTTCATTAGCAGATTTCTCAAATGATTAGTCTGTATCCTCCCTCCACTGTGTCCTCACAATGTACTCACTCTCTAAAGCCACAAAAATCCAGATTTTGCTACAACCACGGCCACACCTGTGGCAAATGGATCAAATCCTAGCCAAAGCTGTGACCTATGCCTCAGCTACAATAACATTTTGGTGTCTTTTGATTGATTATATTGAACTTTCTTTTCTCGACTGTAATACAGATTTGGCTATCTGCTCACCTCTCCAAACAGCCCATCTCCATTTCCTTGGTTGATTCCTCTTCCACTACTGCAGGCACAATCACTGGCCTTTTGAAATTCTGTGTGGACTGACTTTCTATTGAGCTCATCTACTTCTGTAACTGTGACTTTGCACTTCAGAGCTGTAGCATCGGCCCAGCTCAGCTACCTTCAGGACACCCTCATAGGGCTATCATCATTAATTCAGCTTGGCCAGTACCAAATTTATAATTTCACTCCCAAACCACTCTGCTGTCTCACAGTTCACATTTTGGTCAACGATTTTCCCAGACATCTATGTTTAAAACATGTTATTTTAACTCTCTCACTTATTGTCCATATGAAATTATCACTGGAACAAGGCATTTTCTTCAAAATGTTTATTTTTCTCCTCTCCATTTAAAATGCTACTTCCCTAGGTTGAGGCCTTTAATGCATTGTTTCAAGAAGGATGCAAATCTCATGAATCTCTCTCCACTTTATTTATTTATTTATTTATTTAATTTATTTATTTTTGGGGTCTTTCTAGGGCCTCACCTGTAGCATATGGAGGTTCCCAGGCTAGGGGTCTAATCGGAGCTGTTGCTGCTGGCCTTCGCCACAGCCACAGCAACGCGGGATCCGAGCCACGTCTGCAACCTACACCACAGCTCACGACAACACCGGATCATTAACCCACCGAGCGATGCCAGGGATCGAACCTGTAACCTCATGGTTCGTAGGATTCATTTCCGCTATGCCATGACGGGAACTCCTCTCTCCACTTTATTGCATCCTTCATACAACCAGATAAGTCTGGTTGTATATATGTATTTTTCAAAAATACATTTTCATTGTGTGTTTACCACACTGAAGAACTTACTAGGCTCCCTATTGCTTATGAGTCTCAACTTTAGCCTGACACTTTCACACTCTATAATTTGGCCCTATCTTCCCATATGTGAAATTACCAAGCAAATATTTGGAGCATCATACATTTTTTTGGTCTTTTTTGTTTTTTTAGGGCTGAACCCGAGGCATAAGGAGGTTCCCAGGCTAGGGGTTGAATCAGAGCTGTAGCTGCTGGCCTACACCACAGCCACAGCAATGCGGGATCCGAGCCGCGTCTGCAAGCTACACCACAGCTCACATCAAGGCCAGATCCTTAACCCCCTGATCGAGGCCAGAGATCGAACCCGCATCCTCATGGACACTAGTTGGGTTCGTTAACCACTGAGCCACAATGGGAACTCCAGGAGCAAGGTAAATTTTATTTCTTCTTAATTTCCCACTGTTCCTTTCCATGTATCCTCTCCTTCATTCATACTCCAGCCACTCAATATACTCTGCTTGTTCTATCCCAGTTATCTATGCAGCTCCTTCACTCCTGGAATAACTATTTTTCCTCCTAATTGCTTACATCCTTTCATAACTTAGTACCAATCAAAAGCTTACCTATTCTTTGAAGCGTATCTCAAGAACAATCACCTCCTAAAGTCTTCCAGACAACTCCAGCCTATACTAATCTCTCTCCTTCCAATGCCTAAAGGGCTTGTCTGTCACAGGCTGTCAAATTTTTATGTACTTTAATGTTTTAAAAAATATTTTCATTTTGTTCTAAAGGTTTCATAAATGTAAACTGTAGTTTTATAAATACTTTGAGGACAATAACAACACACAGATTTCTTTTTCAGCAGTGGCATCCAAAACTTGTTTTTTGGCCACACCTGAGGCACGTGGAAGTTCCTGGACCAGGAACAGAGCCTGTGCCATAGCAACAACCTGAGCCACTGCAATGATAATGCAGGATCCTTAACCTGCTGTACCACAAGTGAATGCCTCAACTAAAATTTAACTGCACCAAATCTTCCCAGTGTTCTATGTACAGGGTTAGCATAAAATCTCTGTGAAAGACATGATGGCCAAGCTGAGATGAACACCTGCACTGTAGTTATTTTGGTTCCACATCCACCAAAGTCTCCCTCTGCTCCATGTCACCAGCCCTGGAATCTACCTAAGGTAAAGAATATCCCGTCTCCCTCTCCTCTTATCCCCAATCCACTTACTGGTTCCGTTGTCATTGGTTTCATTGTTACAGGCTTTTGATGGTCTGCACGGTTTGTTTCACGAGTGATAGTAGTCTCTTCTGCTTCCATTTCCTCCTTATCCAACCTGTTCTGCCCTCAGTAGGATTATGAAACACAGAGTTATCATTGTCTCCATCCAGCATCCTCATAGATTCTCTCTTTAGAGGTCCTCTCTCATTCACTCCCTGCCACCCCCAGACTTAAACGTGGGGATCTTCCCTAGTTCATGCTTGCATGGATTATGTATCCATCCCATTCACCAATTTCCTTGACTTAAGGACTGTTCCTCCTTTTCAGTGTCTTAGCAAATCTACTGCATTCTGGCTTCATGCCCAGCTATGGTTAACAAATTTGTTTTGGGCTCACTACCTGGTTTCACTTCACCTAGCTAATTTTTATTCCTGTTCATCATTTACACTTCAACATTGCCAGTTTTTTCTTTAAATATTATATCCTGATCTACCTAGAGGGTCATGTGTAGATGTCACTCACCAGCATGTCCTCTGAGTCAAACATGGAGTAATCAAGAGTGAAGTTTGCAACAAAGTCATCTGGGGAGTGGAAAAAAAATCAGTAGTAACAAAGCAGAAAGGTAGCACTAGATCCAGAAATCAGAAGAGGAAGAAACTGCTCAGAATACCTCAACTCGCTCAAGCTGTGAAACTTACTGGTATAATTAATTCTAATGAACTCTAATGTTAAAAATGTTTGTGGACGTGTGTGCATTTATATTTTCAATCTGGCATCTAAAATCATGTACAAATTTGAAAAATTTCAAATTGTTTCAACTAATTTCTGGAGGATTGAAAATCACTAGTTTGAAAAATAACCTCATGAATTACAGAGCCACAGTAATCAAGACAGTGTGGTAGTGGTACCAACATAGACATACAGACCAATAGGACAGAAGAGAGAACCCAGAAATAAACCCGACACCTACGGTCAATTAATCTGCGACAAAGGAGGCAAGAATATAAAACGGGAAGGAGACAGCCTTTTCAGCAAGTGGCTGGGAAAACTGGACAGCTGCATGTAAATCAATGAAACTGGAACACACCCTCACACCATGCACAAAAATAAACTCAAAATGATTTAAAGACTTAAACATGAAACAAGACACCATCAAACACCTTGAAAAGAACATAGGCAAAACATTCTCTGACATCAACCTTACAAATGTTTTCTCAGGTCAGTCTCCCAAGGCAACAGAAGTAAAAGCAAAAATAAACAAATGGGACCTAATCAAACTGATAAGCTTTTGCACAGCAAAGGAAACCATAAAAAAAAAAAGACAACTTACAGAATGGGAAAAAATAGTTTCAAATGATGCAACTGATAAGGGCTTAATCTCTCTCTCTCTCTCTCTCTTTTTTTTTTTTTTGTCTTTTTGCCTTTATGTAGAGCCGCACCCGCGGCATATGGAGGTTCCCAGGCTAGGGGTCTAACAGGAGCTGAAGCTGCCGGCCTTCGCCACAGCCACAGCAATGCGGGATCCGAGCTGCGTCTGCGACCTGCACCACAGCTCACGGCAACGCCGGATCCTTAACCCACTGAGCAAGGCCAGGGCTCAAACCCACAACTTCATGGTTCCTAGTCGGATTCGTTAACCACTGAACCACGAAGGGAACTCCAATAAGGGCTTAATCTCTAAAATACACAAACAACTTAACACAACTCAACAGCAAAAAAGCCAACAACCCAATGGAAAAAATGGGCAAAAGACCTGAACAGACATTTCTCCAAAGAAGACATACAGATGGCTAACAAGTACATGAAAAAATGCTCAACATCACTGATTATTAGAGAAATCCAAATCAAAATTGCTATGAGGGGAGTTCCCATCATGGCTCAGTGGAAACGAATCTGCTAGGAACCATGAGGTTTGATTCCTGGCCTTGCTCAGTGGGTTAAGGATCCGGCATTGCCATGAGCTATGGTGTAAGTTGCAGACGTAGCTCGGATCCCGTGTTGCTGTGGCTGTGGCAAAGGACCTAGGCTTAGCCTGGGAACCTCCATATGCCGCGGGTGCGGCCCCAAATAAGGCAAAAAGACAAAAACAACAACAACAAAAACAATAGCCAAGACATGTAAACAACCTAAATGTCCATCAGCAGAAGAGTGGATAAGGACGATGTGGTACATATACACAATGGAATATTACTCAGCCATTAAAAGGAAAGAAATAACCATTTGCAGCAACATGGATGCACCTAGAAATTATCATGATAAGTGAAGTCAGTCAGACGGTGAGACACTAACATCAGATGCTATCACTTGCATGTGGAATCTAAAAAAATGACACAATGAACTTCTTTGCAGAACAGATACTGACTCACTTATGAACCATAACATAAGAAAAACTTATGGTTTCCAAATGAGACAGGTTGGGGGGTGGGGGGTGGGCTGGGGGTTTGGGATGGAAATGCTATAAAATCGGGTTGTGATCATGTACAACTATAAATGTAATAAAATTCATCGAGTAATTTAATAAAAAATAAAACAAGGAAAAAAGAAAAAGAATGTATATATGTATGTGTGACTGGGTCTCTTATACTGTGGAAAACTTACAGAACACTGTAAACCAGCTATAATGGAAAAAATAAAAATCATTTAAAAATAGAAAAATAACCTCATGAGCCTTGACAGTCTTTGCTCATAGCCAAATTTCCTTCTGATCCGGTTGTTTCATAGCAAAAGGAAAGGCACAGTCTTGGATCTAATCATCTCCCAAGTCTCTCTCCATCCTTCAAAGGGTCAGAACCTTACACATACTCACCATAGCTGGGTGTGACTGTGTAATAATAGACCACCTGATAATAGTCATCTTCTTCCAGTCCTTCATCCTCATATTCTTGTCCTGGAGAATAAGAACTAGAGGTCAAGGGGCATCTGGCACCCCTTATCAACAGGAGGATGCCTGAAGTTAACATCAGCTCGGTCAGTTTTCTTTATTTCTGCCTCCCCTCTACTATCTCCTTGCCTCTGCACCTCTAAACCCTTATCGGTCTTCCAGGCTCCATATCTTTGTCAAGGCCTGTTACTCTGTGCCCTTTCAATTTGGGAGCTCGCAGAACAGAAAATGGGTCCCTCCACATACTGTAACCGAAACTAAGCCTAAAAAAGTAAGGAATCAGGGGTCAGAAATTAAGAACTCCAAATCTACTCCCCGGTATACTCCAGACCTATTATATTTGTGAAAGAGCTTCTCTTATCAGTGTCTTCCACAACTAATTCTCCCTCTCTCTCTCCCTCTCTCTCTCTCTCTCTCTCTTTCTCTCTCACACACACACACACACACACACACACACACACACACACAACCTTACGCTGTTGTTTTATTGTGATTTTTTTCTGGCTGTGCCTACAGAATATGGAAGTTCCCAGGATAGGAATCAAACCCACACCACAGCAGCAACCCCCACAGCTGCAATAACAATGCCGGGTCCTTAACCCACTGTGCCACAAGAGAACTCCATGATGAAATTTATGTTTTATTGTGGGTTTTTTTCTGGCCTTAGGCTTTTTTTCCCCATTGCTTTATGAATTTTATTACAATTATAGGTGTACAAAAATAATCACAACTCAATTTGATAGCATTTGCGTCCCAAACCCTCAGTGCATCCCCCACCACCCGGCCTTAGGCTTTCGAACTCGAGTTTTTGTTCCAGTATCACGGCTATCTAGTGGGATATCTCTGAACAAGCCATTTAACATCCATTTTCTTAAAATGCGTCAGCTGGACTAAATGATTCGGCTGCATTAGTTTTTCCTTTCTAGGACTAAAAATATGTATCTTTGACACGATTTGGTCATGAACTCTAGGCCTCCTGCTAAACACTTCCCTAAGCTCCTTGAAAGCTCCCTCTTACCCCAAGCAATGACACAAGAATATGGAGGAAAAGGAAACAATGAGAGCACCTGGCAGACTGGGAACAAAGGAGGGAAGGAGCCAAGCTACTTTGGGGGCCCTGTCCCTGAAAGCAGCTCTCGCTATCCTTAAGGCCCCTCCTTCTGTGTCTTTACTAATACAAGGTTTTTTTTTTTTTTTTCCTCTAACTCGGTGGGAAAGAAGATACCCTGGCTTCCCTCACTAGTTTCAGACTGCCCCACCTTCAAAGAGTCTCCACTCTCGCTTTAGTCTTTTTCATCTTGTTCAATTCTGTGGTGATGGTGAATTGACTTCAGTCTTGTTAGGACTGCCCCAAGGCTGGGACTCCATCCCCATTGGCTGTCTCTTCTTTGACAAGACTCTGCTTTCCTCTCCCATTCCTGGCTCTAATTTCCAGGTCTCCCCTCTGCCCCAGACATCTAACACACACATGCGAGCATTAATCACTTCCTACTGAAATCTCACCTCCTGCCCTCTCCTCATTTTCTTTTCTCCCACCCCGCTTATTGTAGAAGACCTGGCCCAAAAGCTCAGAGAGAGACGTGAACTTACCCAGGATGAGTGGCACAGCAAGGACGGCTACAAAGAGGACATCCATTCTCGATGCTGCTCTATTGCCTTGCAAGTAAAAAAGGAAGTTACAGCGTTTCCCACCAAACTTACCCCGCCTCCTGCCCTCCCCCAAGGCAGGGAGGGAGCTGCAGCAACTCTTCTCCCAAGGGGGTGGGGGGGGCTGGGAAATCCCTGCCCACTCGCTGCCTGACTAGAACTTCAGTTACTACTGCTGGGGTTCTGAGCCACAGTTCTGCAGATCAATGGAGGCAAAGTGAACTTTTTTTTTTTTGTCTTTTGTCATTTTAGGGCCCCACCCGTAGCATATGGAAGTTCCCAGGCTAGGGGTCAAATTGGAGCTGTAGCTGCCGGCCTATACCACAGACACAGCAACACGGGATTGTCTGCAACCTACACCACAGCTCAAGGCAATGCTGGATCCCTAATCCACTGAGCAAGGCCAAGGATGGAACCCACATCCTCATGTATACTAGTTGGGTTCGTTAACCACTCAGCCACTTGGGAACTCCCAAGAGGCAAAGTGAATTTTGATGGAAACATGTTTATTGAGCCCACCCTAGCCCTACATAGACTAGATTCATTCAGGACTCCTGTTGCCATTTCCAGAAAACAAACAAACAGACAAACATCTAAACCCAACCAGAGTTCTCTTACGACTCAGCAGGTTAAGGATCCTTATTAAGTGTTTCACTGCAGCAGCTCGGGTAGCTGCTATGGTGTGGATTCCTTGGCCCAGGAACTTCTGCATGCTGCAGGTATGGTATGGCAAAAAAGCAAAGCAAAACAAAACCCAAAAAACCTCAAACCAAAAACCCAGCCTACTAAGGAATTTCCCCGCTTCTCTCCATTCCTTCCTTGCTCCCAATTCTCACAAAAAGCTCAACTTCCCTCTTACTGTCCCTGTCATCACCCAGAGCTACTTTCTCACTGAGGCTTCATCACAACCTGTTTCTTCATAATCAGAATATTCTGTCTGAGGAGGGGATGAGCACTTTTTTAAGACTGAAAATTATCTCTCTGCTCCCCCTGTCTTGGACTACAAAGTATGGGAGCAACAACAACATCACTGTCTGTCAAAGCACCTGCTGCATTCTCACTAAAAAAAGAAAAAAAAGAAGCCTTTCAGTCAAGGCCAGTTACTTCCTCTCAACTAAGGACTGACCTCATCTCACCTCTTTCTCAGCTTGCTGTACACAGGATGGGAGAAGGGAGGAAGCAGGTAATCTCTTTCCCTGCTGTATGTGCCACAACCTTTCTCCCACTTTCAGTCACTTGGTGTGTTCCCTTCATTCCAGCCCACAGGGTGAGTTCAGTTTATCCGTCTCTCTGCTTTTATATTCCCCATTTTCATTCAATTCAATTTAGAAACATTTAGTAACGTATGTGTTTAGGCACAGCATTAGGCCTAATCTCATAGACAATTCAGTGTTCATAGGTAAGGGAATAAGAAAAGAATGCAGGTCATTTTTTTCTTTTCTTTTCTTTTTTTTTTTTTTTTTTGATTTTTAGGGCTGCACCCACGGCATATGGACATTCCCAGGCTAGGGGTCGAATTGGAACTGTAGCTGCCGACCTATGCCACAGCCACAGCCACAGCCACAGCCACACGGGATCCAAGCTGCATCTGCAACCTACACCACAACTCATGGCAATGCCAGATCCTTAACCCACTGAGTGAGGTCAGGGATGGAACCTGCATCCTCATGGATCCTAGTTGGGTTCATTAACCTCTGAGCCACGAAGGGAACTCCAAGAATGCAGGCAATTGTTTTAAAGGGAGTTAATAAGTATCTATTCAATATCTGCAATGAGCCAGGCACTATGTAAGCCTTTGTGGAACCACCAATGAACAAGATAGGTTTGACACCTGTTTTTTGTTTGTTTGTTGCTTTTTAGGGCCACACCCATGATATATGGAGGTTCCCAGGCTAGGGGTCCAATCGGAGCTGTAGCTGCAGGCCTACAGCAACGCCAGATCTGAGCCGCGTCTGGGCCTACACCACAGCTCACGGCAACGCCGGATCCTTAACCCACTGAGCAAGGCCAGGGATCGAACCCGCAACCTCATGGTTAACGAACCTAGTCGGATTCGTTAACTGCTGCGCCACAAAGGGAACTCCTTGATACCTGTTTTTAAGTCACAAGAAGCTGTGGTAACAGCTCGAAAGAGAGATAAGAGTTGTCTTACCTCTATTTCTTCTGACCTGCTAGGCCCAGAGCAAGACAGAAGAGGCCAAGCACCGGCCAGGATGCTCCCACCCTCTCAACCTTATTGAGAGAGGATTTGCATGGTGACTTCCCATGTATATTTATATAATCTATTCCTTTAGCTCCGTTCCAGAATTTGCCAGAAAAAAGTAAAACTCTTATGTGGATGTACATAGATGCATTGCCATAAATCATTTCTGGGAAGAAAAGGAAGCCTGGCTCTCTTTGAACCATTTCTAGTTTTTTTTTTTTTTTGATACTTTGATTACTCTCTCAACAATATTCCAGTTTCCCTCACTTTTCAATCCTGGCACTCTTTTGCCTAAACATTCTCCCTAAGGATTAAGCCCATCCCCATCCAAATGATCTTATAATACCTCTTCTACTTTCTTTCATTCTAATAAGCTGCCCCTTCCCTTCCCCCAGCCTGAGGAAAAGACACCACCGAGGTTCATTTTCAGAAAAATAAATAGAGGAAGTACGACATAAAAGGAACTGAGTAACTGGCAAAGTGTGATGGTGGTGTCATTTTCCTTCAACTCCATCCTCTAATTGCTTTTTACAAACAATTTTAACTCCCAGTTTTAACTAAAAATCCCCTAATCTTCTTAACACCGCTCTCCAGGCTCCTTTTACTTCTCTGATTCTCTTGAAATTACAGATGAAAGTTTCATTAGCGATACACTGAATTGCATGTTTCCTACACCAGCCTGTTCAAAGAACTCCTACTTTTAAGTCTAACCTTCATCTCTTAGGCAGTAGCTCTAGCTCATTTCCTCTCATTCAAATAAGAACAATACCCGTCCCTATCTCCCTGCACCCTCTATCCTGTGCTTTCTTTGTATCTGTCCTTTAGATTCCAACAGGATCTCCCCCTCTCTGCAGCTCTTCAAGGGGTGGTAGGATTGCTACCACAAAATAACGAAATAACGAAAGCGACCAGGAACCCCGGCCCAGGCCCAGCCCACTGGTTTAACCGGCTGTAACCACTCCCAGGGCCGAGGTCCCGAGCTAGGAGAGCAGGACTACAAGTCCCAGCAGGTAGTGCGGTCACGCCCCCGCATCCTCAGCTCCGCCTCTCCGGATTCTCCATTGGCCTCCAGGGGGTGGGGATTAGATGGGAGGTAGCCATGGGGCTGCGGACGGGGTTTGTCCCCTCCTCGGCTTCCGTAGAGGAAGTCGCGCGCACCTTCGTTTGGGGTTTCGGTGACCGCCCCCCCCTTCCCCGGGGTCCGGGGGTGACATTGCACCGCGCCCCTTACGGGGTCGCGTCGCCAACATACGCGGACTCTCTAGCTGGCTTGCTCCTCCCCTTCGCCTCTCTTAGCCAAGCCTCCACCCCGCCCCCAGCTGCCCAGCCATGGGGGCCGCAGTGTTTTTTGGATGCACTTTCGTCGCTTTCGGCCCAGCCTTTGCGCTTTTCTTGATCACTGTGGCTGGAGACCCGCTTCGTGTCATCATCCTGGTCGCGGGGTGAGTTAGGGGGTTGGGGATACGCGGGAGGAATCCGAAGAGAGAGATCCGAAAGGGGCTTAAGGAACTGGGGCGAGACTGGGAGCCTGAGTTGGGGGGAAGACGAGTCGGAGGTGAAGATTGAAGGGGTCGAGTCAGGGGTCTGGGTGATTTGCCCTTTCCCGCAGTTGGTTTCCGCCTTCCAGGGATCGCAGAGATTCCTCCTATACTCCTCCCAGCGACGTCAGAGGAGGCCCAAGGCCAGGACTCGTGAGAGGCTGTGCTGACTTCGGCCGGCCTTGAGGGAGGATCCAGGAATGGATACCTCGCCCTCCTATGCTCCTACACCCTGGCTCTCATCGTTTTGAAGACTCTTTAATCACATTTCTACCTCTTCCCCTGCGCCTGATCCCTACAAACTCCCTCGGTGGAGACACCTATCCAGCCTCCTCCCTGTCTCCCTGACCATCCGGAAGTCTAACTTCCACTTTTCATGCTATAGCCTTGGTTGGTTCCCCTCTTTGATTTATCTGGGTGCCCCCTACCCTTGCCTGCCTGATTGCCCTTGTCTTTCCCCAGGGCATTTTTCTGGCTGGTCTCCTTGCTCTTGGCCTCTGTAGTCTGGTTCATCTTGGTCCATGTGACCGACCGGTCAGATGCCCGGCTCCAGTATGGCCTCCTGATTTTTGGTGCTGCAGTTTCTGTCCTTCTACAGGAGGTGTTCCGCTTTGCCTACTACAAGCTGCTTAAGTAAGAAGATGGGATGGTCTGGAGGGGAGAAGGGCAGAGGATTGAACTCTAAGTGGGCCAGCCCTGGGTGGTGGTGGTTTGGACGAGGAGGTGCTAAGGGAAGACATTTAGAGGGAAAGGTGATTCCTGCCCTCCCTCATGTTTCCCCTACCCCACCCACCCCACCCCAGGAAGGCAGATGAGGGGTTAGCATCGCTGAGTGAGGACGGAAGATCACCGATCTCCATCCGGCAGATGGCCTATGGTGAGCCAAGGGAGTGGGACTGGAGGAGGGAGTGGACGCCCCTCTCTCCCAGGGAGGTCTCTACATGTGCACATGTCCTAAGTGGCTTCTTGTTCTTCATACCTGACTTCCAAGGAGAGGTGGTCTGGAGGGAGAGTAGGTGCCGGGGAACTGTGGCTGGAAATGGGAGGGATCGCTGGTAATCAGGCTATAGTGAGCTCTGACATTGATGAGACACCCCCCTCCCCCCCAGTTTCTGGTCTTTCCTTCGGTATCATCAGTGGTGTCTTCTCTGTTATCAATATTTTGGCTGATGCACTTGGGCCAGGTGTGGTTGGGATCCATGGAGACTCACCCTATTACTTCTTGACTTCAGGTAAGATCCACTTTCTTTCTTGCCTTCATGCCCCATCCATCCCTGGCCCCAATCTGATTTATTTTGCCCTCCCTGGGAGAATTCTTTGGCTCATCATCTCAGGAGGCTGGGAGGAGATGAGGGATGTATCTCATACCCGTTTCCCTCCTTGCAGCGTTTCTGACGGCAGCCATAATCCTGCTCCATACCTTCTGGGGAGTCGTGTTCTTTGATGCCTGTGAGAGGAGACGGTACTGGGCTTTGGGCCTGGTGGTTGGGAGTCACCTACTGACATCAGGACTGGTGAGTTGGGAAAAGACGCCTGAGTTAAAAAAGAACTCATTGGTGAGTGGAATGGAGGGGAATTATAGCTTCACTCCTTAACATTTGAAAAACTTATCTTGGGAAAAGGCAGAAAGGTGAGTCTTCAGATGTCTGTCACCTCAGCATCAGTTGTATAACCTGCTCTGGGGATGCCTGGGGGAGAAGTTTGAATGGATTAGTCAAACTGTAATGCAGATGGCCTGAGGTGAGCTGGAGTGGCAGAAACTTCTGAGGGAGCTGAAAATCACAAGTCTCCTTAACCCCAAGATGTTGGTGCTCTGAAGGGAAGGACTGGGGTAGTTGAGTGAGATAGCTGGGGGAGGTTTGGGTCAGAGGCACCAAGAGAAGATGGGGATTAGGCAGCGGGAGAATCTAACCTCTTATCTACTCTTCCCCCATCCCTAGACATTCCTGAACCCCTGGTACGAGGCAAGCCTGCTGCCCATCTATGCAGTCACTGTTTCCATGGGGCTCTGGGCCTTCATCACAGCTGGAGGGTCCTTCCGAAGTATCCAGCGCAGTCTCTCGTGTAAGGACTGACTACCTGGACTGATCGCCTGACAGATCCCACCTGCCTGCCCACTGCCCATGACTGAGCCCAGCCCCACCCGGGTCCATTGCCCATCATTCTGTCTCCTCGTCGGTCTTTTCCACCACCTTCAGGGTTTTGTTTTGTCCACTCGTGACCTTTAGTCTCTAGGCTTTACCAGGAGCAGTCTGGGTTCAGCCAGTCAGTGACTGGTGGGTTTGAATCTGCACTTGTCCCCACCATCTGGGGACCCCCCCCTTTGTTGTCCAGGACTCCCCATGTGTCAGTGCTCTGCTGTCACCCTGCCCAAGACTCACCCCCCTTCCCCTCTGCAGGCCGACGGCAGGAGGACAGTCGGGTGATGGTGTATTCTGCCCTGCGCATCCCACCCGAGGACTGAGGGAACCTTGGGGGGGACCCCTGGGCCTGGGGTGCCCTCCTGATCTCCTCGCCCTGTATTTCTCCATCTCCAGTTCTGGACAGTGCAGGTTACCAAGAAAAGGGACCTAGTGTAGCCATTGCCATGGAGATGAGGTCAATGGAGGTTCAAGGGTAGATGAGCTCTGAGTTTCCGAGGACCCCTTCCCAGACTGGGCATCTGGGTCTTTTTCTCAGGTCTGAGGGGAACCATTTTTTGGTGTGATAAAGACCCCAAATTGCCTTTTTTTTTTTTGAGTTGGGGGACGGAGGAGGTATATTGGAATTCTTTTTCTAACCTCCTTGGACTGTATTTTCCCTCCTCAGATTGCTCCTATGTCTGGGCTTATATCTATCCAGCTTTCCCCTTGGTCCCAGGCGTTGGGGGAAAGGAAGGAAGCGCATGTTTGGGAACTGGTATTACTGGAACTAATGTTTTAACCTCCTTGACCACCAGCATCCCTCCTCTCCCCAAGGTGAAGTGGAGGGTGCTGTGGGGAGCTGGCCCACTCCAGAGCTGCAGTGCCACTGGAGGAGTCATCCTGCCATGACATCACAGGGAAGGAGGGCAGATTTTTTCTAGTTTTTAATTGGGGTGTGTGGGGGGCGGGGAAGTTTTCTATAAACTGTATCATTTTCTGCTGAGGATGGCATGTGCCATCCTTTTAATCAAGGTGATTGTGATTTTGACTAATAAAAAGGACTTTATAATTATGGGGGAACGTGGCTTTAAAGGGAGGAGAAAACACGTTAATTGAGGTTCCTGCCCTCTCATGTCTCTTGTCCAACCTCCTTTCTAACTGGCAACCTCTGGTCCTCTCGGAGAATTAAGTTTGGTGCAAGGGCAGAAATCTGGGCTGGTGGTCTAATACGTTAGAAACTCTGGGTGAAGCATTTTCCAGAAGTGGATCCTCCCCCTTCCAGGACTGGGGTAAAAGGAGTTTCACCCAGGCTTCCTTTCCCTTACCTTTGCCCACCTCTGCCATCCGAGCCATCAAGCAACTCTCTACTCTCAAGGGCCCCAAAGGTAAGGCCAGAAGTGGAGTCAGAAACTTTAATTCTGAATATATTGAGCTAAAAAACACAGCATAACAGCAGCACCCCTTTTTCCTAGGGGGAGATCCTGCACTCTTATCTAGGGACAGAGGAATAAAAAAGAGGGGGTGGCCACGTCCCCAGCGTTCCCTACATCTAAACAGTTTGCCCTCTGCATTGTCAGCATGGGGCTCTCCTGATCTACATGTTTTGAGAGGCTGAAGGCTCTGTTCTTCCTTGAATGAGAGTCTGTCCCTACCTCTGTGCAGGGGCTGTCTGCAGGAAGAAGTGCTGGCCCACTGTAGGGCTTTTGGCCAGTCCCTGCTCCCCTCTTTAGAAGCTCCCTGATAGGTGAGGGGAAGGCGTCTCTGGTGTCCGAGAGGGAGCCTATGCCTCGGTGGCTCGTGCTGAGGTGAACACCACACTTTTCCGGTTTCCCAGTCTCTTCTTCCTAGAAGGGGAAATGGCTCATGGAAATGGCTTGTGTCCTAGGTGAGACCCAGTAGAGGTGGGCTAGGAGAATGCCTTTCAGGAGCAAAGAAAGGGCTGGAGGAATGGAGAGTGGAACCTCACCGAATCTTTCTAGCGATGAAATAAACAGCCAGCAGAAGGCAGAGGCAGCCAACCAAGATTCCCACTCCCAGACTCAGCATTTCACCTGGGAGAGTGAAAGATGGAAGGTGACAGTTAAGGACTAACAGATACTGAGCCTTTCCCTAACTCATAAGGGGCAACCCAATCCAGTAAGTGGGTAGGGCTGTCTTACCTGTGCTGTACAAGGATCCTGCTGTAAGGGAAGAAAATTTGCATCAGGGAGACCAGATCTCCACCCCAGCTGGGCGCACTGTGCCAACACTTGGGACTGGGGGGGTGGTTCCCAATCCAAGCAAGTCCTGGAAACCCCTTCCTCTCTTAGCCTTCTTGTCCTTCTCAGGGGTTCCCTAGTTCCTGCCATCTAGTCCCCCCGTTTCCTGTCTCCTTCTCCGAACTCTGTGCAATCACCTTGGATGAAAGAAGCCAAGACCATTCGCTGGTTGAGAGGCTGGGGGGCTCGGTGGTTCTGTACCAGGAGCTGAGAGGGCTCCTCTTCGGTGGAGAACAAGGTCTCCTGAAGCTTTTCCAGCTGAGGAGGGAAAGGGTGGGGTTAAAGGACAAGTGGTACTTGCTTGGGGGAGTGGGAAAGAGTTTGAGGTTGCAGCTATGTCTCTGCTGACTCACCTCTGCACCACTCACCTGTCCCATTGAAATCTGGGCCCTTCGATTGAAGACTGTCCAGAGCACACTCTGGTAGCAGGGCGGTGTGCTGAGCGAGCCGTTGTAGCGGAAGAACTGCACCGGCAGTGGCGGGAACAGCCCTCTCACACTGAAGGGGGGCACTGAGGTCTTCTGACCTGGGTGAGAACAGACGGATTCAGCTCCCTCTCCCTGCACCCTGGCTCACTAGACAGGGCTCCCGGAAGTGAACGCCCCCGGTGCCTAACTCACTGCCTCATTCCAGGCCTCTGAGGCCTTTTCTGAGACTTTTCCCTGAAGTCTAATGTTGCTTTGTCTTAAGATGGATTTGTAGGGCTCACCTTTATGCCTGATTTCATGCAGGTGACTCAGAATGTGTTCGTAAGCTGGATTTTCAGTCTCACCCACCTGGAAGGGGAGGAAAGGGGGAGAGGGTTCGGCCTGAGTCCATGCTGGGAGTAAGACATTCAAGTATAGAATAAATGAGCAGAGTGGCTTGCTGACTTGTCTTAGGAGGGCCACCAGCAAGAGACTTGGGCAAAATAGGACTGAGGGATGCAGGGGGAGTGGAGAAAGACCTAGGAGGTGTTGGGGGCCACTGACCTCAATAAGGATGCCCAAGACAGCCAGGCCTTGGGGCTGCCGAGCAGCCTCCCTCAAGCTAGCGTAGGAATCAGAATCATAATGTACGATGTGGAGCTGAGGGAGGGGAGAGGGAATTGAATCATTTAGCATTTCTCTACTGCTCCCTCCCAAAGACTTTTATCCTCCACCACTTTCTAGCACGCTCTAAATCTGTCCCACAAAGCTTGGACTTTTCCCCCAAGTATGACTTTTCCCAGTTTCCAGATCCTTTCTTTCCTGGCACCGACCATGCCTGCCTGGTCGGTGCTAGGAAAGCAAGGATCTAGAAAGTGGGTTCTAATTCAGGCTTTGCTCCCTGGTACCTCTGCAGCGGTGGTTTCGCCATTGATCTGGTGCTCTGAGCCCCTCGGAGACCCTTTCTGACCCCAGTGCAGGTGGAGCTGGGCAGCTACATATTTTCGGGGCAGTCCTTCCAGATGTAGGGTAGGAGGCAGCGAGAGCTGCACTGTGAGGAAAAGAGAGCAAGTTAGGGTCGGTGGAGGAGTGTGGCTACATTCTGGCCCCTTGGTTGCCACCCCTCCTTGGGAGACCTGGCCAGCCTTTTCTGTCTTCCTCCCATAGAGCACCCAAACCCACTCATGGTGCTTGATCATATCATACACATTCTGTTCCCACCTTTGGCTACAGGAGCCTCATCCTCATTCTCGCTTCTCCAAATGTATAGATGAAGCCTTCTGAGAATTTAGAAGTTAAGAGAATGCTTCCTCCCCTCACCCCCAGACACCTGAGATTGTAACTAGAGCTTACACCTCCTTGGAGCCTGGGCTTTTTACCTGTGTGGCCGTTGTTGAGCAGGTCCAAAGGCTCAGTGCCAGGCTGTTCATATCCATGGGGTTGCAGAGGTAGCAGCTCAGGGTCAAAAATCACACTGTCTGTCTGGATATTGATGGGGGACTGAGCATTGCTTCCACACTCAGGGTAAGAGGCTGGCCAGTGTTCTTGACCGTGTGGGCCTGGTGGGTGTTACCACAGACATTTGTACTGCCCTCCAGCCGCCCCCCGCAAGGCAACCTCCTGCCAAGCTATACCTGCTATGAAGGTAGAAAAACATGGGAGTTCCTGTTGTAGCTCAGTGGGCTAAGAACCTGACTTAGAACCCATGAGGACGTGGGTTCGATCCCTAGTCTCCCTTAGTGAGTTACGGATCTGGCGTTGCTGTTTTGAAGGCTGGCAGTTGTAGCTCTGATTTGACCTCTAGCCTGGGAAATTCCATATGCTGCAGGTGTGGCCCTAAAAAAGAAAAGGCAAAAAAAAAAGAAAAAAAGGAAATTCCATCTACCCCAGATGAAGTCCCAGTTGCTGCTGCAGTTTCTTCCTTCACCTACTCAAAGGCAGTGATGATTCCCAGCTCTCCTGATGAATGGGGCACAGTGGCTTTTACTTACCTGTCCTCTTGTTGGAGGACAAGAAAGCTAAATGAGAGGAAGAGTGGATGGAGAGAAAGCCCACACACCTGGAGGGTGGGATTCGAGTAGAAGCAGGAAAACTAGAGAAGTGAAATGATCTTAGAGAAGTAGGCTCTCCTTGGGGTCCGTATCAAGTGACTTTAAGATTCAGATCTGGAGCTCCCATCGTGGCGCCATGGAAACGAATCCAACTAGGAACCATGAGGTTGTGGGTTCAATCCCTGGCCTCATTCAGTGGGTTAAGGATCTGGCGTTGCTATGAGCTGTGGTGTAGTTCACAGACGCAGCTTGGATCGTGAGTTACTGTGGCTGTGGCAGCTGCAGCTCCGACTGGACTCCCTAGCCTGGGAACCTCCATATGCCACCAGTGTGCGGCCCTAAAAAGCCAAAAAAAAAAAAAAAAAGATTCAGATCACGTTTTCTATCATTCACTTCTTGCTCTCCTACTGGACCTTGCATTGACTCTGGATTTGGTTAAGTTAGTAATCATAAACTCAAAGGAATCGAGTTCCATCTCTGCCAGAGTCACAAACTATCCTGTCCTGCTGGCCTCTTCCTCACTCCTGACCTCAAGCTCTGTCCCAGTTCCAGATGCAGGTGGGGGTAGGATCGATCAGGGTAAAAAGAGGGACAGGAGAATTGGCAGCTAAGCTCAGGGTGCCTTTCCCCACCCACTTCCCTCTCCACTCCGCCTCCCTCCCTCCCGGCACAGACTGACTGAGGACGTAGCTGGCTTTTCTGCTGAATCAGTAGGTGTAGGATTTGATGATTAGAACAGGGTCTAGGAATCACACATGCAAAAGCTAGGGCACAGGGAGCCAGGGAAGGGAGGAGCTAGAGGGAGAAGCTAAAGGAAACCTCCCCGCCCACGTGGCATAAGTCTTCCCACCAGGTGAAGAGGTCCCGGGGTGGAAGGGGTGTCGGTAGGCCTCGAGTTCTGCTCTCACCCTCATATGTCCAGTGTTGACCTGCAAGGCAGAGTAATTTGAGTTACAGCCAGCACAGCCTGGGGCAGGGCCCTCCTCCACTCCTGGCCTCCCTCTGTCTTCTTTCCCCTCCCTCCGCTCCAGCACTTCCCAAAGGAAGCCCTGAAACCGGACACCTCGGTGGAAAGGTCGGGGGGCCTATTTAAAATCATCAGCCAGTCTGTGCCTGGGCTCGGTGAGCAAAGGGGGGAGGAGAAGTGAAAAGAGATAAAGCCAGGAGACTAAAATTAACCTGGATCCAAATGTGCAGGATGACCAATGTCCCTTTTCTCTGGCCTGTGCCAAGCCAATCTACCACTTAGAAGATTGGGCTGAGGTGAGGGCGTAGGCAGAAGGTTTGGAGGAAAGGGACTGGAATAAGGGAAGTGGCAACAAGTTCAGAATTGGGGGCCATGCTGCTGAGGGGAGCGGGCGGTTGTTCCTGTGGTTTGAAGCACTGCACGAAACCGAGGCACTAAGCTGTGAATTCACATCTAAGTTCCTCTTTCTGGGCCCAGCAACTCTAAAGGAAACTCTCCCCATCACCAGGAGCCTCTGCTCCTTAGATTCCCGGGTGGCTAGGGCAGGTGGGAGTCAGGCAGGGTCCCCTCTACGTTGAGGGTGGTGGGTGGACACAGGCAGCCAGCCAGGCTGGCAGGGACGGATGAAAGTGAAGCATTGTCTGTGGAAAAGAGAGCTGCCAGCTGGGTCACATGCCAGGCTCTCGTGCAGTCCTGTCTCAAGCCCAAAGGTTGGGGGTCTGCTGGTCCAGCCCTTACCCAGGGCCAAGCTGCTTCAAAGGGAGAACAAGACCTTCCTGCAGGCTGTCCCTGCATCATTCAAATTGCTAGAAACTTTGGAGAAAAATTATAAAGTCCCTTCCTCTCTCTCTTATTCTCTTAAATTCCTCAGACTTCTGAGATATCCTTGATCTCCTTGCTGGGCCCTTCTGCTGGCCCATCCCTCGGTTCAGAGAGTTCTGAAAAGCAGCCCAAGGGAGGGCTGGGGGCACTCTCACTCACCAGCTCAGTGGGACACCTAAGCAGCTCAAGTTCCCTGGTTCTGGGCAGGCTGACAGACTTGCCTGTCCCCTCCCACCAAATCCACACTAGTTCTGCCTCTCTTCCCCTAATTTCCCAGTCCCCCACCCCCACCCCGCAAGTGCAATTCACAGCTTTCCTTGGCTAGGTGCCCCCCTCCATCATTCTCCTTCTGCCCTCTAGACACCCCTTCACCCTGTTCTTTCAACAGATCTTAATTACACTCCTGCTATGTACCGCGATAGGCACAGGGATCACAAAAATGAGGGGTGGGGGTCCTGGGGACACTCCCGGAGCACCTCAGCTTATTCCCCCAAGAATCCCCCCTCCTCTTCTGGGAGCTCCTACAAGTTCTTTGTAAATTGTAAAGGGCCCCACGCTACTGACTATTACAGTTTTCAGGAAAAACTGGGAAATTAGTCATCCTGTAGAATCAAGAAGGGACTTCCACCATGAGGTTCATGGTCAGGGATCTGGGTCTGAGCTGCGCAGGAGGACTAGGAGTATTTCCACCTCCCTGCTGCCGCCGCGGTCCTTTATCCTTTCACTCCAGAACACTTTGGTTCCCTAATTGGATGAGTTTGTAAATAAAGAAGGCCAGGACGGTTGCCTGAGAGTAGGGCAGTGGGGGAAAGAGCTCCGGACTGTAGCCCGCAAAGCCATACCCCCTCCCCGCCCAGTTCTCCATCCCCACGAACAGCAAGGCTGGAAAGGGAAAAGAAGGAAAGTGGTCTCCACCCCACTCCTCTTTTTCCTCCCTCCATTTCTGAGCCTATTAATCTAGTCCATAGGCTCCCTGCACACTCCTTCTCCTCCTCCGTTAGGCATGCAATGGCAACACGTGTGCATCAGCACAGACGGACACACACCCAGATGTACCTACCCTCTTCTGCAGCCAGGATCCAAATCACCTTTAGCAGGAGGATGAAGAACAACATGGTATTTCCGGAGGGAGTACAAAGTAATGGGAGTTTGGAGACCAGAGGACTAGGGTAGGGAGGGGGGTGGGAGGTGAGAGAGAGAGAGAGCGGGAGAGAAGAGGAGTTTCCTGATGTTGAGTGTATTGATCTCTTTTTCTCTTGCAGTCTTTGTGTCTCTGCGGGCTTCCAGGGGATTTGGTTTTCGGTGGGGTACCGTGAGTTTCTGGGTGTCCAGGACAAATGTCTTGCTGCTCTCTTTCTTTTTTTATCTCCCTCTGCAGTCTTGACTCCACTTGCTGGCCAGCGACTTCACAACTGCCTCCCGCTTTTAAGGTGGCTCTGGACGGGTGTACGTGGGGGGGGGGGGTTTTGCCTGGGTTGCTGGCGAACAGCTCCTTAAATAGACCATTAAGCATGCAGGATGGCCCTGCTCAGAGCCGAGCCCGCGGCGGCGGGTTTCGTTGGAGCCCTGGCCCTGGCCCTGGCCCAGGAGGGTGAGCTCTTCCTTCCTACCCGAGTCACACAGACCCTGTCCAGAAGGGAGTCCCCTGGAGTGCATGGGGGCAGGAAAGGAGGGCTCTGGGGTCCAGTCCTTGGGGGGGGTCTCATCCAGCCCCCTTGGGGGACCCTGGGCTCTCATTCTCCATCTGGCTTCTCCCTGGGGGGTTTGGGGCGGGAGATGGGAGGACCTGTTTCCAATCCGCTGCAATTCTGCAGAATTGCAAGCTGCCCTGGAATAGGAAGAGTCCAGAGTCAGGACCGAGGAAACAAGAAGGAGTTGGGAGATTCGGGGTGCGGGTGGGGGGGAAAGAAGTCAAGAACTAAAACCTGGGTTGTGGAAAATAAGCAAGAGAAGTGAGGCGAAGAGAACTTGTTTGGAGCGATCTCTTCCTCCTGCGCCTGTCACCACCCCCTTCCCACGGTGAGGCCTGGGTCCACGTGCCTGTGTGGCCTGGGTGGGGGGTGGTTTTGTTTGCTGGATAAAGCCCATTTGTGTGCCCAGCGGGGGGAAGGGCTGCAGCAGCACCATGGAGAGACAGCGGCTCCAACTGCCAGACCCAACCACCTCCCTCCCCAGGGAGCCAGATCTAGGGCGGCTTTTGTCACTGAAGAGGACACTGACCCCTGGCAGGGTGGCCCGGGCAGGAGGAGAGGCAGGGAGACCTTAGAAACAATCACAGCCACCATCAAAAAAAAAAAAAAAAAAAGGCGGACTCCAGAGAAAGAGAGGGGAGGGAGCAGACAGAGACCATGTGATCCAGCTGGAGTGGAAGGGGGAAGGGGGAGAGGGGCCCAGGGTCTTTCCTCCTGCCCAACAAAGGGCTGAGGCACGACTTCGGGGACTGGGTGAAACCTGTCACCAGAGAGCTGGGTGAGTAGAGCATAGAGGCTGCCGAATCTCAGGAATGTGGGCTGGTGCTTGTTCCCCCACGGGACTGGAAATCCCGACTGGAATGTACATCCTAAATCCCTCCTTACGGAATGTGAAGCCCACAGATAACTCCTGGCCAGACTGAAACCCCTTCCTTCACCATGCCCTTCACTGGAGTCACAGCCCGGAGGATGCACCCTTTTGAGCTCCCTCTGCCCTCCTTGCTCCTGCCAGGTAGTAATAAATAGCCCAAACAAAAGGAGCAGAAGCTCAACTGGGAAGCAGGATAAAAGACAAGCAAACAGAATAACGCTTGTGCTCGATCATCAGCCCTTTTCTGAACCCTGTGATTGCTCTGCAAAGCAAAGCCGTTTTGCAGGCACCTTCCTTTTTAGTTCTTTCATTACCCTCCAAATTCATTTTCCCTTATGCATAAGTTTTATGTTTTGAGGTTCTCCCAAAGTGCCATTCATCCCATCGAAGAAGAATAAAAGAAGTCTAATGTACACTTTAAGCCCTCCTTGCTCCTGGCAGGAGCAAGGAGGGCTTAAAGTGTACATTAGACTTCCTGAGGATCAGTAGAGTAAACACAGAGGAATAGAAAAAAGAAGGCAGAGACAACTTTCGCTAGAGAGAGAAGAGGCCCGAGGCCCGGACAGAGTGACCTCTGCCAGGACAAAGCTGGAGCATCTGGCTGCAGCGCAGCCTCCCAAGGCAGGTAGTGTGTCTTGCTAGGCGCCACCTCCTGGTTGTCTTTAAATTTTCTTTTAATTTTTAAAGTTTTAGTTCCAAATATTCACGTGTGATTTCTTCTGGTAAGTGTTTCACTGCTGGTGGGCTTTAGGATTTTGCTACACAACCGAACAATGTTTCACAAAGGTGTCACAGCCCCAGATCAGCATCTTCTCAGTTCTGAGTTAGCGGCTCCTCCAGGCCCTTGTGCTTCCCAAGTGAATAAAGGCCCTGGTATCTAGGCAAGCTCCAGGGACTTGTCTTTATTTTTATCTTTGATTCTACTGTATATATTTCTGATGTCACCAGGCTGATTTGGAGTAGTGTCAAGAGGACTCTTATAGGTTAAAAAAAGAGAGAGCCCCCCAACGCCCCCCCACCCCCACCTTGGTAGTTGCTACTCAAACTCCGGAGCCTTTGTTTCAATTCCTGCCTCTCCCTCACCTGCCCATTCCTTACTCTGGGATTGGCTAAAACCCTGCTAAACCAATGTGTTCTGCTGCCCTCTGGCGCCATCTCCTGACTTTTCAGATGCAGTTAAATATGAACAAGTCAGAATCAAAGGTGCCCAAGTGTGTTGACCTTTGGTTTGTTTTCCCTTAAAAGATCCTTTTTTTAAAAAAAAACCCTTTCTTTTTTGTCTTTTTGTCTTAGGGCCTTACCCGCAGCCCATGGAGGGGTTGAATTGGAGCTATAGTTACCAGCCTACACCACAGCCACAGTAACGCGGGATCCCAGCCACAGCTCATGGCAATACAGGATCCTTAACTCACTGAGTGGGGCCAGGGATTGAACCCGCGTCCTCATGGATACTAGTTGGATTCGTTTCCGATGTGCGATGTGTCACAACAGAAACTCCCAGTTCTATGAGTTTTGACAAATGCGTAAAAGTGTGTAATGACCAACACGATCAAGACATAGAATAGTTCATCTTGTCTCTAGCATAATTCTTTATCTATTTCTGACCCTATAATTTTGACCTTCTCAGAATGTCTTATGTGTTAGATTATAGCATATAGACTTTTGAATATGGCTTCTTTCACTTAGCATTCATTCATGTTGTTATCAAGAATTTGTTTCATTTTATTGCTGAGTTTTCCTTTAGATGTACACTATTTATCCAATCACCAGTTGAAGATCGTGTGAGTTATTTTAATTTTCAGCAACTATAAACATTCAAGTACAGGTTCTTGAGTGGACATACATTTTTATTGTTCTTGAGTAAACATCTGCTGCTGGATTGCGTGGTGAGTGTATGTTTAACTTTGTAAAAAGTGCCAAACTGTTCTTTGTAGCGGTTGTACTGTTTTTCATTCCCATCAACAATGTATGAACGCTCCAGTTGCTTCAGCACTTGATATAGTCAGTTAAAAAAAAAAAAGTAGGGATTTCCAGTTATAGTGCAGAGGAAATTAATCTGACTAGTATTCATGAGGATGCAGGTTCCATCCCCGGCCTTGCTCAGTGGGTCAAGAATCTGGCATTGCTGTGAGCTGTGGTGTAGGATCTTGTGTGCCTGTGGTGTAGGCTGGCAGCTCTGATTTGACCCCTAGCCTGGGAACTTCCATATGCCAGGAGCACGGCCCCCAAAAGCCATTCTAATACAGGTGTAGTGATATTTCATTTTGGTTTTAATTTGGGGTGTACACTTTTTGAGGGTTCTTGCTGTATTTATCATCATATTGCTTTCTTTTTTTTTGTATTTTTAGGGTCACACCAGAGGCATATGGAGGTTCCCAGGCTAGGGGTCCAATCAGAACTGTAGCTGCTGGCCTACACCACAGCCACAGCAACCCCAGATCCTCAACCCACTGAACAAGGCCAGGGATCCATCCTGCATCCTCAAGGATGCTAGTCGGTCGGATTCATTTCCACTGAGCCACAGCAGGAACTCCCTTTTTACTTTCTTTAAAGGTGGTATATACACCTCTAGGGGAATAAATAAAACATGCTGTTGCTCTCTTCTTTCTTTGGAAAGTTAAACAAAGGACCCTACTCTGCCTCTACATGAATTAAATCCTGTGCCTCTGCAGTTGTGTGCCCACCCACAACACCCCCTGAGCAGAGCTCAGGATGGAGACTAGGAACGAGGAACTCTGCCATGGGAAAACTGGAAGAACAGGTCTTCAGATAGTTAGATTTTTTAGGAGAAGCTTTTATGAGCCCAATTCTTGCATCTTTTCGTATCCAGAAAAACACTAAAATCCTTCAATGATGACTGATGTCGGTGACTAGTAGTAACGTTCACAAGACCAGAGCAAATTGCAGTAGAAGGTATGCATGGCTGCATGCACCTCCCCCTTCACCTTTATGAACATGTATATATATATATTTTTTTTTCCTTTTTTTTCTTTTTAGGGCTTCACCAGAAGCATATGGAAGTTCCCAGGCTAGGCGTGGAATGGGAGCTGTAGCCGCTGGCCTACGCCACAGCCACAGCCCACAGCCACAGCCCACAGCCCACAGCCACAGCCACACGGGATTTGAGCTGCGTCTGCGACCTACACCACAGCTCATGGCAACACCAGATCCTTAACCCACTGAGGGAGGCCAATGATGGAATTCGAATCCTCATGGATCCTAGTCGGGTTCGTTAAACACTGAGCCACGAATGGCACTCCTATCACTTATATCTTGATATTCCCTTTCCTCTTTGGAGCAGTATTTCAGAGCTATCTGAAATAGCTCTGAAATACTGCCTCCTGGGCTGTAGTAAGTGGTCAGAACAAAAGATGTCATGGTTGTCTGTGAGAAGAGCCACTCCCAAGGTGGCCCGATGAGCCCTGAGGGAACTCAGGAAAGAAATGAGACTGGCCCACAGCTGAGGTGCATTGTCAAAGGAGTGATTCCAGTAAGCCCAGACCTTTATTTACATCTTCCCACAGAAACTGGTTTTCTGTAAATCTTTTTCTGTAAATCTGGTTATCTTCCTACTACCTTCCCTTTGTTGTCAAAACTCATATATCCTAGCTTCCCTCCTCCCCTCCTCCAAAGGGTTTCTCAGGACTACTTGAGATGCTGTCCCCTGGGCTTAAATCCTAATTTCACCCCAAATAAAATTTAGCTCTCAACTTTCAAAACAAACAAACAAACAAAAAACCCTACAATTGTTTCACAACCAGGCAAAAATTCAGTGTTTTTCTCTCCCCTGTGACATTTTAGCTATCACACAGATATCAAGTTCACTTGTAGCATGGTTAAATTTCTATACAACAAATTCTATCATCTCATGGACTTTTAGTATAAAGTAAGAGATATGTTCATCTGGAGGAAACTTTGGCTTAAAGGTGAGTAAAGTCTATATTAGTGAGTATAGCAAGGTTTTCAAATACACACATTAAAAGTACCCATCATTTTATAAGGAACCGTAATACTGAAATGATATATGAATGCAAAATACCACCTCTCAAAATACCTTAAATAATCAAGCAGGAGAAGACCTTAATTAAATGGACCCACATTGCACCATTCACCCAGCTTCTATCAAATTTCAATGTCTTTCAGTAGGATAATGTAACAGAGTAGAGTCCTGTAGGAATCCTGGGCACGTAAAGCTTCTGTATCCTCCATTTCTTGTTTTCAGGGAACAGGCTTCAGCTTCCATGACCTTCCCTGAGTGCTAAAGGACAATTGCTAATCAGGGAAGGGAGGGGATGCAAAGACCAGGGAGGAGCAGTTGAGAGAGACAATAGTGCAGCCTTGGGGCAGGGTCCTGGTTCCTCCTCAAGGAATATAACTTTGGGCCTTTCTGCAGAACTAAAACCACAACAAATGGAAGAACTACTTGATGAAGCATTCTTCATTCCTGTTAGAAGGACCACAAGAACCAGTCCTGGGGCCACTAAACACCAGCTTTGAAAGACAATGCAGGCGTTCCTGTTGAGGCTTAGTGGAAACGCCCATGAGGATGCAGGTTCAATCCCTGGCCTTGCCAGGGACCAGGCACTGCCATGAGCTGTGGTGTAGGTCGCAGACACTGCCCGGATCTGGTGTTGCTGTGGCTGTGGTGTGGGCCAGCAGCTGCAGCTCTGATTCAACCCCTAGCCTGGGAATCTCCATATCTTTCTAGTGCTTCCCTTAAAAAAAAAAAAAAAAAAAAAAAAAAGACAGTGCAAGCTTGCCTCTACCCTGATCCTTATCTATGACCCTGTTTTCTACTCCCCAAACTATAAAACCATCTCCTAATCTCTCCCAAGGGGGGCATAGTCTTTAAGTCTTGCCCCTTTTACCCGGCAAAAAAATAAAACTTTCTTTTTCTCCTTCACCCAAAACTCTGTCTCCATATTTCTGTTCGGCAACAGCAGGTGGAGGCTGAGTTTCAGCAACAATACCATTCAACTCTGATTACCAAGACTTTGTTTTTGGTATTTTGTGGAAGCCATTGGCTTGATTGAACTGAAATTAACTAGAAATGCAAATATAGTCTTGGTAAAAATCTAAACTGCATTTAAAACAAATAAACAAAGGTACATAGTTTTTTAAACACATGGCGGAAGAGTATTACCAATATCTTGTCAGTAGGCATTGCACATTGAAAAAGTTCGCACATTGAAAAAGTTCACTATTTTGTAACTCAAGTTTAGATTTGTCATCCTAGGGAGTTCCCGTCATGGCACAGAGGCTAACGAATCCGACTAGGAACCATGAGGTTGAGGGTTCTATCCCTGGCCTTACTCAGTGGGTTAATGATCTGGCATTGCCATGAGCCGTGGTGCAGGTCGCAGACAGGGCTTGGATCTAGCATTGCTGTGGCTGTGTCATAGGCCGGTGGCTACAGCTCCAATTCGACCCCTAGCCCGGGAACCTCCATATGCTGCAGGTGCGGCCCTAAAGAGCGCAAATAAAATAAAATAAATAAATGTTCAAACCAGCTTAAAAAAAAAAAAGATTTGGCACCCTAAACTTTCATACAGCTAAATATACCTCTGTTCTTATCTTCTACCACAGAATAGAAAAAACATAACAGTTTGAAGACAGCTGATCCACTCAATGTATTTTGTTGTGTTTCTAGAAGGTCCAGAAGTCAAATAGATCGGTAAGTCATCATCACTTTCCCCACTTCTAAGTCCTGCTTCCTAGAGATGATCACTGCAACTTTTAAACTATTTCTTCTAGTCTATAACTCCAAATTTCTTTCTTTGTCTTTTTGCCTTATCTAGGGCCACACCCGCGGCATATGGATGTTCCCAGGCTAGGGATCTAACAGGAGCTGTAGCTGCCGGCCTTCGCCACAGCCACAGCAACGTGGGATCCGAGCTGCATCTGCAACCTACACCACATCTCACGGCAACACCGGATCCTTAACCCACTGAACAAGGCAAGGGATCAAACCCACAACCTCATGGTTCCTAGTCGGATTCGTTAACCACTGAGCCACGACGGGAATTCCCAACTCCAAATTTCTGAAAACATGTTTATACTGCTATTTCTTAATTTTTCAGTTTTAGATATTATTATCTATTAAAGTTCCACTATGAAAGACGAGAATTTACCTCTTTTAAGCAATACTCCCTCCCCAATACATTTTTTTTACCTTATGCTCCTGATAGTTACTATACCACAGTTTTAGTTAAATTAGCATTTAGCATTTAAATTATCATCAATAATAATGGCTTATAGTTGAGCCAAGGAGTGTATTATATATATTTCCTTTCTTGTACGACTTTTTTTTTTTGTCTTTTGTCCTTTTAGGGCCACACCCGGGGCATATGGAGGTTCCCAGGCTAGCAGTCGAATCGGAGCTGTAGCTGCTGGCCTACACTACAGCCATAGCAACACCAGATTTGAGCCACGTCTGTGACCTACACCACAGCTCACCGTAACGCCGAATCCTTAACCCACTGAGCAAGGCCAGGGATCGAACCCGCAACCTCATGGTTCCTGGTCGAATTCGTTAACCACTGCGCCACGACGGGAACTCTGGCAGCTCATTTTAGATAGATATAAATATATAGATAACTATCCCTTATTTTCAAGGCCCTATAACAACTTACCTTGCCTTGGAGGGTGTTGTCATGGAAACTTTCCACAGGATGTTAGTAGGATGGGTGTAGAATTGTTTCTCTGGTCCTCGCCCTCTCTCCTACTGGCACCTCTATAATAAGGATGTTGGTGCGTTTAGAGTGAGGAACTCTGGGGAGTTCTCTTGGACGGTATTCATTTCTTTTCAATCTTTTATCTCTTTTCTGTTCCACCAGTCTGTCTTCCACGTTGCTTATTCATTCTACTGCCTCCTGTATTCTGATGTTGGTTCCTTCTAGTGAATTTATTTCAGTTATTGTATTTTGCATGTATGCTTGCTTAAACTTTAAATCTTGTATTTCTTTGTTCTGTGTTTCTTGTAATTTTTCAATCTTTGCCTCCAGTTTATTTCCAGGATCTTGAATCATCTTTACTATCATCAGTCTAAAGTCTTTTTCATGGAGGCTGGTAATCTTCAGATCACTTAGCTGTTTTTCTGGAGTTTTTTCTTGTTCCTTTATCTGAATCATAGTTTTTTTTTGCATAGATTTTTATTTTTTTTTGTCTTTTTGCCTTTTCTAGGGCCGCACGCGTGGCATATGGAGGTTCCCAGGCTAGGGGCCTGATCAGAGCTGTAGCTGCCGGCCTACACCACAGCCACAGCAACGTGAGATCCGAGCCGGGTCTGCAACCTACACCACAGCTCACAGCAATGCCGGATCCTTAACCCACTTAGCGATGCCAGGGATCGAACCCACAACCTCATGGTTCCTAATCGGACTCGTTAACCACTGAGCCACAACGGGAACTCCCATTTTGTTTGTTTATTTTATTTTATTTTATTTTGTTTATTTTATTTTTTTAGAGTGGTCTCCTTGTTGCTTCTGATGTCTGACCCCTTGTGGCTGAAGTTGGTATGGGAGCTTGCTGCAGGGTTCCTGATGGGAGGGACTTCTCCCTGCCCACTGGTAGGTGAAGCTGATTCTTACCCCTCTAGTGGGTGGGGCTTTGTCTCTGGGTGCTTGGAGGTGGCTATGTGCCTGCGGGGTCTTTAGGCAGCCTGTTTACTGATGAGGGGGCTGTGTTCCCACCAGGTTTGTTTGGCCAGGGGCTTCTCAGCCCTGATGGGTGAGGCCAGATTTTTCCAAAATATCCACCTCTATGGAGTTCCCGTAGTGGTGCAGCGGTTAACGAATCTGACTAGGAACCATGAGGTTGTGGGTTCCATCCCTGGCCTTGCTCAGTGGGTTAACGATCCGGCATTGCCGTGAGCTGTGGTGTAGGTCGCAGACGCGGCTGGGATCCTGCGTTGCTGTAGCTGTGGCATAGGCAGTGGCTACAGCTCCGATTCGACCCCTAGCCTGGGAACCTCCACATGCTGCGGATGAAGCCCTAAAACGACAAAAAAGGCAGAACAAAACAAAACAAAACAAAACAACAAAATATCCACCTATAGAGGAGTTCACACTGATGATTATTCCTGAGCCCTTTGCCTTCAATGTCCTTCCCGCCTCAACAAGCCATAGTAGTCCCCTGTTTTCCCAGGATATCCTCCAAGAACCTCAGGCAGGTCTGACCCAGATTCCTATGGAGTCTCTGCTTTGCCTGGTACCCAGTG
The DNA here is from genome assembly GCA_004024745.2 of Catagonus wagneri. Taxonomy (NCBI): domain Eukaryota; kingdom Metazoa; phylum Chordata; class Mammalia; order Artiodactyla; family Tayassuidae; genus Catagonus; species Catagonus wagneri. The sequence continues at coordinate 3,421,134 of PVHT020000034.1, forward strand.
CACGTGCAGTCCTGTGAGCATATGGAGTCTACGTTTCCCACAGTCGCATTGGAGCTCTTGTGCACAAGCCCTGCTGCCCCTCAACGCCAAATGCCCCAGGGCTCCTCCTCCCAATGCCAGACCCCCAGGTGTGGGAACCTAATGTGAGGCTTGGAACTCTCACTCCCATGGGTGAGCCTCTGCGGTGTACTTACTTCTGTGGGTGGGTATGGGGTTGCTTATATTGATTGCATAGCTGCCTGCCTTTGCCACAGCCACAGCAACTTGGGATCTGAGCCATGCCTGCGACCTACACCACAGCTCACAGCATTGCTGGGTCCCCCACCCACTAAGCCAAGCCAGGGATCGAAACTGCATCCTCATAGATACTAGTCAGATTCGTTTCTGCTGAGCTACGATGGGAAATCCTCCATGCCGAATCTTTAACCCACTGTGCTGGGTTGGGGATCCAACCCCTACATCAGCAGTGACTCCAGCTGCCACAGAGACAATGCCGGATGCTTAACCTCCAGTGCCACAGCTGGAACTCCCACTAGTGATTTTTTTTTCTTTTTTGGCTGCCCCGAGTCATATGGAGTTCCTGGGCCAGGGATCAGATCTGAACTGCAGTTGTAACCTACACTGCATCTGTTGCAACACTGGATCCTTAACCCACTGTGTCAGGCCTGGGATTGAATCTGTGTCCCAGTGCTCCCAAGATGCCATCAATCCCTTTGCACCACAGTGGCAACTCCTCACTGGTGAGCTAGGGGATTATTCCAGTTACTATTGCTGTATAACACTCCAAATTGAGAGCTTTAAAACAGTAATGACGATTTTATTCTCTCTCATGGTTTCTGTGGGACAGGAATTTGGGGATGGGTTCACCTGGGTGGTTCTGGCTCAGGATTTCTTATGTGGCTGCAATCAGACAGTGGCTGAAGCTGGAGGCTGGAGAAGCTGATGACTGGATGGATATATATCTCGCCTCTTCATGAAGGCTGGAGGCTTTTCCATGTGATTTCTCCCATAGGAATTAGTTTGGGCTTCCTTAGAGGGTAGCTTTGTGGAGAGGGCCTCTATCACATGCTTGGTTCCCTCGGAACTAAAGGGTGAGATGGAAATAGCATTCAGGACATTTATTGGGACCAATTATCTGTGAAAAGGAGGAGAAGGAAGCAGGATTAAGCTGTGGGAGAAACTGAACAGCAATGAAGTCTTACAAAGGCCTCAGTGGTGCTCTGGAGGTGCTCTGGAGCTGGGATGAATGACTCTTGAGTTCAAGTCAGCGCAAAAGGGCTGGCTGGGCTTTTATACCTCTGTATTGATCACTCACTTGATGTGCGATGTCCCCAGGAGGTATAACTGTGGGCAAGGCAAAGTTCTTCAGTTGAGGCAATCTCCCACAAGAACTGACAGCTGAAGATCTTCCAGTAGTGCTCCCAGCACTAGGGAATAAGTCTGGGTGGGGCGTCACAGTGTCACTCCAACCCGAAACAGACCTGTGGTTTCAGTAGGACTCAGCAATCATGTAATGACCTGACACAGAGGAAGTTGGGGAAAAAATACTCCAACCTCACTCTCCTCCAGACTTCCGATTTCCTGCCAGTGCCCCTCCTCCGTGGACCAAATGCAGGGGAGTCACAGGACTTGATGCAGTGTTCACGTGCTTTGGGGGTCACAGAGCAGAATGGAGAAGGGTGAAGACTGGATCTGGAGGGGCAACAGAAGATATTCAGCAGCAGAAGCTGAGTTTAGGTTTTGAACGTTAAAGACATGTTGAATTAAATGATATCCTGATGTTGGCTTTTTATTGGTGCATTGAAGGAGTGTTCTGAACCACCCTCTGATTCATTCCACTCACTGCTTATTTGCTTTCATCTGCCTCCTGAGCTACTTAACCTCACTCTTCATTCTACCATTTTTTTTGTCTCATTAAAAATTTTTTTTCATGCTACCATTTTAATCCTACCTCATTTCTTTGCCTTAAAACATGTTTTGGTTCACGAATTTGGCTTTTTTCCTGACTATGTGTCATTTTCATTTAGCTCCGTACACCCATCTACAAACTAGCCTGGTAGTGTTCTTCTTCATCCAGCCCCTTCCCAGGAATCTTTCTTTCTGTATGCCAGCCCCTGTGGTGTATCCTTCTTCCACCAGCATCTTTTTCTTTTTCTTTTTGTCTTTTTGGCTTATCTAGGGCCACACCCGTGGCATATGGAGGTTCCCAGGCTAGGGGTCTAACAGGAGCTGTGGCTGCCGGGGTCCGAGCCGCATCTCCAACCTGCACCACAGCTCATGGCAACGCCGGATCCTTAACCCCCTGAGCAAGGCCAGGGATCGAACCTGCAACCTCATGGTTCCTAGTTGGACTGAGCCACAACGGGAACTCCCACCAGCATTTTATTTATCCTGGCTTTTTGATTATGACTAGAAAGTTTCAAGGTACTGAGGTAATGGAGATAAGAGGTGATATGAGAGTGCGGACAATGGGTATGGAGGTAAGACCCAATGTGGTGGATTCCTGCCTATGCTTACTACGATGTCATTTCTGTGGCTACTATCCAATGGTAAAATGAATTCATGGCCTTTCTTCACATTCGTTATTTTCAGCCCACTCACCCATTCTGTTTACTGTGTTCTGATACAAAAGCCCCACCATTTCATCCCAATAATTATCTCTCCCTTGAAACTCTTGGCTTCCATACTTTTCCCCCCACAAATTCATCTCCTCTTTTCTACCTGCTCCTCAGTTTCTTTGACAACTTTGGTAGACACCCCTCCCCTAACCTTTTCCCCCTCAACTATGTTTTGTTCTCCTTTGCCTGATAGTCTTTGTGTTTTTCTTTTTTTAATTTTTAAATTTTTGTTAAAGTGTAGTTGATTTACAATGTTGTGCCCTGATAGTCTTATATACATTTTTCTGTGTACATCTTAATCTCTTGCCGTCAACTATCACTCTTACGGGGATGACTCCCAAATCTGAATCTCCTTCCCCAAACTCTCTTTGGGATTCCATTCCAAAATTTCAGAGTCTGCAGTGGCTAGTGGGATTGGAACACAGGACTTCTTCTTAAGCTGGTACTAAAATATGCTTCCAGATTTCTTTGTAGCCCCTTTCCCCCTTCTTGTGTTTTTTTCTTTTTTTTTGTGTGTGTGTGTGTGTGTTTGACTCTTCCTTGAACTTTTCCTCAGTTCATTTTGGTTCAGTTTTATATCATCCTGGCTTCCTCTGGCCTGTATTAAAGCAAGCAAACAAACAAAATAGACCAACTCCGAATACTCACTCCCACCCCCACCCCCACTTTATACCCAAAGTAAAATACCCCATTTTATACCAAAAGCTCTCCCCTTCTCCCTTTGTTTTCATCCTCACAAAATTGCCTTTTTGGGAATTCAAAGGAAACACTTGGCAAGGAAAAGGCAGTCACTATTTCGTTTTCCTTTAAAGTATTTAACATGCCGAATACAAAATATTTACATTTTAAATGTAAGCCCCAGTTGAGGAGCTGTGTGTCTCTGTGTGGGAGGAGTGGTGACAGTGGAGTGGTTAGAAGTGTGTTCAGAAACCCTAAGGTCTCTAACATCAGAAACTGTAAAAAATAGCAAACTCTCAGCTCTGGGAGAGGTAACGAATAATTCACCCACTTCCTTCCCCAAATCATCTGGAATATCTTTGGGTATTTATCCTGAGAAAGTTGTAAGGGAATGAAAAAGACAGAATTTAAGCAAGAACTAAGAAAAGCTAGACTCTCAAGACAAAATTTAAAAAAATCATTCTTATCCCGGTTTTATATTCTACATTGACAGACTTTTAAAAGCACATTTAAACTACAGATTTCCATGGAAACCAACCAGAGGGATTTTAGAAAGGCGAGGCATTGCTGTCTCATTTCCATGCACACTGATGTCTGATTTTCACTGGGCCAGCATTGTTTTCCCTCCAAGGTCTGTGTTTATTACAGTAACAATTACCTCAGCAACCATTCCTCCGGGGCAGATTTATTTAAAGGTGCCTAACTTATACTTCACCCAAATGCTTTCAAAATCGTTTAGTCCTTCATGGTGGAAGTTAAATTAGCATCTCTATGCTGCTTTGGTTCTGCACCAGAAGCTTATCTCCAGCAGGGCAGTGCCACGAAGACTTGCTTTTTATGTGATGTGCACGTTGCTGTGCACCTTGGCTGCGAAACAGGAGCTGTGCTTTAAAACCGCCAAGAGCCAGTGTGTGCCATGTGCTGAATTATCTGTCTCGCAACTTACGCACGTAAGAAGGATGCTTTCTTCCTTCCTTTAACGCTAAGAACAAACAAAACAAAAACAAAAACAAAAAGAAATCCAACAGGCTTCAAAACCGTCCGATCGCCTAGGGAAAGCGCGCCAATCACACAAAGAAAAGGAGGGGGGCTACTGGGATTCAAAATCATTTCCCCGGGACGAACATCTTCCTGGACCTATCGGAGTTAACTGCGCGCTTGATCGTAGCCAATAGACACAGCGTTTCTGGTTCAGGTCCGCCCTGAAGACTGATAGACATTTATGTAGCCCAGTGGCATAGTGAGATGCTGAAGAATCAACCAATACATTCGGGAGGTGGGTGGAGTGTAGGCCAGGGGGTTGGCGGTGCGGTGTCATGGAGGCTCAGTCTCCGAGCAGCCATTGAAGGGGAAGGAACTGCGGGAGTGTGTATGTGTGTGTGCGCGTGTGAGTGCGCGCGCTAGTGTGTGGACAAGGAGGTGGGGGCAGCCGAGTTAAGAGTCCTAACTCCTTGGACTCCATTTGCTATTCTCTTTTTTCTTCCACACACCTATCTGGTGGTGGTGGGCGTTTAAATTTGCGTTTCTTTTCATTCATTTTGAAATCTTTTAAAATTTTAGGGTTGGGGGTAGTGAGAAAGGCAGGAGAGGGTAAGGGAGGAGAGTAGTGGCAGAAAAGCAGGAAAAGGACATGGAGATGAAGAAGCGGATTAACCTGGAGTTAAGGGACAGAGCCCCGGAGGAGGTGAGATGACTCAGCCCCCTCCCCTTCCCCACCAGCCCTGTATTCGGAGGATCGGGTTTCTGGGGGTCCGGGTAGGTGTGTGGGGAGGGGTAATGAATTAACCCCCATCTGGGATTAGAGCTGGGGGAAAGGTTTAATTTTAACTTTTAAATCATTAAAATCTTTTACTTAAAATGGCGAAGGGCTTAAGTTTCTAGGGGCGTTTTTGTGAGTGCTTGGGGGCTTAGCGCCTTTCTCCTCTCTTCGAGTCCGGCGTTTTGGCCTCGTGGGGGCGGGAAGCGGAGTGTTGGGGGCCGCTCCGCCGCTTCGCTCCCCGGGTTCCTCCTTCTTGGGGCCGGCGGCGTGGGCGCGACCCCCCAGTCCCACTCGCTTCTGTCTCAGCCATCGTTGTCTGAGAAGTTAGTCCAACTTTTCTGCAGTACTGCCAACTCTTTCTTTTTGGGGGGGGGCGCCCCCGGCCTCGAGGCCTCTGGGCGTCAGACGTCCCGCCGGACCTGGGGCTGGGGTCGCTCGCGGGGTCCGTAGACTGCCGGCTGCCGGCTTCGCCCACTCCCCCGGGAAGCACCGCGCGCCGACCGCCGCCAGGCGGAATCTGGGTCAGCGGCCGGTTCTCCAGCCGCGGGGAAGTTTTGGGACTCGCCGTAGTGACTGGAGGTGGGGAGGGGACACGAGGCTTTATCCTCTTCTTCCCCTCGCCGTGTAACGAAATTCGGCGTGTCATGTCGTGGTGGCGGCGACTCTGACTTTGATCCCTGGAGACGGTTTCACAGAACTCAACAAATGGATCGTAGGAGTTCCGTGTTTTAAAGATGGGTTCGGCGAAACTAAATGATGCGCTCTCGCAGCTGTCGCTTTAGTTAAAGAGACGCGGTTGGGAGGGGCCACGTGAGGCGGGGTCGTGGTCAACTTTTCGGGGTCGGGCGGGAGGCGTTTCCGCCTCCTTTCCGAGGGCCACGGGTCGTCTTCATCCAGCCTTCCCCGCTAGGGGCGGAGGCACTAGGGGAACGCGGGATGGGAGGCGACCCCGTTTTCCCTTGGGGAGTCCCCGCCCCTTGTGGGGTTTCCCGTCGGTCGGAGCGGCAGGTCGGCGAGAGCGGGGCTGGCGGCCAGCGAGAAACTCGCGCTTCTGGTTGCGGAGGAAAACGTCTAAAGCCTTCCTAATTGCGGCCTCTGAAATAAAACCCTAGAATTGCGATTAGAGGGATATAATTTTTTTCAGCAGGAGTGAAGGTGGAGCCTGTGCACAGCAGCATGGAGGATGAGTAGGAGCTGTTGGATGGGCTATTGCAACGTGAAGAATGGGAATCCAAGATCTTTATGTATTTTTTAAAAAGTCTCCGTTTCCCTGAAATTTGGTAGGGGGCAGGAAAGACGAAACGGTCACTACTATCATCCCAGAGATAACTTGAAGTTTCCTAGGGCCTTCTCTTTAGGGGCTTCAGGAAAAAACAAACAAAATCAAAGTTTAAAAAGCTGTCCCACAGGAACACACATTTCACATGCTCTTTTATGTCTTAGGCTGGAACAGTGGATTTGTCCCTTCTCCCCTATTCTTTTACCTGTCCTGTCTGTAAGTAATTTCCTTGCCATTTTGCAGCCTCTCCTTCTTCCCCTGTGGTGTAATAACGGTCTCTTCTATTCGTATAGCCCTTTACAGTTTACAAAGCACTGTTCATATTTGTTTACTTTCCTCCTTCCTACAAACTTGTAAGGTGGGTGGTATTGTTCTGGAATCCAAATTAGCAAACGGAGTCCCGGGGCAGTGAAGTTACTTGCTCCAGTGGAAGAACTGTGTTTTTTCTTTCTTTTCTTTTCTTTTTTTTTTTTTTAACACTAAATCCAATGGCCTTCTCCTCCACTTAGCTCCGACAGATACTGTGTGACTGACCCTGGGCCTTGGCTTCCTCATCTCTAAACAGACTTTGATGCCTTCTTTGCTTTCTGAAATACTTATATCATGCTTAGAGAAAGTGGTATTCTTTGTCCTTAAATTGTCTTTAATTTTTAGCCCTCAGAATACCTCAGACATATTTTTGCATTGAGGATGGAGAGCCAGGATTTCCTGCCTTGCTCTTAAGAATCATTCCATTTAGCCACACCAGAAAGTTTTGTTCTACAACTCTGACCTGATAGAGGCTCCAGCTTCCTCCTCCCAAGACTGGCAGAAGTCACAGAAATGCTACCAGGGTGGCAGGGAAAAATAGCATTTTTGTCAAGGATGTGTTCTGGGTGATATTGTTTGGCCTCAATATTAGAGCAAATAGCGTCCGGAAGCTGGGCTGTCTCAGAAGGAGCTTTCTTCGAACATTTCCTCCTGAAGGGTAACAAGGTATTTTTGAGTTGTGACATTTATCAACCAAAGATAAGGGTGTTTATCTTTCTTCTCTCTGCTGTTTTAGGGCTCACTTAAGTGCTTTTTCAGTAGCCTGGATATCACCTCACTGATTGAATATATATGCTCTGGTGTTGAGAGTCCTTTTCACAAGGGTTAGAAACAGTTTTCACGTGGGACCTTTTTTCAAAGTTTTATTTTTTATGTGATTTAAGATTTTTTTATCAGTCATTTGAAGCAGGCATCGAATTTCTTTTGCCCCCTTTTTTTTTTTTTTTTGGCTTTTTAGGGCCATACTCAGATCATATGGAAGTTCCCAGGCTAGTGGTCGAATTGGAGCTACAGATGCCAGCCTATGCCACAGTCACGCCAGATGTGAACCGCGTCTGCGACCTACACGCATATCACAGCAACGCCTGATCCTTAACCCACTAAGCAAGACCAGGGATCAAATCCACATCCTCAGGATACCAGTAGGATTGCTTCTGCTGAGCCATTATGGGGACTCCCTGCATTGAATTTCTTAGTACAGCTTTCAATTTAAAAGTTTAACTTACGGAGTTCCCGTCGTGGCTCAGTGGTTAACGAATCCGACTAGGAACCATGAGGTTGCGGGTTCGATCCCTGGCCTTGCTCAGTGGGTTAAGGATCCGGCGTTGCCGTGAGCTGTGGTGTAGGTTGCAGACGCGGTTCGGATCCCGCGTTGCTGTGGCTGTGGCGAAGGCCGGCAGCTACAGCTCCTGTTAGACCCCTAGCCTGGGAACCTCCATATGCTGTGGGTGCGGCTCTAGATAAGACAAAAATAAATAAATAAATAAAATAAAAGTTTAACTTATAATGATAACTAGACTGTATTTCAATTTGGAGGGAGAATGAAAAGGATCTATGTAAGGGGACTGGTGGTTTTAATATTCACATTTCCAGAGTGTTAGGACCCAGGTCTTTTGCTAAACAGACTGCAAACTAAAGAAGCATTTGTATTCTCTCTTACAGGTGACAGAGTTGGTCCTTGATAATTGCCTGTGTGTCAATGGGGAAATTGAGGGCCTGAATGATACTTTTAAAAAACTGGAGTTTCTGAGTATGGCTAATGTCGAACTAAGTTCACTGGCCCGGCTGCCCAGCTTAAATAAACTTCGAAAGGTAAGTTGGCATTACGTATGAAAGCATCATGATTTTGGTGCCAAGGGTATATTTTTTGGCCTAATGAAATGACCGTTCTGCCTTTTAATTAGAATGTTTTAAGTTACTAGGGGTAAGGAAAAGGGTTATGTAGGATTTTGAAATCAGCTGTAATATTGCTTTTAGAAAGTTAAATTTAATAATGAAATTGCTTTATGGCATGAATTTGTATTTAGCATCTACCAAATGTTTTTCTCTGAAATATAAAATCCAACTTCATACGACTGGAACCAACCTGAGTTAGAAGCCTATTATATTGAGGTTCTAATATACTATTTGGTAGTCATTGGTTGGAATTTGGAAATTATGACAGTCTCTTGGAACTTGTGACAGTCTCTTGAAGCCAGAGAGAATGACAGTTGTTTTTCTTCTTTAAACTGATATATTTAAAAAATCTTTGATGCGGCCTAAGCATTCTTTGTTTTCTCCCCATGTTGGATATGTAGTTGGAACTTAGTGACAATATAATTTCTGGAGGCCTGGAAGTCCTGGCAGAGAAATGTCCCAATCTTACCTACCTCAATTTGAGTGGGAACAAAATCAAAGATCTCAGTACAGTAGAAGCTCTGGTAAGTGGAACAGTTTGTCTCTGGACTTGCTTCTTGCTTTTTTTTTGTTGAAATTTCTGAGATTTGCTTGTGTTCTACTGATTCGTATTTCACTCTTTGAAACTTTTGAATTTCTTCTGTGTTGTAATCTAGATGGTTACTACTTTGTTTTCCTTTGGAGTAAAACATGCAGATATATTTTAAATCAATGAGAAATTAATTTTATCGTCAACTTCAAGAATTGACTATTTTGTTTTGAAATTTCCAGTATTTTGTTAAATTCTCTTCCATTTTTTTCCTTCCTGATAATTATTATTACTATTGGCCATGCCTGGTGTGTGTGGAAGTTCTTGGGCCAGGGGTTGAACCTGAGCCACAGCAGCGACCCGAGTCACTGCAGTGATGCTGGATCCTTAACCTGCTGTGGCACAAGGGAACTCCTTTATTGATTATTTTTTGAGTTATGTCATTATTTGCTTCTTTGTTTCCTGGTGTGAGGAAAGGAAAAAGAGATGAAGTGAAACTCTGAAAATTTACTCATTTAAAAAAAAAAAAGATTGGTAGAAGGTTGAAATTGTTAAAAAGAAGCTTGCCTGAATGTTATTGTTGTTGCGTATTTATGCACAGATCCAGTCAATGAAGTATACTGAGTGCATACTTTAAGTAAGGCACTAAGCCAAGTGCTAGACATATAGCAGTGAACAAAACAGAGTTCCTATTTTTGTGGAGTTGACATGCCAGGGCCTCATTGAGACTGTGCTTGATATGATGTTGTAACCCTTCACATAAAATTATAAAAATTCAAAATCATTCTCTTGATTTCAAGTTATATAGATTTTCTGGTTCATGATTTTAAAAGAAAAAGCATGACATTTAAAATCTTGAATGTAATTTTTAACTTTCTACTTTGCCAGCAAAACCTTAAAAAGTTGAAAAGTCTTGACTTGTTTAACTGTGAGATCACAAACCTGGAAGATTATAGAGAAAGTATTTTTGAGCTGCTGCAGCAAATCACATACTTAGATGGATTTGACCAGGAGGATAATGAAGCACCAGACTCAGAAGAAGAGGATGATGAGGGTAATCCTTTTTTTTTTTTCTGGCCTCAGCATGCTGCAGCTTGATGTGGGATCTCAGTTCTCCAACCCCAGGATTGAACTCTGGGCCATAGTGGTGAAAGCACTGAGTCCTAACCACTAGACCACCAGGGAACTCCCAGTCCTTGTTAATATCATAAATATGTCACAATTATAGCCTCTACCCTAGTTAGCAAATTAGATTGGATCTGGATATTTAGGTGTAGGGAAAAAAAAGATGTTAGTAAGACAAGGAAAATTTAAAAACCCAATCATAGCCCAAGTCCTGTATTCATTCAGATTTCTTATAGCTTTGGGGAATTTGATGATTATTAAAATATTATGCTCCATGAAGTTTTATATTTGTGTAACCACCACCCAGTAAATGTGGCAACTTTTAAAATAGTACTTGGGGAAAAAAAGAACCATTCATCATAGAATTATCCATAACAGTCACAAAGTAGAAACAATTCAAGTGTCAGTAACTGATGAATGGAAAAACAAAAGTAATGTATTCATACAATGGAATGTTATTAAGCCCTAAAAATGAAGCGCTGATACATGTTACCATGTGAGTGAACCTTGAAAATGATTTTGCTAAGTGAGAGAGGCCATACTCAAAAAGCCACGTTAATGACACCATTTATATGAAATGTCCCGAAGAGACAAATTCATAGAGACAAAGTAGATTAATGGTTGCCAGGACTGGGGGAGAGGAGGACCGTGAGTGACTGCTAATGGATATGGGGTTTTCTTTGAGGGGGTGTTGGAAATATTCTAGAGAGGTGAATATACATTTTTGGATATACGAGTGACTAATAGATAAGATGGTAGAATGGCTATTGTTAGTAATGGGACGCTTTTACTATTGGTTGAAAGCTTTTTCATTTGTAAGAAGAAATTTGATGGATAAGCAGTGTTATAAAATGATGGAATGATGGCAGACAGGTTTTTGAAGTATCTTTGAAGTAAAACAAACTTTAGTACATGTAATGTTTTGATGAAAGTCTGTATGTTGGAAAATTTTCAATATTTAGACACCATATTTTTTAAACAGTAAATATGGATATTGTAAATGGGAAATCTTAAAAAAAAAAAAATCACACTGAGATACTTTCCACCCACTGGCTTAAGAGTTTTAAGGGCCAGGGCAAAAAGGATCAACATACTAGCAAGAGACATTTGTCCAGACATTTGCTTATCTTTTGAAATATTTTAAAGATGGAGATGAAGATGATGAAGATGAAGAGGAAGATGAAGCTGGTCCACCTGAAGGATATGAGGAAGAGGAGGAAGAAGAGGAGGATGAGGATGAGGATGAAGATGAAGCAGGCTCAGAACTGGGAGAGGCAGAAGAGGAAGTGGGCCTCTCATACCTGATGAAAGAAGAAATTCAGGTGAATAGACTTTTTTTTTTAAGGACTGCACCCACGGTATACGGAGGTTCCCAGGCTAGGGGTCTAATTGGAGCTACAGCTGCTGGCCTACGCCACAGCCACAGCAACGCCAGATCTGAGCTGCGTCTGCAACCTACACCACAGCTCACAGCAACGCTGGATTGTTAACCCACTGAGTGATGCCAGGGATCGAACCAGCAACCTCATGGTTCCTAGTCGGATTCGTTTCCACTGAGCCACAGTGGGAACTCTGAATATACCTTCTTATGAGCACTGAAAATCATTTAGGCATAGGGTTATAATATAAAAAGTAAGTTGTGTAAAAATCTGAGAGTTGTTTCTAATTTGTGGATGTGTGTGTGTGTCTGCCTGTCTTTTTCCTACTGCCTCCCAGTTTATATCGTATCCAGATAATCATAAACCCTATGATTTTACCTCCCAGATATCTTTCAGATTCATTCTGCCTTCAGCACCATGGTGTAGTGGACATATTTTACAAACGCTTCTGAGTATGAGTTTCTACATTTATAAAAATGAGATTATTGCCAGTCTCCTAGGGTTGTTTTAAGGATTTAACAAAATAATATACGTAAAGAATCCAGTTGTTGGCACATTGTTGGCACTCATGAAGACTTGTCTTTCCCCTAATTATTTCTTGCTTATACTCTCCTAGTAGTTTTCTAAATGATCTTTCTGAGAACCGCGGTTGCCTCTTAGGTGTATCCTCACAGTGTTTGCCTGCCTAGTCTGCATGCAAATGTGATCCTATCACTAGCCTACTTGAAACCCTTAATGTTTCTCTGTTGCCACCAGACATACAAGGCCTTTCATTATCTAGCTTCTGCTTCCTTCTCTAGCTTCATTTCCCTCAGTACCAAATCAAATCATGACACGAAGCTATTGCCTTTCTGTCTGTTTACACATTGTTTACTCCATCTAAAATGGTGTTCATGCCTTCTGATGAACTTTATTTTCTTTTTTTTCAGGCAGAGATAAATATAGTAAAGTATACTGATTTTATGTACAACTCCATGAAATGTTATATATGTACACGTATAACTGCCACTCATATTATGCCTCGTGATGCTTTAAAAACTCAACTCTGGAGTTGCCTTACTATTGAAGTTTTCTATACTTTTTTTTTTCTTTTTAGGGCCGAACCTGTGGCATATGGAAGTTCCCAGGTTGGGGGTCGAATCAGAGCTGCAGCTGCTGACCTTCACCACAGCTCAGAGCAGCGCCAGATCCTTAACCTGCTGAGTGAGGCTAGGGATCGAACCCGTATCTTCCTGGATCCTAATTGGGTTCATTAACCACTGAGCCATGAAGGGAACTCCCATCTATACTTTTATTTGTGTGTGTGTGTCTTTTTGCCTTTTCTAGGTCTGCACTTGTGGCATATAGAGGTTCCCAGGCTAGGGGTCTAATCGGAGCTGTAGCCACTGGCCTAAGGCACAACAACGCGGGATCCGAACCACGTCTGCAACCTACACCACAGCTCACAGCAATGCCGGATCCTTAACCCACTGAGCAATGCCAAGGATCGAACCCGCAACCTCATGGTTCCTAGTCGGATTCGTTAACCACTGGTCCACGACGGGAACTCCTGCATCTATACTTTTTAATAGGCAGTCGTTCCATACTCTTTTACCTTTGAACTTTGATTAGATATCTGTTGTTTGTAGATGCTGTAAAATCTTGTCTATTTGGTCACTTTCTGCTAGATAGCTCCTTCGAGTAAGGGGCATTCATCTTTATATCTCAGCATCTAGTACATTGACTGGGACGTAGTAGGTTCACAGGAAATGTCAGTTGACTTGAACAAATGATCTTTAACCCCTGGGAGTTTAGGTAAATTATTTTCTCATAATGTTAAATTATTGAATTTTGTTTTCATACTTCATAATTTAAAGGAATATTTTTTATTAAAAATAACATCTCTTATTTAGACTAGAAATTTTTAGTATTCTTATTTGTTCTCCTAATGACTTTTACATGTTAGATAACACTGTCCCAGAATAATGATGACTTTTCTCTGATACTGTTTTAAATATGAAACTAGTGTGGAAAAAATGGGACTTAAACTTGTTTGGGGCTTTAGTGAGTTAGGAGTTTTAGAAATTTTAAGGAATCAAAGTATTCATGGAGGAAGGCAACCTATTCAGTTTATATCAGCATACAACTTGAATATTTTTCCCATAAGGTTTTTTGTTGTTGTCTTTTTAGGGCTGCACCAAAGGCATATGGAAGTTCCCAGGCTAGGGGTCAAATTGGAGCTGTGGCTGCTGGCCTACACCACAGCCACAGCAATACCAGATCTGAGCTGCATCTGCGACCTACACCATAGCTCACGGCAGTGCCATATCCTTAACCCACTGAGCAAGGCCAGGATTGACATACAACATTAAGTCAGTGTGGTACTCTCTATCAGGGACCAGAAGTTTTCAATCGTGATGAGATGATTTGGATGATTTTTAAAAATGAAGTTTTGTTTTCAGAAGCTAAGAGCCAGGGAAGCTTCAGGGACTATAAGATTTTAAAAAGAAATTAAAAGAAAATAGAAATGGTAGTTGGCTAGCTATTTTTTTGAGTCTTATTTCTTTTTATTTTTTTAATTGAAAATTTATTTTTATTTTTTAAGGTTTTTTATTTTTTCTGTTATAGTTCATTTACATTGTTCTGTCAGTTTCTGCTGTACAGCAAAGCGACCGGTTATACATAATATATAGCTTCTTTTTCTCATGTTATCTTCCATTATGTTCCATTACAAGTGATTGGATATAGTTTCCTGTGCTATAGAGTAGGTTGAGTCTTATTTCTATTTCCACTGCTCTTTAGAGATAAGGAATTAATATACATAAGGAAGAACTTTATGTGTAGTGTATTCCATTAAAAATGGGGCTAAGTTCTCATGGTACAGTGAGTTAAGGATCTGGCATTGTCACTCTAATGGCTTAGGTCACTGTGTGGCACAGGTTTGATCCTTTGCCCAGGAACTTCCATATGCCATGGATGTAGCAAAAAATAAAATAAGTAAATAAATAAATAAATAATGGGGATGAGGGCTTTGGAAGTATTGGGAATTATTATGTCTTCATATTATTCGTACTACACATGAGGAACATTTTATTTCCCACTAATTAGGAATAGACTATAGTCTTTTATTTTTCTTTTTTTTTGGTCTTTTTGCCTTTTCTAGGGCCACACTCACAGCATATGGAGATTCCCAGGCTAGGGGTCTAATCGGAGCTATAGCCGTGGCCTACGCCACAGCCACAGCAATACCAGATCCGAGCTGCGTCTGTGACCTACACCACAGCTCACGGCAACGCCGGATCCTTAACCCACTGAGCAAGGCCAGGGATTGAACCCGCAACCTCATGGTTCCTAGTCGGATTCGTTAACCACTGAGCCACAACAGGAACTCTGGAAGAGACCATAATCTTAACAGAGTAAGTCTCTGCTAATCTCATAGATTTTATATCTATCTATCTATATATATAGACATATATATAAATTTTGTCTTTTTTTTTTTTTGGTCCTTTTGCCTTATCTAGGGCCGCACCCACGGCATGTGGAGGTTCCCAGGCTAGGGGTCTAACAGGAGCTATAGCCGCCGGCCTTCGCCACAGCCACAGCAACACAGGATCTGAGGCGCGTCTGCAACCTACACCACAGCTCACGGCAACGCCGGATCCTTAACCCGCTGAGCGAGGCCAGGGATTGAACCCGCAACCTCATGGTTCCTAGGCGGATTCGTTAACCACTGAGCCACAATAGGAACTCCCTGTCTTTTTTTTTTTTTTTAAGGGCCACACTTGTGGTGTATGGAAGTTCCCAAGCTAGGGATCAAATCAGAGCTGCAGTTGCTGGCCTACACCACAGCCATAGCAACATGGGACCTGAGGGCATCTGTGACCTATGCTGCAGCTTGAGGCACTGCTGGATCCTTAACCCACTAAGTGAGACCAGGGATTAAACCCACATCCTCGTGGACCCGGGTCCTTAAGCTCCTGAGCTGCAATAGGAACTCCAGCATATTCCTCTTTTTTTCCCCTTTTTTAGGGCCACACCTTTGGCATATGGAAGTTCCCAGGCTAGGGTTTGATCAGAGCTGTAGCTGCTGGCCTGCACCACAGCCACAGCAACACAGGATCCTTAACCTCCTGAGCGAGTCCAGGGATCAAACCCTCATCCTCATGGTTACTAGCCAGGTTCTTAACCCACTGAGCCACAATAGGAAGTCATATATATATATATTTAAAAGGCATAAAAACCTGAGTTGATTAATCACGTTTTGTTTAAAACAAAATCCAGAGAAGTAATTTGCGCTTTTTTGTGTCTGTGTTTTTAGGGCACACCCAAGGCATATGGAATTTTCCAGACTAGATAGGGGTCGAATTGGAGCTGTACCTGCTGGCCTATGCCATAGCCACAGCAACTTGGGACCTGAGGTGTGTTTGTGACCTACACCAGAGCTCATGGCAATGCTGGATCCTTAACCCACTGAGGGAGGGCAGGGATCAAACCTGCATCCTCATGGTTACTAGTCATGTTTGTTAATGTTGAGCCACAACAGGAACTCCTAATATGCTTTTTTGACCTGGGCTTTTCTAAATTATTATGGAATAAATGTGATTAGTATTTGAAGCTTTTTTTTTTTTTTATGGCCATACCCATGGCACATGGAAGTTCCCAGGCCAGGAATTGAATCCGAGCTGCAGCTGTGACCTGTGAGCCGCTGCAATCGGATTCTTTTTTTTTTGGTCTTTTTGCCTTATCTAGGGCCGTACCCGCGGCATATGGAGGTTCCCAGGCTAGGGGTCTAACAGGAGCTGTAGCTGCCGGCCTTCGCCACAGCCACAGCAACACGGGATCTGAGCAGCGTCTGCAACCTACACCACAGCTCACGGCAACGCCGGATCCTTAACCCACTGAGCAAGGCCAGGGATCGAATCCGCAACCTCATGGTTCTTAGTCGGACTCGTTAACCACTGAGCCACGACGGGAACTCCTGCAATCGGATTCTTAACTCACTGCACGATAGCAGAAACTCCTCCTTGCAGACTGGATGTTTAAAATGTCCTTTTCTTTCTCCTCCTTTTCCTTTTCTGTCCCTCACTCTTCCCTCCTCTCTCTTCTCTACCCCTTTTCTCTTCCTTCTTTTTTTCCTTCTTTAGTGTAAGCCTGCACATTCTCCTGATTTTTACTATAGCTCTTTATCTTATTTGCTGTTCCATCTATTGCTCATGCTCCCTGTAGCACTGATATTCTGGTATGGAATGTTTGTTTGCACTGACTATAAGAATTATTTCTGATATATTTATCATACAGTTTATTTTCTCAGGGGCTTCAAGCTAAATGCTGAAAAAATAGGTTCTGCTTAGTATTTCTAGATACAAATAGAGTTGTGGATGCTTTGAAAAGGGTGGGTTGTCCAAATTTTTCCTAACTACCCAGCAATTCTCTCTCTCTTTTGCTTTAGGGCCACACCTGTGGCACATGGAGTTTCCAGGGTAGGAGTTAAAGGTTGGATTGGAGTTGTAGCTGCCAGCCACAGCTATAGCCACACTGTATCCGAACCTCATTGGTGACCTATACCACAGCTCAAGGCAACGCCAGATCCTTAACCCACTAAGCGAGGCCAGGGATCAAACCCATGTCTTCATGGATACTAGTTGGGTTCGTTAACACTTAGCCATGATGGGAACTCCTACCCAACAGTTGACATTTGCCAATTAAACTCTTTTTAAGGAATAAACTATTTTGGGGTTGAAGGGGGGGACCTAGATTGGTTCCATTTTTTTCAAACATATGCTAGAAATTAACAGTTTGGAACACAACTGAGTACAAAGCAATAAAACTATAAAAGGTCTAAGTAAAAAAAGGTGTTTTCTTTGTAGGAGAGTATTCAAACTGTTATTCTAAATCTATTTTCTCTTTTATATTCAATTTTTTGGTAAGCTTATTGATCTATTTAATGAATCCATAGCAGATGAAAATTAAAATAGTAACTAACTATAAAAAAGAAGGCATAAAAACTAGGAAAAGATACTACTCAAAGCAGAGGCCAGGGTCATTTTAAAAAGGAGGAAACCAAGTTCCCTAGTGGCCTGCTATTTAAGGATATGCTGTTGTCACTGCTGTGGCTGAGATCACTGCTGTGGTGCCGGTTCAGTCCCTTAGCCGGCAACTTGCACATGCCTATGGGTAGGGCCCCCCCAAAAAGGGAGAAAACCACCTTCCATTAATGGGCTTTGAGAGAACTGGCACATACTAATATTGGTATACTACTCGTGGTCACTGTGGTGACTTTAAATCTTAACTATCCAGAACAAGAGTTGTAGATCGTTTTATTGTAATTTTTATTGACATTTGCTGTTTTGACGTGTAGATTTTTAGATGTAGAAGGAACTTAGAGATCTTTCTAGATGAATACTTTCTTTCATTGATTGGAAAACTGAGGTCCAGAGATTAACTGACTTAGTGAACACATACAACTGTAGGGGCTT
Source organism: Catagonus wagneri (assembly GCA_004024745.2). Lineage (NCBI taxonomy): Eukaryota > Metazoa > Chordata > Mammalia > Artiodactyla > Tayassuidae > Catagonus > Catagonus wagneri. The sequence continues at coordinate 3,439,161 of PVHT020000034.1, forward strand.
AGAGTCAGGTAATTTGTTCCTCAGTCTATAAAGCAGAAGACTCTGTCTTTGAAGTGATCAAAAGTTACTCTGACCATTAGCCAGGAGGCACATCGTGTGGCTAGTGGTTATTGCCTTGGACAGCGCAGATAGAGAATGTTTCTATTGTTGCAGAAAGTTCTTTTGAACAAAGCTAACTCTCTCAAACCTAACTTATTTTCGTAAGAAACTAGATTTAGTTGGGTTTTTAAAAAAGACCCTGTAAGTTAGCCAGAGATTGTCATAACACAGAATGACCATGGTCGTTTTTGCTTTTGTTGGTGTGTATTATTATCAAACAGTGAAAAGTCTATGTCATGGCTTATTTATTTTCAGACTGAAAAATTTTTAAATTGAAGTATAGTTGATTTACAATGTTGTGTTAGTTTCTGGTGTCCAGCAAAGTGATTCAGTTATCTATATATAGATACAAGTTCTTTTCCATATCTTTTCCATTATGGTTAATTACAGAGTATTAACTATAGTTCTCTGTGCTATGTGTTAGGACTTTGTTGTTTATCTGTTTTATATGTAATAGTTTGTATTTACTAATCCCACACTCCTAATTATCCCTCCCCCACCTCCTTTCCCCTTTGATAACTAAGTTTTTCTATGTCTGAGTCTGTTTCTGTTTCATCAGTAAATTCATTTGTGTCATATTCAAACTGAATATTTGATTTTCAAGGATGAAGAAGATGATGATGACTATGTTGAAGAAGAAGAAGAAGAGGAGGGTAAGTTACATTAGCCGTTCAAAAATCCTAAAATTAAAGCTATTATTCATGGATTTTAGCCGTTCAAAAATCCTAAAATTAAAGGTATTATTCATGGATTTTAAAAGAATGAGTCTGTAATTCAAATTATTACTGATCATTGATTTTGGTAACATCATAAACTGCGTGAAAGGTATAGAACTTTTCTGTTTTTTATTTTTTTGGCAACGCCCTTGGCATGTGGACGTTCCTAGGCAAGGGATCGAACCTGTGCTGCATCAGTGATAACGCCAAGGTGCTTAACCACTAGGCCACCAGGGAAATCCTAGGAAACCTTATTGTTTTCCTTCCTTTTTAGGCCTGCACCTGTGGCATATGGAGGTACCCAGGCTAGGGGTCCAATTGAATCAGTTGCAGCTGCCAGCTTGTGCCACAGCTACAGCAACATCGGATACAAGAGCTGCATCTGTGACCTATACCGCAGCTTGTGGCAATGCCGGATTCTTTTTTTGCTCCTTTTTTTTTTTTTTTTTGCTTTTTAGGGCCAAATCCATGGCCTATGGAAGTTCCCAGGCTAGGGGTCAAATTGGAGCCACAGCCTGCAGCCTACACCACAGCCACAGCAATGCCAGATCCCCAACCCCAATGAACGAGGCCAAGGATTGAACCTGCAATGCAGTGGTTCCTAGTCGGATTCGTTTCTGCTGCACCATGATGGGAACGCCAAACATTTCTTACAGAGGAATTTTCTCAGGACATTTATTCCATTTTCAAAGAAAAAAAGAGCTTATAACATTTATTTTCAGGCGTTCCCTTCGTGGCTCAGTGGTTAACGAATCCGACTAAGAACCATGAGGTTGCAGGTTTGATCCCTGGCCTTGTTCAGTGGGTTAAGGATCCGGCGTTGCCGTGAGCTGTGGTGTAGGTCGCAGACGCGGCTCAGATCCCTCGTTGCTGTGGCTGTGGCGAAGGCCGGAAGCTACAGCTTCTGTTGGACCCCTAGCCTGGGAACCTCCATATGCCGCGGGTGCGACTCTAGATAAAGGCAAAAAGACAAAAACAAAACATTTATTTTCAAAAGGGGAATGAAGAGATAATGAGAAAGTGAACTCTGTTTTTTAAGGGCCTTTCATTTTGGAGAGGGTGAAATTTTATTTTTAAATTTTTTAATTTTTTTGCTTTTTAGGGCCACACCTGCAGCATATGGAGGTTCCCAGGCTAGGGGTCAAATCAGAGCTATAGCTGCTGGCCTATACCACAGCCACAGCCGTGCAGGATCCGAGCCGCATCTGTGACCTACACCACAGCTCAGGGCAACGCCGGATCCCCAACCCACTGAGCAAGGCCAGAGATTGAACCCGCATCCTCACGGATTAGTTGGATTTGTTTCTGCTGAGCTGTGACAGCTGTTGGGAACGCCTCCTTTTTTTTTCTTTTCTTTTAATGCTCTTTTTAGATTTGCTCTCTGATTCTCTTTTTTACCTAGGTCTTTCAAAAAAATTTTTTAAATTTACTAATAATTCCATTAATGTTAAGTCCTTAATTTCTTGATCTGTACTTCATGATTTGGCCACAAGGGTGCATAGCAAGCTGTCATTTATAGATTTCTAAGTATGATAAGACTTTTAATACTGACATTGAAAGTAACGCAGAGAGGAAGCTTCACCTGTAATTTTCTAATGCTATTAACTTCACTAAGATTCAATACTTAGCTTAACAAATATCCGTTTGTTAAAATTAAGTATTTCACAGTTTTCCTTTTACTCTTTCAGAAGAAGAAGGTCTTCGAGGGGAAAAGAGGAAACGAGATGCTGAAGATGATGGAGAGGAAGAAGATGACTAGATCATTCTAAGACCAGATTCCCTAATATTCCTGGGTGTGCAATAGAGTGATCACATCTTCTTTGTTTCTTCATGTACGATAGCTGTCCTTACAGAAGATAATGTGTAACTTTTTATAGGAAAAGTGTGGTTTTACTATTTTTGCCTTATCATTCCAAATAAGATTAACTACTAGTCTGTTAATGATCATATTGTAAGTAGAGAAATCTTCATTGACCCCATTGTGAAATTCCCTTGCAATTTATTTAGAATCTTAACTTTTCTAATTAAGGCTCACTGTATTAGTCAATTTTAGCATAATTAAAACATGATCGCTTTTACACAGTGTAGTATGGTGCATTTCATTCATAAGGTTTTAAAGTTATTTATAAATTAACTGAAATCACAGTTGGCTGGAATCTGGAATGAAAATAGTCTCTTGAATGATAAGCTGGTTATTTTATTAGCGGTGACCCAGAGATCTTATAGTTTGAAGGCAATGACTTTTGGCTGAGGGTGTTTGGAGTTGCTTTTTCTCACACGAGTGGTTTGGAAAGTAGGAGCAGAATAGTACAGGTTCTATTCAACAGTATAGTTCATGGCTTTTATGGAGGCTTCTGAAACCTTTTAAAGCCAGGTGACTAATAAGATTTTAGTTTTGAAGGAAAAATTGCTTTTACTAAGGTCAGAGACATGTAGGTGTAAGACCTTTCTTCTTCAGGCTGGAGATCATGACATGCCAACAGTTGTTTATCTTGTTGTAAGTGTGCATTCTTTGTTTTTGTCTCAGTGATTCCTTATGATCACCTCCCTTTCTTGTTTCACTCCCTTCTCAAAAAAGAGTTGGGAAGCTTACAGATACCCAGGTCAACTTTGTCTTATACCTCAACCACATTTCCAGACCTGTCTCAGTTTTAAACAAGCTAAGTAAAAGAAACTGAGTATTTTCTCAGATACAGATATTATAAATACAGTTTTATGCAACAGACTGCTTACTATAAATCTTGGTTGGCAAGATGTATAGACTGTTATTAGGACGATGAAGAAAGAAAAGAAACAGAAGAGTCTCTTAGAAGCAGCATTAGTGTTCCTCAAAAGTCAGAACAATTGCCTGTTGATAATTAATGAGACATTCAAACCAGAGTAGCTTCCCAAATGATTTAGATACCACTCTGCAAGTGTTTCTAATCTTTCTGAGTAGAACCTTTAATTATTCTTTCTATAGTTTTAAAGTATTACCAGATATAGCATTTAATTGGAATATACTGGATATTTGGAAGAATATTTGAAACTAAATATTAAAAGTACGATTTGTTTTCAAGGGGATGTCCATTAAAAATAGAAAAATATCTGGGATAAGTGTGAGTGTGTGTTTTCTTACATGGCTACTAAATATTATATGAGTAGACAAGTACATCACCCTTTTTCTTGTTGTTGTGGAGGCTCCATGTTCAAGGCAGTTACTTTTACATCTTGGCTATCAATTTTTTTCTCCCTTCGTTTTGAAAATTTTAAGTTTTTTTTAAAGTTAGTATCAGCAAGTTAATTGAAGTTGCACTTCCAGACTTGGATGTGTTTATATTACTGAGTATAGTATTGCTTCTTTTTTAGTTTGAAATGTATGACTTGGAGTTTTAAAGTGAAAAATGACAAAGTTATTTGTGGATAAACTAAAAAAGTTGCATAACTGAAATAAAACTGTTGGGATGAGTTTATGAGGGGGGGATTGGAATCTCCAAAAGGTTAACATTTTACTCCTTTAAAACAATTGTAATGCCCTGTTTTAGTCCCTAAAAATCCTCATTGCATAGTATGCCAGCTTAGAAAATACTTATTTTAAAAATTAAATCTATATGTTGACTTCCTTATTAATCATCTTGTTGTGCAATCAAAATTAGAATTCTTTGGTTTGAAAACAACACTTAGAGCCTCCAAATAACTTTAAGATTTATTTAGCTTTGTGGGTGGTATTTTCATGAGAATAAGTAAGGGTGGGTTTTATATCTTATAGAAGTTTTTGGTCCTATTTTAATGCTCTTTGTATGGCAGAATGTATATAGTGTGCTAAATTCCTCAGAGCGCTCCTTAAAAAACTTTGAAGTTAATACTTTTGTGCAACTGTGTTTTGAATAAAGCCATGACAGTGTTAAAAACAAACAAAAAAATGCAGTACTTCTGATTACTCTTTTATTGTTTCTGACTATACCCTGTTTTTTTTCTGTGACTGCTGTTAACTTAAAGTTTTTGAAACCGAATTACTTCAAATAAATTGAAGATTGTTGTTAATGATTAGTTTCATTCATTTTTTTGAACATCAGCACTGGGGGCTTTGAAGAGTTTTTTAAAGACTGAGAATAAGCCTGAGAGTTAACATTCAAACACTTGGATATGATATGAGGCATTACAATGTAATGATGTAATTCATCTCCTTTATTAATTTTTTTCCCAGGGAGCAGAAAAAAGTTAATTTTCCTTTTTTTTTTTTAATGCTTTTTAGGGCCGAACCCACAGCATATGGAATTTCCTAGGCTACTGGTTGAATTGGAACTACAGCTGCTGGTCTACACCACAGCCACAGCAACACAGGATCCAAGCCACATCTGTGACCTACACCAGAGCTCATGGTAAGCTGGATCCTTAACCTACTAAGCAAGGCCAGGGATTGAACCTGCAACCTCATGGTTACCAGTCGGATTTGTTTCCGCCACAATGGACACTCCAACTTTCCTTTTCTTTCCTTTTCTTTTTTTGTCTCTTTAGGGCTGAACCCAAGGCATATGAAAGTTCCCAGGCCAGGGGTCAAATCTGAGCTGTAGCTGCTGGCCTGCACCATAGCTACAGCAATGCAGGATCCTAGCCGTGTCTGAGACCTACACCAGGGCTCATAGCAACAGCAATACCTTAACCCACTGATCGAGGCCAGGGATGGAACCACATTCTCATGTATACTAGTCGGGTTCATTAACCACTGAGCCACGTTGGGAACTCCTCCAATTTTCCTGTTCAAGCTGCAAATTGAACCAGTATTTTTTGTATTTTGAGTTGAAGTAATAACTTATTACCTACAATCCTTAGATAAGTGCAAACATAATAATTCTTGCATTATGAGTACAAACAATTCTTGAGTAGATCAAACCTGAACCAAACTTTTTATTCTGCTCTCATTTAATGGCTTTTCCTATGATAAGTGTTTTTTTTTTTTTTTTTTTGCTTTTGCTTTTTAGGGCCGTACCTGCAGCCTATGGATGTTTCCAGGGTAGGGGTTGAATTGGAGCTACAGCTGCCGACCTTCCCCACATTCCACAGCAACGTGGGATCAGAGCCGTGTTTGCAGCCTGCAGCACAGCTCACAGTGATGCCGGATCTTTAACCCATTGAACCAGGCCAGGGATCAAACCTGCAACCTTGTGGTTCCTAGTCGGATTTGTTTCTGCTGCGCCACAGTGGGAACTTCTATGATAAGTGATTTTTAAAATGTTTCATTTGTAGACAACTCTGGACTCTATAATATTAATGTGCAAGTATAATGTTAAGTAATGTTTTCTTGATTGTTTACAGTTTAATATTGAAAGGGGGAGTTGTCATCATTGCACAGCGGAAACGAATCAGACTAGGAACGTTCGGATCTGGCGTTACTGCGGCTGTAGTGAAGGCTGGCAGCTGTAGCTCCCATTAGACCGCTAGCCTGGGAACCTTGTATTCTGCAGGTATGGCCCTAAAAAGCAAAACAAAAACGAAAAAATATTGAAAGGGTAACTTTTTTCTTTTGCGCTCTTTAGGGCCACACCCGAGGCATATGGAGGTTCCCAGGTTAGGGGTCGCATTGGAGCTATAGCTGTCAGCCTACACCAGAGCCACCGCTACACAGGATCCAAGCCGCATCTGTGGCCTACACTACACCACAGTTTACGGCGACGACAGATCTTTAACCCACTGAGCGAAGCCGGGGATCTAACCTGCAACATTATAATTCCTAGTCAGATTCCTCTGTGCCACGGTGGGAACTCCCCTTGGTGTATATTTTAAAGACAGGCTTTGGAACATATGATATTTACTTTTCCCTTGCTGAAAATTTCTCTTCTGCTGTTCCCATGCAATGATGTTCTGCAGCTGTTGCTTAATAATAGCATTCTACTACTGCATTCCTTTTTCATGTACTAATCAGCCTAAGATTTGAGAACCTGGATTGGGAAATTTGGCCTGAGGCAAGTACTTGTGTTAACTACTAGTCTACAGAATAGCCCTAACTTGAAGGAGAACAGGTTTTACAACAAAATGGAAATTAGAAAATGATTTCTAGGAGAATCTTTAAAAAGGCTTTATATATTGGTAAATACTTTCATTTTATACAAATCGAGATATTTTTGGGGAAGGGTAAGACCCTGAAGGCAGGTTATCCTGTAACAGTAGATTCTGTAAGAAAGAGCCAGAAGCAAATATGACTCAATTTTTTGAATATTTACACATAATTTCAATTTTTATTAAGGCATCATTCTCAGACTGCACCATCTTGTAGATGAAGAAGGCCATGCTCTGTGCCCTCCACTTTAGCTGTAACTTCCTGGATAGACTCACTCCACAGCCCCAGAATTAACTCAGAGAGGCTCCACTCAGGGATTTTCTCCCAGAGTCCTCTTGCCACTAACAGTGCTCAGTGGACAGCGCAATGTCATTTTTATAGACAGCTGTGTCTGAGGAACACTGGGGTTCACAGAAGAACCTGTAAGTGTTGTGGGAGGAACTGCAGTTGGAGCAACTTTATCTCTTAAGAACCAATGACAGCAGCTACACAGAAAGCTGGGTCTGCAAGGGAAGCAGTCGTTACCATCACACTGCAACTCTAGCAAAGAAGCCCGTGCAGGTTCAGAACTTTCAGCTCTGTGCACACTCCAGTTTTCTGAGAATAATTCAGAGTTAAGAACACTCATTTCTGCACTGTTAAGGATTTATTATTGCAGGAAATGAGTGATATCTTCCTGAGTAGAAGGATTTATTATTGCAGGAAATGAGTGATATCTTCGTGAGTAGAAAGAATTCCAGGAGTTCCTGTCATGGCGCGGTGGAAACCATGAATCCGACTAGGAACCATGAGGTTGCAGGCCTCACTCAGTGGGTTAAGGCTCCTGCGTGGCTGTGGTATAGGCGGCAGCTGTAGCTCTAATTAGACCCCTAGCCTGGGACCCTCCATAGGCCACAGGTGCGGCCCTAAAAAGACATAAAAGGGGGGGGAATTGCAGGTGAGACATTCCCACCGTGGTGGAGTGGGTTAAGAATCCAACAGCGGGAGTTCCCATTGTGGTTCAGTGGTTAAGGAACCTGACTAGGAACCATGAGGTTGCAGGTTCGATCCCTGGCCTCGCTCAGTGGGTTAAGGATCCAGTGTGGCTGTGGTGTAGGCAGCAGCTGTAGCTCTACTTAGGTCCCTAGCCTGGGAACCTCCATTTGCTGCCAATGCTGCCCTGGAAAAGGCAAAAAGACAAAAAAAAAAAAAAAAAAAAAGAATCCAACAGCCTCAGCCCAGGTTCCCGCAGAGCTGAAGATTTGATTCCCCAGCCCCATGCAGTGTGTTAAAGGATCCCAAGTTGCAGGATGTAGGTTTTATCTGTGGTTTGGATTCAAGTCCTTGGCTTAGGAGCTTCCATATGTTGTGGATGTGCCTATAAAATTAAAAAAAAAAAATTCCAGGTGAGGGGTCTTATCTATCTATAAGCTTATCTATATATCAAGATATATATAGGAAAAAAAATTTTTTTTTTTTGCCTTTTCCAGGGCCTCACTAGTGGCATATGGAGGTTCTCAGTTTAAGGGTCTAATCCGAGCTGTAGCTGCCGGCCTAGGCCAGGGCCACAGCAATGCCAGATCCGAGCTGCGTCTGCAACCTACACTACAGCTCACGTTAACGCCTGATCGCTAACCTACTGAGCAAGGCCAGGGATCAAACCCACAACCTCATGGTTTCTAGTCGGATTCTTTAACCACTGAGCCATGATGGGAACTCCGGAAATTTCTTTTTTAAATTGCTTTTGACATATTTGGCATTTTATCCTTATGCAGGATTGATTCCCCAATGCCAAGCTTGCTGGGCTGTCTGAGTCAGTTCATGATATATTAGAACCTTGGAACTCAGCAGCATCCATTTTGCCTTTACTCCATCCTCGTCTCATTTCAAGGATTCCAGCTTTAAGGCTGAGTTCCTCTAAAGCCTTGTTTCCCATCACACTCCTCTGAGGTGAACCAACCACATCTTACCTGTACTTCAGATTCTTTTTTTTTTTTTAAGGGCCGCACTGTGGCATATGGAGGTTCCCAGGCTAGGGATCGAATTAGCTGTAGCAGCAGGCCTACTCCACAGCCACAGCAACGCCAGATCCAAGCCGCATCTGTGACCTCCACCCACTGTTCACAGCAATGCCGGATCCTTAACCCACTGACTGAGGGCAGGGATCCAACCAGCGTCCTCATGGATACTAGTCGCGTTCCTTAAGCGGGTTCGTTAACCGCTGAGCCACAACGAGAACTGTACTTAAAACTCTTGATAGCAGCCGTATAAATAGAGCGGGAGATTTTACTTAAATGCCTAAAATGAAATAAAGTTATCTTTTAGAGTAAGTCTTTGAGGTTATCTGCCCTAGTCCTATGGGACAGTTGATTCTTTAAATTTTTACCTTAATTTCCCTCATCTCCAACCACTCTTTCTATGGGACTGTTTTTACAACAAGGCGCCCTCCAGAGACTCTGGCGTCTCAAGCAGTAGGAATTGCACTTGAGCATGTTGGAGAGAGCTCAACAGGACTTGACAGCACAGAAATAACACTAGTTATGGAGAGTGCCCTTAATCTGATTCGCGGAACACAGAGCGAAAAGTTCTGATCAAACCAGACGCTCAGATTCAAGAGGGGAGTCGAAAAGCCGGGAAACTGAAAAGCGGTCAGAACTCCGGAGGAACCGGGGCTACCCGAACAGCTCTGCAAGGGCGCTTTCCCCAACACCGTGGATTGGGCCAGAAATGCCGCATCCAGGTCACGTGGTCTCTCCTCGCCTCTAGATAAACTCGGGCCGGTGAGCGCGCTCAGCTTTACGTCAGCGGGCTGCGCATGCGCGCTGTGTGGCGACGGGTGGCGCGGGATGTGGCGACGGGTCGCGCCGGGAGTTCTGGCGCCCAAGGTCTCGCTGAAGGTTTCGTTCTTGTCCTCCTGCATTCACTAGCGGATATGGATTGAAACTCGAGGGTCTGTCCCTTGCGACCTTCCTTTTTCTTCAGTCACTCACGTTTTACAGCCTTCGTTTCACGGTTTCAGAGCTTCTAATGTTCAAATATTGAATTATTTTTAGTCACACATTTACGAGTATCATCCACTTTAACGACTATAAACTGAGGTTTGTTATGCACATTTTCAACATTTCTAAGATGGAAATGCGATTGGAGGCCACTTTGCCTCTCTCTTGTTTGTGCTGTTCTGGCCCAAGTGTGTGCACTTTGGTGACTTTTGTTAGGTCTGCTTCTTGTTCTTAGGAGCTAGCCTGCTCTGCTGTTTTATTCCAGTTTTTCTTATCTTAGAGCTGGAAATCTGGATTGATCTGAATCTTAATAGTTCAGTCAAGTTGGTACCTAAAGACAAGCAGATCTGTAAAGTATTAGAGCACCCAACTAACGTGAGGGAAATCACTGAAAAATGACTCGCAGCCCACTTGTAAAGTGATAAGGATATGCAACATGTGTAGGATCTTTTCCTTATGTCTCCTAGAAAGAAAGAATAGTTTTACTGGGGACATTTTGAGAAGGTCAGCTTACAGGTTTAGGACTTTTGGTTATGGCAACTGAAGTGTAGTTTGTTAGGAGTGTCTCAAACTATTGAAGGAAAACTGTCATAAAATTATACTTTTTATTGGAATCAGTAAGTCACCTTTCAGTGGCTATTTGCTTTAGTTTGTCTTGTACATCAGAACGGTTTCTTTGGAGCCGTGGAAGGTGAAAGCAATTGAATTCTTGTGTACACAGTTTTTGTAAAAATGTTACAGAGTGGGTTCATGTTTCTATAGAATTAGCAATTATAAATATTTAACTTCAGTGAAACTAATACCAATACTTTCTCAGACATTTTTTTTTAATTGTTATTATTTTTGTCTTTATCTTTTTAGGGCCACACCCGCGGCATATGGAAGTTTCCAGGCTAGGGATCTACACCACAGCTCAGGGCAACGCCGGATCGTTAACCCACTGAGCGAGGCCAGGGATCGAACCCACAACCTCAGGGTTCCTAGTTGGATTCGTTTCTGCTGCGCCACAACGGGAACTCCGGCTTCTCAGACATTTTAAATGGCTTTTACAAAACAGCCACAAAATTAGGTAAAACAAGGACCGTCTTTTTCTTTTAAAATAGAAATGAGCATGTACTCGAGTTTTTAGAAGCCACGATTTTGTGTTGTTGGGTAACAGCATTCCTCAGAAAGGAATTTTAGTATATGTACTGCTGAGGCAAGCACAGAAAGGGATTTTCCTTTGTCAGAAGTAAATATTTAGGCAAAGTTTTTTGATTTTTTTTTTTCTCCTTATGCTGAGGGATTGTGTAAATTTTCAGCATTGTTTGGTCACAGTACTCAAAGATAATTATTACCGGAGGAGGCTGATGGTGATTTTGTTTTTTACAACCCATAGGACATTAAGAAGCTACCTGCTGAGAACGGGGTTATTGCCATCTGCTCTATGTTATGAATCCAAATCATTACACTGATTCTGTAATACACTTTTTCTTTTTGTGTCATCTGTTTTCCCTTCCACCACTGTTCTATATCAGCCTTCAGGTTGCTGTTGGATTTCAGGGACAAATAAGAGGTCATATAATATAGGTCATTGCATAATGATGAAATATAAATTCTGTAGTCTGTCTCTAAGGCTCTGTCTTTGATAAAACATACTGTGCTGTGTTGGTTATGAAGTGTTCACTCTATATTAGATATTATTATTTTTAGTTCACATGACTGTATATAACTTTACTTCCTTTCATGTTTTTGTGTGTTCAATCTCTATAAGCCACAATTAACAGATAAAGAAGTGAGGAGTTATATACAAATCTTTTTTAAGGCAAGGAAGCCTGTAGATACGATCAAAGGCATAAGATGTGGAAGAAATGTTCATTTAACAAAAATTTAAATATCTTTGTTTAAGGCAGCTAAGTGCTAGGAAAACAAAGATGAATAATATACAACCCTGTCCCTTGAGGAACAGTGTAAACCCAAGATTGTGAACCAAGAATGATGGAACGTGGAGAAATGGCTGAGCTCACAGCTTGTGCCCAGAAAAGTTTAGAGGATGCCAGAACTTTGATTTGTTCACTTCAGTGAAGGTCTTATTTTCCATTTAGCAGGGCTTAATTTTGTCAGTGCAAATTTGATCAGTTTGTTAGGGATAGACTTGTGCCGTGAAAACTCACAAGAGGCTAAAGTCTAAACCATTGCTTTATAGGGAGGTTGTATAATTACACTAACTGCAGTATTCTTGTTCAATAGAAAAATATAATACCGTCCACAAATGTGAGCCACAAAAGTAAATGTTTCTTGGAGTTCCCATCATGGCTCAGTGGTTAAAGAATCTAACTAGGAACCATGAGGTTGCGGGTTCGATCCCTGGCCTTGCTCAGTGGGTTAAGAATCCGGCGTTGCTGTGAGCTGTAGTGTAGGTTGCAGACGCTGCTCGGATTCCGCGTTGCTGTGGCTGTGACAAAGGCCGGGAGCTACAGCTCCTGTTAGACCCCTAGCCTGGAAACCTCCATATGCCATAGACCCCTAGCCTAGGAACCTCCATGTGCCGCGGGTGCGGCCCTAGATAAGGCAAAAAGACAAAAAAAAAAAAGTAAATGTTTCTTTTTAGCCATATTAAAAAAATAAAAAGAAACAGGAAAAATTAATTTTAACAACTTACTTTATTTAATCCAATATAGCCAAAATGTTATAATTTCAACAGGTAAGTGATATAAAATTGTTACTGAGATATTTTCCTTTTTTTTTTTTCATACAGAGTGTTCAAAATATGGAGTGAATTTTATACTTACAGTACATAGCAATTTGGAGTACCTGCATTTCCAGTACTTGTGTGGCTATGTGAAGGTCTAGGATAAGCCTTTCCTAGAAGAAATCAGCTGGGAGGCCAAGGTTGTAATCAGAAGACTCTGGTGAGCATGGAATCAGAACAGAGGGTGCTAGATGGTCTTGAGGGGTATTTTATTGGCCTGACAAGCATGATGAACCTACCCTGATCCAGTAGGCGGTTTTAGTAGTCATTGTGTTTAGCATGTCTTGCATCATCAATAATAGACTGATATAGCCACATTCTTCTTTTGATTCTATGTAAACCACTCTTTGTCTATTAACATATGTTCTTCAAACAGGTTTATTTATTTATTTTTACCTTTTTTGTATTTAGTCATGTTTGAATGCAAATTGATGATACATAATCAGTCAGTGTTTGATTTGTATGTTCCTAATGTCTTCACCCAAGCAGTTATTTTCTTTCATAGGGTTAAAACTTTCTGCATCTAGCTAATTTTCATCCATGATGCATTTTTTACAAATAAATATATTTATTTCAAATGCATTTTAAGAATATAAATTGCAGCCATATTACCACCAATTTGGAAAATAGAGAAAAATACAATATTTGCTACAATACAATAATTGCTTTCTTACAGTGCCTTTTTTTTAATTTTTTTTTTTGGCTTTTTGTTTTTTAGGGCCACATGTGTGGCACATGGAAGTTGCCAGGCTAGGGGTCGAATCTCAACCAGCCAAAGCAACACTGGTTCCAAGCTGCATCTGTGGACCTCACAGCTCGTGGCAACAATGGATCCTTAACCCACTGAAGGAGCCCAGGTATCGAACCCGTGTCCTCATGGATACTAGTTAGATTCGTTACCACTGAGCCCCAAAGGGAACTCCTACAGTGTATACTTTTATTTAGTTGAACTCATAGATTATAAATTTATATTCTTTTTTCCCTTCATGTAATAATATATAAAAATATTTTCCCACATTATTAAAATTTCAAATATAATGATATTTCAAAGTAAATGGAATTTCGAACGAAATAGAATTTTAATCTATAGCATAATCCAATTTTTTTTTTTTTTTAGGGCCGCACCTGCTGCATATGGAAGTTCCCAGGCTAGGGGTCTAATCAGAACTACAGCTGCCGGCCTATGCCACAGCCACAGCAACTTGGGATCCAAGCCATGTCTGCGACCCACACCACAGCTCATGGTGATGCCAGATCCTTAACCCACTGAGCAGGGCCAGGGATCAAACGGGCATCCTTATGGCTCCTAGTCAGGTTCATTAACCGCTGAGCCTTGAAGGGAACTACAGATCCAGTGTTTTTATATGTTTATTTCTGTCTGTCTCTCTCTTTCTCTCTCTCTCTCTCTTTTTTTTTTTTGATATAAATAACATTCTGGTGAACAGCTTGACATTGTGATTGCGTGCCTGAGTGAGGCCAGGGATCGAATCCACAACTTCATGGTTCCTAGTCGGATTTGTTAACTACTAAGCCATGACAGGAATTCCTAGAATCTATGTTTTTATGACACTTTAAAATGCTGTTTGTCAATGATACAATTATTTTTTAAAATTACTTAATGAATTTTATTACTTTTATAGGTATATAACAATCATCACAACCAAATTTTATAGATTTCCATCCCAAACCCTCAGTGCATCCCCTGACCCCCCAATCTATCTCATTTGGAAACCATAAGTTTTTCAAAGTCTGTGAGTCAGTATCTGTTCTGCAAAGAAGTTCATTGTGTCCTTTTTTTAGATTCCACATGTAAGTGATAGCATTTGATGTTGGTGTCTCACTGTCTGACTGGCTTCACTTAGCATGATAATTTCTAGGTCCATCCATGTTGCTGCAAATGCCGTTATTTCTTTCCTTTTAATGGCTGAGTAATATTCCACTGTGTATATGTACCACGTCTTCTTTATCCACTCCTCTGTCTATGGACATTTAGGTTGTTTCCATGTCTTGGCTATTGTATAGAATGCTGCAGTGAACACTGGAGTACATGTGTCTTTTCGAGTCATGGTTTTCTCTGGATAGATGCCCAGGAATGGGATTGCTGGATCCAATGGTAATTCTGTTTTTAGTTTTTTGAGGAATCTCCAATCTCTTTTAGCTTTCAGAACTATAAGAGAATAGTTTTCTGTTATGTTAAGCCACCAAATTTGTAGTACTTTGTTATAGCAACCCATGAAACTAATATACCATATTTCTCCGGTTTTGCTCAAACTTTCTCATTTGCCTGGAATGTCCCCCATCTCTACTCACTAAGGTCCTGTGCATCCTCAGGGCAGTTTCTTTTATGGAACCTTCTGGATAAGTCTTTTTCTGACATCCTTGGGTTGCTTGTCTAGAGCTCCCTCGTGATGCAGCTATTATTCAGGCTCTTATATCATTCTTCCTGTTCCCACTAAAGGGAATACTCCTGGAGGGCAGGAATTATCTTTGTATCTTCCACCTTTTGCAGCAGTGCCTTGTTTTTCATATTTTTATAATCCCCTTAGTTATCAGTTGCCTCACTTTAGAAATGTAAGAAGGGAAAAATTTCATGTGTAGGTTAAAAATGTTTGGAATTTACTTTTCTTGAAGTGTTTACCTTTAAACTTACACTGCCGTAGTTGTTCAGACGTAAAGCATAAACTTCTCTAGAGGCATTTCACCATATCAAGGAAGGAGAAAAAATGATGTTAAGCATTCTATAACAGAAACAGTAAAAATCTCCAAATTACTGTATATATGTAATCCATATATTGCCAATTCAGATTAAACTGCTTAGTGCAAAGAACACCTTGGTGCCCCAATTGATGCCAGATTTTTTAAAATAAAGAAAACTGTCTGTAATGAATTAATTTAGTCTGTGGACACTATTTCTTTTTTTTTTCTTTTTTGCTTTTTAGGGCCACACCCACAGTATATGGAAGTTCCCAGGCTAGGGGTCTAATCAGAGCTGCAGCTGCCGGCCTATGCCACAGCCACTACAACACCAGATCTGAGCCACATCTGTGACCTACACCACAGATCGAGGCAACACCACATCCTTAACTCACTGATCGAGGCCAGGGATCAAACCCACATCTTTGTGAATATGAGTTGGATTTGTAACCTGATGAGCCATAATGGGAACTCCCCATGGACACTATTTTAAAGGTCAATATACTAAGCGACCATTGGCTGAGGCTAAGAAGAAATGAACTCGTGATCTACTTGGAAGGCCAGATGACATAGAAACCTGATAGGAAAATATGAAGCAAGAGAATTTCTGAAGCTTACTTTCTTAAACTACAAATGCTAAGCTAAAATAATTTCTTACATTTCAAATCAAGGAATAGCACATTTTGGCCAATTTAGGAAACAGCATCTGGATTTAAAATTCTTGTTTTTCGTAAGTGCTTTGGAAAAGAAAAGAAAATAGTCTGTGTATATGGTTTCCTTCATAAAGTTCCAAGAGTCAAAATCATAAGAAATAATGAATATTATGTTTGGAATTATATCTTTTTCAAATTTGTCAGTGGCTTGGCAAAGGAAGGAAAGTTTTTTTTTTTTTCTGGGAGTATATGCTATTGTTTTCATTATTTGAAGGTATTGTAAACCTTAAAGATTGTAATTATAATTCCTTGAATAGTGTCTGAATAATACTTCTACATGAAAAGGAAGAGTACGTGGATGCTTGCCATGAAAAGGACTATTGGGAGTTTCTGTATCCGAATGAGGCACCACAGGCGCTTTGTAGTGAGCCTTCACAGTGGCAGCTTTCACTGTTAAAATATTAGCAAAATGAGATGAGAATAAATTGTCAGCCACTTTTCTCTATCTACATTAACGGGATAGGCATATTTTTCATAATTTATCAAGCCCAGCTCTCTTCTACAATGACTTGTTTTTAACAAGTTAAAAGTAGCATTGTTAACTTTGCCATTTTTGTCTTTCGAAGTCAGATTCTATTTTCTGAATCAAATTTCAACTTGTTTAACAGTCAGTATGGTTGGGCTACTGGATTTTTTTTTTAATTTCCTGTGATTTGATAGGTAGCTATTGCCACATTTGCATCTGTCTTGTCCACTAAATTTGTCTTGCAGTGCTAGAGTGAATTCGCCTCGTTGTATATATTAGTCTCCAGTTTTCAGTCTTGAGGTTTTTTTTTTTTTTGTCTTTTTAGAGCTGCACCTGAGGCACATGGATGTTCCCAGGCTAAGGATCAAATCAGAGTTGCAGCTGCCAGCCTACCCCACAGCCACAGCAACACCAGATCTGAGCCGCGTTTGTGACCTACACCACAGCTTGAGGCAATGTCAGATCCTTAACCCACTGAGCAAGGCCAGGGATCACATTCAAACCCAAATTCTCAGGCAAACTGGTCAGGTTCATTACTGCTGAGCCACAATGAAAACTCCATTGAGATACGTTATTAAAGGTAAATAGCAAGTATATTTGGGTAAAACATGATAGTTATTAGCAACCAGAGAAAGAAGCACGTATATCTTTTAAAAACACAAACATAGTAATAATATGAGAGGCAGACAGTCAAAAACTGAAATTCTGAATTAACAGAATATTAAAACTACTAAAAGAGTAATGAAATGTCCGTGTATTAGTTTCCTTTTGCTGATATAACAAATTACCACAAACTTAGTCACTTTAAACAGTACAAATTAATTTTCTTATAGTTCTGGAGGTCAGAAGCCTGAAATGGGTCTTAATAGGCTAAAATCAGGGGCAGGCTTACACAATCGGCAGGACTGTGTTCCTGATAGAGACTCTAGTGGAGAATCCATTCTTTCCTTTTCCAGCTTCTAGACATGGCCGGCATTCTTCAGTGTGTAGCCTTCTTCTTCAGAGCCGGCTGTTGTGTCACTCAGACCTCGGCTTCAATCATTGTATCTCCTCTGACTTTCCTGTCTCCTTTTTTCATTTATAAGAACTTTCCTGTCTCCTTTTTTCACTTATAAGTCCAGCCAGATAATCTAGGATATGCTTACCATCTCAAAATTGTTAATGTATGGGGTTCCCACTATGACTCAGTGGGTTAAGAACCTGACATAGTGTCTGCGAGGACGAGGGTTCAATCCCCGGCCTTCTCAATGGGTTAAGGATCCAGCGTTGCCGCAGGTTGTGGCAGTAGGTTGCAGATGTGGCTCAGATCCAGTCTTGCTGTGGCTGTGGTGTAGGCTTCAGCTGCAGCTCTGATTCTATACTAGCCTGGGAACATCCATATGCCACAGGTGTGGCCCTAAAAAAAAAAATGCAATAACACCAGGGAAATCCCTTTTGCTGTGTAAGGTAACATATTCACAGGTTCTGAGGAATAAATGTGGACTCCTGAGGAGAGGTGGGGTAATTATTCTGCCCGCCACAGTTCCTTTAAATCAAAACCTAAGGAAATATTTTCCTTCATTGAGAAGCTTAAAGTGCCATGCAATTGGCAATGAATAAGTAAGCTAATTTCTAGATAATTTGCTTTTTCTTCTGGGAGTTCCCATCGGGGCGCAGTGGTTAACGAATCCGACTAGGAACCATGAGGTCGAGGGTTCAATCCCTGGCCTTGTTCAGTGGGTTAAGGATCCAGCATTGCTGTGAGCTGTAGTGTAGGTCGCAGATGTGGCTCGGATCTGGCGTTGCTGTGGCTGTGGTGTAGGCTTCAGCTGCAGCTCTGATTCTACACTAGCCTGGGAACATCCATATGCCACAGGTGTGGCCCTAAAAAAGAAATGTAATAACACCAGCAAAATCCCTTTTATTTTTTTTCTATCTTTTTTTCTTCTTTTTTTAGGGCCGTGCCTGCAGCATATAGGAGTTCCCAGGCTAGAGGTCGAATCGGAGCTGTAGTCACTGGCTTACACCACAGCCATAGCGTCACGGGATGCAGGCCACGTCTGTGACCTATATACCACAGTTCATGGCAACGCAGGATTCTTAACCCACTGAGTAAGGCTAGGGTTTGAACCTGCATCCTCATGGATGCTAGTCAGATTAATTTCCGCTGAGCTATGATGGGAACTCCTGTTTTGGTATTTTGTAAGAATTTTCATGTATTTATAATTACTACAGATTCTCGGTTGCTATTGTTCATGTTGACCCTCTAGGTTTTGCTAGAACACAGTACAGACACTCATACCTCCCCCCACCTTTCCCAATCATCTTTTCTCCATTTGGCTGCAAGTGCAAGCTTTTGTTTTCTAAGCATTTTGAAGGGAAGTGAATAGATCTAAGAAGTAACGGTGGAACAGAAAGGTGGAACAGAAAGTACAAAGAATTTCCCACCAGCCAAGCCTTTGGGGGTGGGGAGAATAACTGAAAATTTTAATTCTCTGTTTTTTTGTTTTTCATTCAGAAATGAAATTGTTTTTTCACCCAAATGAATTAGAGACTAATTCATTTTTGAATTTTTTTTTTCACTTATAATTTTCAGCACTAATACGAATTTTTTGGGCAACTTTTAGACTAATTCAGTAGTTTTCAACCAGTGGTGATTTTGCTCCCCAAGTCTCCAGACATTGTTAAATACAATGTCTGGAGACTTTTTTTTTTTTTTGGTCTTTTTGCTTTTTATGTAGAGCCGCACCTGGGGCATATGGAAGTTCCCAGGCTAGGGGTCTAACAGGAGCTGTAGCTGCGGCCTTCACCACAGCTGCAGCAATGCGGGATCCGAGCCGCGTCTGCAACCTACACCACAGCTCACGGCAACGCCAGATCCTTAACCCACTGAGCAAGGCCAGGGATCGAACCCGCAACCTCATGGTTCTTAGTTGGATTCATTAACCACTGAGCCACGAAGGGAACTCCTCTGGAGACATTTTTGTTTGTCACAGCTAGGGTGAGGGGTGCTACTGCATCTTGGGGGTGGAGAGGCCAGGGCTGCTGTTAAATATCCAACAAGACACAGGGCAGCCCCCACAGCAAAGACTTATTGGCCTCAAACGTCAATAGTGTGAAACTGAAAAAGCTTTGATCAAGAGGTTGTTGAATTTTTGACAGACTTTCTTTGGTATGATGTCAGACTTTAAAAATTTTATTATAAAAGTGTAAGCACTAGAGGGCAGTACTTGCCCAACAGTGGTGACTGATATTGCTTTACTTTGGGGGTCTTTGAAAGAAAAAAGGAGCTCATGATTTAGGTAACTTGGAGATAAGTGACTCTAGAAGACCCTTAAATAACTATTTAGGTAATTCTAAATCAAAAGGCAGTTTTAATTATTACTATTTCTGAAATCGGTAGAAGCAGACCAAGTGTTTTTTTCCTTCTTTTTATAAATGATACCTTGTGAACTGCCAGAGAAAGGGGTAAATTCACGCTAGGTTTTCACACACAGAAACACTAACGTCATTGCCACCTACACTTCTATTTGCTCTGTCAAAGCAGGCGATGGAAAGTCGCTATTCCTAGGGCATGTTGATCATTGTAATGCTGTGGAAGCTGTGTCTGGAACAGGGGACCAAGAGCAGACAGGAAAAGCTGATTGGACCCATTAGACAAGGCAGAGAGAGTCTGACTCAGCTCTTTGATTCTCTGAAACAGATAAATAATAACCAGTTTGTTGCTTGAAGATTTTTCTATTAGCTATGTAAGAATGCAATTTAGTTTTCTGTTTTCTCCCAAGGATCAGCCCAGTTTTTAAAAATGAAACATTTTCTCTTTTCAGTGTGAGACATCCATGCTGAAGCCTAAATTTGGGGGTATTTTATTTTTTCTTTTTATTTCCCCCCTCTCCCCCCTGCAGCATAGCATATGAAGTTCCTGGGCTAGGGATCAATCAGACCTGCAGCTGAAGCCTACGCCACAGCCACAGCAACATCAGATCTGAGCTGTATCTGATCTACACTGCAGCCTGTGGCACTCCCGGATCCTTAACCCACTGAGTGAGGCCAGAGATGGAACCCACATCCTCACAGACACTATGTTGGGCGCTTAACCTGCTGAACCACAATGGGAACTCCAATGTTTTGGGGTATTTTAATAAAATTAAACCTCCCTCCCCCATACAGCACAAACCATTTGGTAAACTCACATTAAACCTAGAATTTCTTTTTATTTATTGTTAAATATTCAATTTAACAATTGAATATGTTAAATATTCAATTTAACATTCTTTATACTATTCAACATAGTATAAAGAATGGACATTTGGGGAGTTCGCGTCGTGGTGCAGTGGTTAACGAATCCGACTAGGAACCATGAGGTTGTTGGTTCGATCCCTGGCCTTGCTCAGTGGGTTAATGATCCGGCGTTGCTGTGAGCTGTGGTGTAGGTCACAGACGCAGCTCAGATCCTGCGTTGCGTGGCTGCAGTGTAGGCTGGCGGCTTCAGCTCCAATTAGACCCCTAGCCTGGGAACCTCCACATGCCCTAGCCTGGGAACCTCCACATGCTACAGGTACGGCCCTAAAACTACAAAAAAAAAGGCAAAAAAATAACAAACAAAAAAAAGAGAATGGACATTTGGGAACTCTCTTGTGGCTCAGTGGGTTAAGAATCTGGCTTTGTCAGTAGTAGCTGTGGTTGTTCCAGTGGTGTGGGTTCAGTCCCTGGCTGCAGAGCATCTGCATGCTGTGAGTGTGACCAAAATAAAAAGGGATATTTATGAATCAATTCAGTTGAAGCTCTCAATTCGCCCCTCTCCATTTGCAGCCTTCTCCTCCTGCCCTGCCATCATGCACAGGTGCCAGACTTTGATGTTTAACATTCCCATCTATTTCTCTTTTCTTTATTTTTAAAAATTATTTTTATTTTTTATTTATTTTTGCTTTTTAGGGCCGCATTTGCGGCATATGGAGGTTCTCAGGCTAGGGGTTGAATCGAATCTATAGCTCTGCCATATACCAATGCATAGCAACACCAGATCCGAGCCACGTCTCACCACAGCTCACAGCAATGCTAGATCCTTAACCCACTGAGTGAGACCAGGGATCGAACCTAAAACCTCATGGTTCCTAGTCAGATACATTTCTGCTGTACCACAATGGGAACTCCTTTTTCTTTTTCTTTTTTTTTTTTAAATTGCTACACCAGTGGCATATGGAAGTTCCCGGGCTAGGGGTGGAATTAGAGCTGCAGCTGAGGCCTATGCCACAGCCGTGGCAACACTGGGTCAGAGCTGCACGAGGGACCTATGCATAGCTTGTGGCAATGACAGATCCTTAACTTACTGTGTGAGGCCAGGGATCAAACCTGTATCCCCGTGGAAACTATGTCAGGTCCTTAACCTACTGAGTTACAGTGGGAAATGGGAACGTCCCTGTCTATGTAATGCCTTTATTACATATGTTAAATATGCACAGTAACATAATTTTTGCATATTTAAATACTTTCTATGAATGGCACATAAGTGTTCTGTAATTTGTGTTTTCCCTTCAACATTATGTTCGTAAGACTTATCTATGTTGACCAGAAGCTAAGAATGTTTTTTATTTATTTATTGTTTTTTAAATTTTTTTGTCTTTTTGCCTTTTTATGTAGAGCCGCACCTGCGGCATATGGAGGTTCCCAGGCTAGGGGTGTAACAGGAGCTGTAGCTGCCGGCCTTCGCCACAGCCACAGCAACGCGGGATCCGAGCCGTGTCTGCAACCTTCACCACAGCTCACAGCAACGTCGGATCCTTAACCCACTGAGCAAGGCCAGGGATCGAACCCGCAACCTCATGGTTCTTAGTCGGATTCGTTAACCCCTGAGCCACGAAGGGAACTCCAGAATGGTTTTTACATTAATGAATTTAAAAAAAAAAAGATATTTTATGATACGTGCAAATTACATGAAAATTCAAATTTCAGTGTCCGTAAATAAAATTTTATTGGAACAGCCATACTCATTTGTTTATATATTGTCTATGGCTGTTTTCAGGTCCAGTGAATAGTTTCAACAGAGGTTTGATGACCACAACGAATGAAATATTTGCTATCTGACCCTTTATAGAAAAAGTTTGCTGATTTATGCTCTGGTGTATACATGTAAGGATGGAATTACGAGGTTGCACATATTTATTTTTTGCTGTCTTATCAATTAAATCTAAATTAAAGAATGCAAAATCCTATAATCTGTGGCATCAGATTGTATATTTTCTAAACTGAAACAGATATGAAAATAATTCTTTGAAATCTTATGCTTTCATTTGGTTTAAGTAATGAGCTTAAACACATCTTTGTTGTATAGCTTCCTTCCCTCTAGCTCCAAGTGGGTACTAATTGGTATAGTGGTATAGAATACTAATTAGGTTTATCATTCTTTTGAGAGGGTGCTAGGAATGGGGAAAAAAGCTAGGAAAATAATGGGCCATCAGTTTTTGAACTTACTTTTAAGATCTCTTTTAAATGTCCAATAATATGTGATCTAAAAAACCCCAAGTAGTTCATATTAATTGTGTTGGCCACTGGCTTTACTGCCCTCCACTAGAATATTAACTGCATGAAGACAGCAATTATTGTCTATTTTTGTTTATCCTTGTAAAAATGCCTATCACATAGTAGATGTTTAAGGAATATTTGGTATTTGAATGGATGGATACAGAACATACTCCGTCTGAATTAAAGCTTGAAATTCATTGAATTACTTGGATGTTTATGATATATCGCTTAATAGTAAACAAGACTGTATTTGGAATTATGCAAGATATTCCCTATTTTCATCTAGGTTTTTATTTTTTGGCTGTACCTGCAGCATGTGGAAGTTCCTGGGCCAGGGATCAAACCTGTTCCATAGCAGTGACATGAGCTGCTATAGTGACAGTGTGGGATCCTTAACCCGATACACCACAAGGGAACTCTTCATCTAGGTTTAAAAAAGTTTTTTTTTCCTTTTATGACCGCACCTGAGACATATGGGAGTTCCAGGGGTAGGGGTTAAATTGGAGCTGCAGCTGAGGCTTATGCCACAGCCATGGCAATAATGGATCCTTAACCCACTGTGTTGGGTCTTTTCCCCGCTGAGCCACAATGGAAACTCCTCATCTAGGTATTTTATACAGTAAAGGCGTAGTTGTGACTTTGCTCTCCTTGGTGAACAATAATGATAATGAAAATAGCTAACACTAGTCTGTAAGTGCTAATACAGTTCTAAATGCACTACATGTATACACTTATTTAACCCATATGAGAACTCTAGGATGTAGGTACTATCATTATCATCATCTCCATTTTTGCCAATGAGGAAACTGAACATAGT
This sequence comes from Catagonus wagneri, assembly GCA_004024745.2. NCBI lineage: Eukaryota > Metazoa > Chordata > Mammalia > Artiodactyla > Tayassuidae > Catagonus > Catagonus wagneri. The sequence continues at coordinate 3,462,913 of PVHT020000034.1, forward strand.
TTAAGTAACCACTTAGGGTTATAAAGCTAAGTGGCAGAGCAGAAATTTGAACCCCAACAAAATTTGGAAGAATTTTATTGTTTAAACCCAGGAGGAGGGATCTTTGAAGTCCTGTAGTCCTTAAGGTAAGCTGTATAATAGGAATATAATAAAAGCGAGCCACTTTTTTAAATTTAACATTTTCTGATAGTACGTTAAAAAAATTAAAAATTGGTGCAATTAATTTTAGTAATATATTTTACTTAACCTAATTAAAAAATTCATATAACAATTTAACAAGATATTTTACATTATTTTTTCATACCAAGTCTTTAAAATGTAGTATGTACTTTATACCTACAGCATATCTGAGTTTGCAAGAGGCAGGTTTGAAGTGCTCAATAGCCTCACGTACCTGGTAGATACTTTAAAAAAAATTTTTTTGTTTGTTTTTTTGTTTTGTGGCACGTCGAAGTTCCCAGGCCAGGGATCAAATTGGAGCTGCAGCTGCAGGCCTACGCCACAGCCACAGCAATACCAGATACCAGTCAAATCTGCAACCTGCACCACAGCTCACAGCAATGCTGAATCCTTAATCCACTGAGTGAAGCCAGGGATCGAACCCGAATCCTCATGGATACTTGTTGGGTTCGTTACCGCTGAGCCAAAGTGGGAACTCCCCTAGTAGCTACTTTAACTGGACAGTGTAGCTCTCAGTAATGGAAGAGGGAATTTAAACCTTGAAAGCAAAGTCACACAAGAAAAAGAAGTGACTGTCACTGCTGTTCAGCAGAAATTGACAGAATGTTGTAAATCAACTATAATATAAAAATGTTTAAAAAAAGAAAGTAGGGAGTTCCCTTCGTGGCTCTGCGGTTAATGAACCTGACTAGGATCCATGAGGATGCGGATTCCGTCCCTGGCCTTGCTCAGTGGGTTAAGGATCCGGCATTGCCGTGAGCTGTAGTGTAGGTTGCAGACGTGGCTTGGATCCCATGTTGCTGTGGCTGTGGCATATGTAGACTGGTAGCTGGAGCTCTGATTTGACCCCTAGTCTGGGAACTCCCATATGCTGCATGTGTGATGCTAAGAAGCCAAAAAGAAAGAAAGGAAGGAAGGAAGAAAGAAAAAAGAAAGAAAAATCATGCAGTTATTTAACTGACTCACAGGTATAGGTAGAAATTTTATGATTTTGGAGGTAGTGGGAGCAGGTGGGACCAGGGCAGGCCCTTAGAAATACAGAGGTAGTATGAAGATCTTTAGAGCTACAAAGCAGGCATCAAATGGACTAGTACTAATGGCCAAGAAGTTATTTCTATACATTTTGAATTGAGGTTCATTTAGTCATATGGCATTTATGTCTGCCTGATAGGCAAAAGTAGTAATATACTGTGTGTAGTGACTACATGTCAGTTATAGTAACTGGTCTCAATTTTATTTGATTATTTTGTTAGCCACATTCTAGTTATTAGCTCTTTACCAATTAGAGAAACAAATAGTCATCATCAGGAAGTTCTGTTTATGTGCAGAAGAGCTGAGTCAGTGGGGAGGTAAGTCTACTACATAAAAGCCATATGACCTCGGCTCTCTTTAAGCTTGAAATCTCTTGGGAAAGTAATATTAGTCAGAGATTTAGTATAAAATTTAAACTATAGTCCTAAAGTGCTAAACTCCCCAAGTACTAAATTCATGGTTCCAGAAATGCAGCAAGAGTGAGAGAGATCCTGAGTTAAAATATCTAGTTCTTTCAAAAATAGCATCGTATTCATCCTAGAAATCATACTGGCATCAAGATAGAGACAGTAAATTTTAAAGTTAAGTTTCTTTTGTCTCAGTTTGAAAAGGACCCTTTGAAAATTTGGAAAACATGAAAAAAAAGAAAAACATTAATCCATAATTCTAAAGACAACAACTTCTGTGTATTTCCTTCTAAATCTCTTAAATATGTTAAAAATACTTGTGATCATGAAATAGAATTGTTTATATTTTTTCTTAAAATTATATCATAAACATTAAAAAATGTTCATATGTATCTTTTAAAATACCTACTTAACAATAGTGAAATGTGTCATAATTTGTTCAGCCATGCCCCATAATTAGACATTTATTCCATTTTTTACATTTGATGCTCAGTGACTATCTTTGTGAACAAACTCTTTTTCGTATTCAGAATTATTTTCCTTAGGTCCAATTCCTGGAAATGGAGCTGCCAAGCTAAAGAATATACCATTTTTAAGGTTCCTGATATATTCTGACACATTGCTTACTGGAAAGGTGGTCCCTGTCAGTGTGTGAGAGACCCATTTCACAGCAGTCAACAGCACTGAAGAAGTCTCAGTTGGTTTTTTTTTTTTTTTTATTATTAACAGTGAATTTTATTTCAGTTATAGGTGTACAAAGATCATATGTCAATTCGATAGATTTTGTGTCCCAAACCCACAGTGCATCCCCCCACCCCCCAGGTTGTCTTATTTGAAAAACCAAGGTTTTCCAAAATCTGTGAGTCATTGTCTGTTCTTCAAAGAAGTTCATTGTGTCTCTTTAGTTTCCACATGTAAGCTGTAGCATTGGGTGTTGCTGTCTAATTGTCTGACTGGTTTCACTTCGTATGATAATTTCTAGGTTCATCCATGTTGCTATAAATGTTGTTCTTTCGTTCCTTTTAATGGCTGAGTAATATTCCATTGTGTGTACGTACCACATCTTCCCGATCCACTCCTCTGTCGATGGGCATTTAGGTTGTTTCCATGACCTGGCTTCTTCCCTCTCTAGCTGCTTTAGATGTAAAGTTAGGTTGTTTATTTGAGCTTTTTCTTGTGTCCTGAGGTAGGCTTGTATTGCTGTATACTTTCCTCTTAGAACTGCTTTTGCTGCATCCCAGACATTTTGAAGTGTTGTGTCTTTGTTGTCATTTGCTTCTAGGTATTTTTTAATTTCCTCTTTGATTTCTTCAGTGATCCAATGGTTGTTTTCTTGTTTTTGCATCCATTCGGCTAGTCTGTGTCTTTTGGTTGGGGCATTCAGTCCATTAACATTTAAGGTAATTACTGATATATATGTTCTTATTGCCATTGTATTAACTGTTTGGGGTTTTTGTTGCTTTTTTTTTTTAACCCTGAAGTTTTGATATAGGAGTCTATATACAAATGAGATTGTTTTAAGTTGTTGGTTTCTTAATTGCACGTGCGTCTCCAGTGACCTTCATTTGTGCTCTCTTCTCACGATTTCTGATTTTGGTAGCATAGTTGTGCATGGATGATTTAGTATCTTTACTGTATATATGCCTTTACTGGTGAGCCTTGTCATTTGTGGTGTTTTTGTTTCTGGTTGCGGCCTTTTCTTTTCTGCCTGGAGAAGTTCCTTTAAGATTTGTTGTAAAGCTGGTTTAGTGTTGCAGAAGTCTCTTAGCTTTTGCTTATCTGTAAAGGTTTTGATCTCTCCTACAAATCTGAATGTGAGCCTTGCGGGGTAAAGCAATCTTGGTTGGAAATTTTTCCCTTTCATCACATTAAGTATATCATGCCACTCCCTTCTGGCCTGTAGAGTTTCAGCTGAAAAATCTGCTGATAACTTTATTGGGGTTCCCTTGTATGTCATTTGTTTTGTTTCCCTAGCTGCTTTCAAAATTTTCTCTTTGTCTTTAATTTTGGTCATTTTGATTAATATGTGTCTCAGGGTGTTCCTCCTTGGGTTTATTTTGTATGGTACTCGTTGCGCTTCCTGAATTTGACTAAGTGGTTCCTTTCCCATATTAGGGAAGTTTTCGGCTATTATCTCTTCAAATATTTTTTCTGTCCCCTTCTCTCTCTCTTCTCCCTCTGGCACCCCTATAATACGGATACTGGTGCATTTAACATTATCCCAGAGTTCTCTGAGACTCTCCACATTTCCTTTCAATTTTTTATCTCTTTTCTCTTTCTCATTAGTGATTTCCACTAATCTGTCCTCCACCTCGCTGATTCATTCTTCTGCCTCCTGTATTCTACTGTTGGCTGCTTCTAATGAGTTTTTTATTTCAGTTATTGTATTTTGCATCTCTTCTTGTTTAATTTTTACGGCTTGTATTTCTCTGCTCAGTGTTTCCTGTAAATTATCAATCTTTGCCTCCAGTCTATTTCCAATGCCTTGCATTATCTTCAGCATCAACAGTCTGAAGTCTCTTTCTGAGAGGCCGATAATCTCCTCATCACTGAGCTTTTTTTCTGGGCTTTTCTCTTTCTCCCTTATCTGTGTTATAGTCTTTTGTCTTTTCATTTTTATAGGTTTTTGGTGTGGTGACCTTTTTGCCAACAATAAAGTTGTAGCTTCTCTTAGTTCTGGCGTTTGCCTCCCCTGTGACTAAAGCTGGTATGGGTGGGGCTTGCTGTAGGCTTCCCAATGGGAGGGACTGGTGCCTGCCCACTGGTAGGTGGGGTTGATTCCTCTTGCTCTGATGGGTGGGGCTTTGTCTCTGGATGAGATTAGAGGCTGGCTGTGTGCCTGAGGGGTCTTTAGGCAGCCTGTTTACTGATGGGTGGGGCTGTGATCCCACCTGGGTTATTGTTTGGCCTGGGGCTTCTCAGCACTGATGGGAGGGACCAGATTTTCCCAGAAATGGCCACCTCCAGAGAAATGCAGGCTGATGAATGTTCCTGAGAGCTTCGCCTCCAATGTCCTTCCCCCACAACAAACCACAGTCACCCCTATTTTCCCAGGAGATCCTCCAAGAATTGCAGTAAGGTTCCACCCGGATTCCTATGGAGACTGCTTTGCCCTGGGACCCAGTGCACGTGAAAGTCTGTGTGTGCCTTTCAAGGATGGGGTCTCTGTTTCCCCCAGTCCTGTGGAGCTCTTGCACACAAGCCCCACTGGCCTTCAATGCCAGATGCTCTGAGGGCTCTTTCTTCCTGTGCCCAATCCCCAGTCATGGGGTTTTGACGTGGGGCTCAGAACTCTCAGTCCTGTAGCCGAGTCTCTGTGATGCAGTTACTTTCCAGTCTGTGGGGCTTCCCACCCGGGAGGTATGGGGTTGCTTCTATCGCGTAATCGCTCCTCCTACCTCTTGGTGTGGTCTCCTCTTTGTCTTCTGGAGTAGAATATCTTTTTTGGAAGTTTACAGTCCATTTGGTTGAAGGCTGCTTGGCATTTGATTGTAGTTTTGCTGTTTTTCAGGAGAGAAGTTGAGCTCCAGTCCTTCTATTCCACCATCTTAATCCAATCTCCCTCATTTGTTTTTTAATTGCTGAGTTGGGAGACAAAAATATTATTTTATTGTTTTAATGTCAATTCTTTGATGACTACTATTAAGGATTAATAATTCCTCATGTTTATATTTCCTATTTATATTATTTACTTTCTCAGATTTTTCTTATCAGTTCATTTTGAATTCTTGGTGTGCTGACATTAATATTTAGTTTATTTTTAATTTTTAAATTTTTTTTGTCTTTTTAGGCATATGGAGGTTCCCAGGCTAGGGTCGAATTAGAGTTATAGCTGCCGGCCCACACCACAGCCACAGCAACGCCAGATCCGAGCCGTGTCTGCGACTTGAACCACAGCTCATGGCAATGCTGGGATCCTTAACCCACTGAGTGAGGCCAGGGATTGAACCTGTATCCTCATGGATACTAGTCAGGTTCATTACCACTGAGCCAGGATGGGAACTCCAAGGCCCTCTTTTAAACTGTTTGCTTATGCTGTCGATGGGTATAGTCTTAAATGGTGTAAACTATTTCTACTAAGAAATTATTTTAAGAAAAATAGGAGTTCCTGCTGTGGTGCAGTGGGTTAAGAATCCAGCTGCAGCAGCCTGAGGCACAAGTTCAATCCCTGGAGTAGTGGGTTAAAGAATATGGTGTTGTTACAGTAGCGTGGGCTCTGGCTTGGAATCCCTGGCCCTGGAACTTCCATATGACAAGGGTGCAGCCGTTAGAAAACGAAAATTTCAAAGATACATTTTCTGTAAAATGTACATAGGCTATAGTAAGTATGGTAAAAAATATTTTTGAAAAAAACGCTTTTAGGAATATTTAGTACTCTGAATTGTCTACACCAACTATTTTCCTACAGTAGTGCCAATGGAGTAGATGTTATGTGAGAAGTTTTTTTTTCTTAAAGAGTGTATTTTTGGGGATAAATTCACATGTGAAAGGAATTTTATCTTCAACTTTTAGAAAGCTGTATTGTTTGATTTCGAAAGGATGGATGGGCTGTGTACCCTTTTTTGTACCCCCAGACCTGAAGTATGCCTTATTGTTGACTCCTAGGGCTCAGGACTGACTTCCTTTCTTTTCTGTTTTTTTATATTAGTGCTGGTTTCCATGGGCTGCAAACTTTTCCCAATAGCTGAAGCAGAGATCTCTGGGCATTTTTTAAATTTCTTCTTTCTTCACAGTTTTAAAAGAACCCCTTGCCTCCTCTGTTTGTCATTACGTGTACTGAAGTACAGAATAGAAAATGCAAAACAAGACAGCTGTACAGGAGGTTTTTCTTTTTAAAGAAGTTGATAGACAAATGGCACAGGGTTCACTGTTCTAGCCAGCTGAGAGTTTAGCTTCCAGAAAGCGCTACTTTAGGGGAACAAGTGAAGCAGTGTGGAGGGCATGAAAGGCTTCATTGACACAACAGCCGGGAGGCTCTTGTACTACATTGTCTGGTATGCAGTACCCTTTGGAAACCAGCTCTCAAGATCTCTGCACCCCCAACATCCCCTAAAGCTTAAAAAAATTAGAGGTTTTTTTTTTGTTGTTGTTGTTGTATCCCCCCCACCCCATTATTCTTGGTTTTCTAAGTGAATTTCCTGAAAAGGAGTTTGTTTTTGTTTATCTTTTGCCTTTGGGTGTCAGTCAACAATTCGCATAATCTCTTGGCTTGCTTAGTTGCGAATACTGGGGGTCTGGGCAGACCCTAACACATTAGCGATCCAGCATTAGCATTTGTTTGCTGAATGAGAACCTAAGTGCTGCAGCAAAAAGGGTGTCCTTGGGTGTGGTAAATAAGGCAAATTTGAAGCTGATGATTCTCAGTTTTCTTAAAGGTTGATCTGGAGAAACTTAAGTTTATGCTAAGGAATAACTTTACAGTGGAACAAGATATTAAAAGTTATTAGATTTGTATCATTGAAGTTGTAAACTCACTTGTAGACTTTGAGAGAGTGTTTCAGGGAAGACACAATGATCTGTAGCATGTTGCTTTGCTGTAGAAGTGCTGGGGCCAGGCGACTTCATCAATGGTTTTCATTCAAGTATTAATAGAGCTCCTATTATGTGTCTGGCCTTGAGAAAGGATGTGGCCTGTGCTCTTGAACTTTGAGGAGCTCAGAGTCATTGACCCATAAACTGTGGACAGGCCTTAGAGATCTTCAGTTCACCCTTATTCTGCAGGGAGCACTGAGGCCGAGAAAGGTGACTTGCTCAAGATTACGCAGAGTTAGTGGCAGACTCTTGACTGGAAGCTAGATATTTTTATCCCCATTTTGGAATTTTTCCATTCGACTGTTGTTGAAAGTGCCTATAGTTGTTAGAGAACAATCGAAGACAAGATGTATTAATTGAATAATCATTTGCCATTGCACATGGGGCGAGTTTGCCGTTAACTGGTGTGGTCTCCAAGTGTGACAGATTTTGAAGAGTAAGTATGGTGTGGACATTACAAAAGAACCAGAAAAATATGGTCTCTGTTCTGTGTTGTTGGGAGACATACATCAAGAAATTTATGTTCTCGGAGTTCCCTTCATGGCTCAGTGGTTAACGAATCTGACTAAGAACCATGAGGTTGCGGGTTCGATCCCTGGCCTTACTCAGTGGGTTAAGGATCCGGCGTTGCCGTGAGCTGTGGTGTAGGTTGCAGACGCGGCTCGGATCCCGCGTTGCCGTGGCTGTGGCGAAGGCCGGCAGCTACAGCTCTTGTTAGACTCTTGGCCTGGGAACCTCCATGTGCCGCGGGTGCGGCTCTAGATAAAGGCAAAAAGACAAAAAAAAAAGAAAAGAAAAAGAAATTTATGTTCTTTGGTCCAAGTATGAAACCTCTGAATGTGCTCTCTGTTAGAGCCCCCGGCAGGCACACAGGAAGTTCGCTTGGTGAACATCAAAACAAAGGCTCATCAGGGTTGGGAAGATGGGGGGTGGGATGTGGAGTCCAAGTGAATCATAGATTTCTGAGTTAAGCTTGGTCATCACATATTGGAGGATGAACCTAGATTACTAGAACTTTGAGTCTACAGCAGAAGACCCCCTTATGGAGGTCTTGATGTAAGGAACTCGAGTCACCCCTGGAACTTCTGCCATGCTGCTAGGAATTAGCTCTTGGCCTTAATATTTGAGCTTTTCTCACCGTCTAGGTTTCCTTTCCCATCTAAGAGAATTGCTGAAAGCAAAAGTAACAACCTTAATCATCCGCTACTTCAACAAGAGATTTATTACTTTCAATTGAAAGGATACTTGTTCCAACAGGAGAAGTATATGCATCAGAGAGGAACGCCTGTAGCAGCACATACATTTTGGTCACTGCTCTGCAGTCAAGTTATGGGGAGGGGAGGCTCCCCAAAGAGCAGGCAGTAGATATGAGACTTTGAAGCCAGAGAGAGCACTGCTGTTTCAGGGAACAGCAAGTTTAGTGCACATGCAACACGGCTGAAGTTTAGAGCAGGGAGCCGGGCCCTTAGGTATCTAGTAAGGGGAGTGGGGAGAGTGAGGATGAAGCTGAAGAATCCAGACCTAGAGGGCCTTGTAACTGTTAAAGAAAGTAGACTTTAACTCAAGGGTGATGGGAATATGACTATCAGATTTAAATTTTAGATAACTCTGATTGCTGTGTGGAGTTGGATTATAAGAGAGGGAGACTAAGAAACAGTGGAATTAGTGAGACTAATTAGAAGAATGTGGCACTAGTTGAAGAGAGAAGCGTTGATGATCTGAACCTGTAGGGGCAGAACTGTGAATAGTAATTTTGGCATTTAAGGCCAACAGCTAAAAATTGACCTTGAAACAACTCTGTAATTCAAGATATGGCTTGCAAGTGGGTGTGACTGTAATGTGCCTTTCAATAGCTTTCAATTTAACTAAATATTCTGGATAACCAGGTGCTATGCTTTTAAGATAATTATGTAAAAAAAACCCCTTCCTCCCCTACATTTTTTTCTCAAGGGGCAAAGCAACCTAGCAGTTAGTCTGGGGCAGAGGCGGGGCCAGGGGTGGGGGAGGGAGGGAGGTGATCAGATTTAGAAGATATTTCAGAAGTAGGATGGACAAAGCTTTTGACGGAAAAAGATTTTGAGTTCATTTTTAAAGTTGTTTTATTTGATAGAGTAATACATGCCATGGCAAAATTCAAACAGTACTAAAGATATACAGTGAAAAGTATATCTCCATAACCAGAGCCAACCAGTGTTAACAGTTCTTGAGTATTCTTCTAGAAGATTTTTTGTACCACTGTAAGTTTAAATTAAATACACACATACACACGCACATACACACATTTTTTTTTTGGCTGCACCTGTGGCATACAATATTTCCAGGGCCAGAACCATGCCACAGAAGTGACAATGACGGATCCTTAACTGCTACACCACCAGGGAACTCCTTTAATATTTCTATTTAAGGAAGTTCCCGTCGTGGCTCAGTGGTTAATGAATCCGACTAGGAACCATGAGGTTGCGGGTTCGATTCCTGGCCTTGCTCAGTGGGTTGAGGATCCGGCATTGCCGTGAGCTGTGGTGTAGGTTGCAGACATGGCTCGGATCCCTCGTTGCTGTGGCTGTGGTGTAGGCCGGCAGCTGTAGCTCCTATTAGACCCCTAGGCTGGGAACCTCCATATGCTGCGAATGTGGCCCTAAAATGACAAAAGACAAAAAAATATATATATATATTTCTATTTAAAAAATTTCTTTTTATTAAAATATTTAATATTATTCTTTTCATAAAAATGGGAACATGCCATAAACCCTACTCCTCCCTTTACTAATTCATTTAACTTTACATTGTGGCAGTCTTGCCACGTCTGCTTGCTTCTTTTCTTTTTTTTTCTTTGTCTATACCTGGACATGTGGAAGTTCCTGGGCCAGGGATCTAACCTGTGCTGCAGTTGCAGCCTGTGCCACAGCTGTAGCAATGCTGGATCCTTAACTTACTGCACCACATGGGAACTTCCATCTTCATTTTTTTTAATGATTGTTTAATATTCCATTGAATGAATGTGTTATAATTTATTTAAATTGGTCTCCAAACTGATGGGCACTGGGGCTGTCTCCAGTTTTTGGTGTTTGAATTAGATTTCACATAAGAGACATGAATTAATGAGGATATAATCTAGATGGTAAAAAAAAGGGTCGTACATAAACATGGATCCCTGGCATTTTGTGACTGAGGAACTGCTCTTGACTTGCCTAAGCTTTAGGGTGAACGTATATATAAGGATGGAGGTGGGAGAGTTTTGAGTGTTTAGGTAGACCTTTGAGTCTACGTGACTTAAGAATTGGGCATTTCAAACAGGGATGAATTGAAACTGGCTTAGTCACTTCACTGTTTAAAGATCTTTTAGGGGAGGGGGCTGTCACAGTTGTGAACACCGACCATACTCTTCTCCAGTAGAAACCCCCTCTTGCCTATTCATGGCTGTCATCCTATTGAATCCTAACTCTACCTGCTGTCACAATTGTTTCTCTGAGCCTCCTAGCCATAGTGAGAAACAGAAAGTATTTGCAAAAGACAGAAAGTACGTTTGATGGCTCGAGTAGAAAGTTGTGTTAAGGAAGAATGAGAATTGGGCCATTTGGTAAGACCATCTCTCACTAGTTCCTTCTTTTTATTTAAGCACACTTTGTCCTCCTCCCACTGATGCTGGAAGAGTTAGTTTCAGATGCAACCATTTCCTGGTTGCATGATCTTGGGAAAGTCTCAACCTTTCCAAGCTTCAGTTCCCCCATCAGTAAAGTGGGCATAATAATTCCTGGTTGGTGCAGTGTTGGGAAGATTTAATAAGCCAGTGGGTTGAAAGGGCCTATACTTCATTTTACTTTTTTTTCGAGGCCTTGCCAGAATGGAGTTTGCAAAGCAATATGTAATCCAACCCAAGACAGTGAAGCTATTCCTTTCTTTCCTGGGATGTGCCTGCCAGTGTAAGCAGCCCATACTCTCCGGCTCTGTGCTTTACTGAAACTGTTCCTGAAAGTTCATCACCTTTAGGAAAATACTACTAGATTTTTTTTATATTTATATTTCACTTTATGGCTGGCAAAGAGTCCTTAGCAACAATGATCTAGTTTGAGCCTCCCAGCAAACCATCTGGGGTAAGTAGGGCATGTTTTATTCCCATGTAACAGATGGTGTAACTGAGGCTTAGAGAGATTGGTAATAAACTGAGACTCAGAGAAGACACATAGATAATAGAGAGCAGAAAGCGGTCCCTCTGGGCTACTACAGGACTGATGAGGTGAGAGGTAGCTTCCCTACTCTCAATCTATCTAGACTTGGAATTCTCGAGTCTGTTTCCCCAATCATATTTTACATCCCAGTAAAACACATGTCACTTTAAAAATAACTTCTCATTGAAAAAAAAAAGTAGTATTAGTAGGATATTTTACAGTTTACAAAATACTTTTGTTTTTTGCTTTTTTTAGGGCCACGCATGCAGCATATAGAAGTGCCCAGGCTAGGGGTGGAATCAGAGCTACAGCTGCCTGCCTAAGCCACAGCCACAGCAGTGCCAGATCCGAGCCGCGTCTGAGACCTACACCACAGCACTCGGCAACACCAGATCCTTAACCCACTGAGCAAGGCCAGGGATCAAACCTGCAACCTCATGGTTCCTAGTTGGATTTGTTAACCACTGAGCCACGACGGGAACTCCATGATTTTGACAATGGCCCTATGAGGTAAGTAGAGCAATTCCAGTTTGCAGATGAGGAAATAGATTTAGGAATTGAGACCTGTCCCAGGTCTTATTTCTATAAGAAGCAGAGCCAGAATGGGAACTTGGCTTTCCTGTCAGCAACTTCAATGCCTTTCTATATTTTCATTATTGTTATGCTTTTATTGGGCTGTGTAATTTTCTGTTTTACAAATTCAAACTAGATAACCTTGTGTAGACTTCATTAAAAATATTTATTGAGTACCTTTGTAAACTGCTCACTATCTAGTTGAGAAAAAGTTAAACAAATGGTTACAATCAAAGACAAAATTTAATTTCAGCTTGGAGACAATAAATGGTTTTTAATGACAGCATGATGACAATTTTTCCTCAAAAGTTAATGATCACAATTGACTTTTGTTAAGAGTGAAAGAAGCCACACATACCCATGTGTGTAACTGCCCTCCACCCCTGGACATTAGTGAAAATCATCTGAATTTTACATTCCAATAAGTAACTGGCATTTTCTTGGCATGTTAATCTGTAGGAAATTACAGGCTGTAGTGTAGTAATATATTATCAGAGAATGTCAACTAGATTACAGTATTATGTTACTTTGATGTCATTGCACAGCATTGTTTTGGTCCTTTCCTTACTAACAGATACATTAGCTAGATCTTATTTCAACAACATCATGTAAAAAAAAGAGAGGGAGAGAATTTGTAATAATTTTCTTTGTAAACAGCATATTTCTTGTTTGATAGTACTTTGCTTACTTCTGTCCTCTTGCTTCCTTGGGGCCAAAATTGGTTGTTAGTCTGCTCGTCCTAGGTCTTTTTCCAGGGCAACATGTGACCTGAAGCCGACTCTAAAAGAGGAAGGGTAAATCAGACTTAGAGATTCAAGCTTAAACAGAACAGTGTGTTTAGAGCACTAGACTCAGAATTCTTTTTTAAAAAGGAAGTGTAAAACTCCCCTACATATTGAAGAATTAACTTTATCCAAAGAGAGGTCTCGTCTTTGCCCTTAGTAACTGGGAGGCAATCCCTGGGCCCCTAAAATGTCCTACCTGATAGCAGAGTCTTTGTCTGCCTAGGGCGTTTGGGCACTGGCTAAGCTAGCAATCTTGTGGTGGGAGCTTTGGGACATGCCATGTCAGTTCTGACCTCCAGAGGGCCTGTGTGCCATGTGGGCAGTGTGTGACCGAGCCTCAGTAAAGACTCTGGACACCAGAGACCCAGGTAAGTGTCTCTGCTTGGCAACACTCTTGAGTACTGGCACGCATTGTAGCCAGGAGGAGGTAATGCCATCCAGGAATCCACAGGAGATGACTGGAAGCTTCACACTTGGGCCTCCCCCATATTTCACCCCATCTGTCTCTTCTTTTGGTTGGTTCTGATTTATATCCTTTTGTTATAATATATCTTTAATTGTAAGTATAGTGTTTTCCTGAGTTCTGTTAAGTAGTTCCAACAAATTCTCAAAATTGAGGGATTCGCTAGCAGGTCTCCTGAACTTGTGACTGGTATCCGAAGTGAGGGCAGCTTTGTGGAGGACTGGGCCTATAACCTGTGAAGTTTGGCCTAACACTGGCCCAACACTGAAAGCTGGTGTCGGACATCACTGCATTTCCCAAAACCTGATTTTAGATTTAGATTTTGGCACTTTCTAGCTTAGGTTAGTTCTCTCAGCCTCAGTTTTTTTAATCCTTAATTTAGGGGTCATCGTTGCCCTATTTTCCTCACAGCATTAATTCTTAAGATTAAATAATGTGTACAAAAGATATTAATAGCAAATAGGAATGTGCTATTTAAAAACTATAATAGACCATCAAAATATATTAATATTATTTCAATGGAACTAAATGGTGAGGATGAATATGGCAGAGGTGTGGGTGGATTTTATTCATTTACTACACAAACAGTGTTCGTGTTTACGTTGTGTGCAGAGTGCTGGGGAGATGACAGTGAACAAATCAAGGCCGTGCCCTTGTGGGGCTTATATTATACCCAGGGAGAGAGATAATAACACGAAGCAAATAATAAGACAGTGTGAACTGTTGTGGGAGAAGCAAATAGAGGGACAAGATAGTTCCATTGGAAGGGCTGCTTCTTGAGGCAGAGTGGCCAGTAAAGAGCTCTCAGAGGAGCTGACATTTGAAAAAAGATTGTAAGATTGTAAGGAAGAGGACTAGAATGTTTTTCAGGCAGGAGGACTAGGAAGGGCAAAGGTCTTTTTTTTTTTTTTTTTTGGCTTTTTAGGGCTGTACCCTTGGCATATGGAGGTTCCCAGGCTAGGGGTCCAATTGGAGCTGTAGCCACTGGCCTATGCCATAGCAACGTGGAATGCAAACCATGTCTGTGACTTAAATCATACTTCACAGTTCACAGCAATGCTGGATCCTTAACCCACTGAGCGAGGCCAGGGATTGAACCCAGACCCTCATGGTTGCTAATCAAATTTGTTTCCTCTGTGCCACAACGGGAACTCCTTAACTTACATTTAAAAAAATGCTATTCTGGAGTTCCTCTTGTGGCGCAGCGGTAAACGAATCCGACTAGGAACCATGACGTTGCAGGTTCGATCCCTGGCCTCGCTTGGGAACCTCCATATGCCGTGGGTGCGGCCCTAGATAAGGCAATAAGACAAAACAAAAAGTTTAAAACCTTTTTATTTTTAGCTGTGATAAAAAATGTAAAATTGTCGTAACCATTTTAAAGTGTACAGTTTAGTAGCATTAAGCACTAAATTCACAGCATTGTGCAACCCAGCTCCAGAAATTTTACATTTTGCAATATTGAAACTGTGTACCCATTTTAAACAACAACCCATTTCTCCCTCCCTTGAGTCCCTGGTAACCACTATTCTAGTTTCTGTTTCTATGACTTTGACTACTTTAGATACTTCATATAAGCGGGAGCATACAGCGTTTGTCTTTTTGTGACTGGCTTTCTTAGCATACTGTCCTCAAGGTTCATCCATGTTGTAGTATTTGACAGGATTTGCTTCATTTTTGAAGGCTGATTAACATTCCATTGTATACTGCATTTTACTTATCCATTCATACATTGGTGGACATTTGAATTACTTCCACCTCTGGCCCATTGTTAATAATGCTGCTATGAACATGGGTTCGCAGATATCCTTACGAGACCCTGCTTTCATTCTTTTTTTTTTTAAGGGCCGCAGGTGTAGCTAATGGAAGTTCCCAGACTAGGGGTCAAATTGGAGCTACAGCTGCTGGCCTAAACCACAGCCGCAGCAACACTAGATCTGAGCTGTGTCTGGACCTACACCACAACTCACTGCAATGCTGGATCCTTAACCCACTGAGCGAGGCCAGGGGTGGAACCTGCATCCTTCTAGTTTAGTTCCTTTCTGGTGAGCCACAACGGGGACTCCCTGCTTTCATTCCTTTTTTTTCCTTTCTTTTAATGTTCGTACCTGCAGCATTTGGAAGTTCCAGCCGGGGACTGAATCTGAGCTGCAGCTGTGACTGTTGCCAAAGCTGCGATAATGCTGGATACTTTAACTCACTGTACCAGACGGGGGACTCCAACCTGCATCTCCGACCTGCAGTCGGATTCTATGTTTTTCCTTTTTTTTTGTTTGTTTGTTTTGTTTTGTTTTGTTTTTTAGGGCACCTGAGGCATATGGAAGTTCCCAGGCTAGGGGTCCAGTCGGAGCTACAGCTGCCAGCCTACACCACAGCCACAGCAATGCTGGATCCTCCGACCTACTGAGTGAGGCCAGGGATCAAACCGGCATCCTCATGGTTACTAGCTGGATTCATTTCCACCGTGCCACAACAGGAACTCCAGCAATCAGATTTTTAACCCACTGTGCCACAGTGGTAACTCCATCCTTCTTTCATTCTTTTTGGTATATACCAGGAGTGAGATCAGTGGATCATACGGTAATTCTATTTTTATTTCTTTGAGGAACTGCTGTATTGTTTTCCATAGCAGCTTTACCACCAACAGTGCACAAGGGTTCCAGTTTCTCCACATTGAGGATCATGATTTTTTTAAATTGGGACAATAGTGCTCAGTCTCCTGCTCATTTAGTGTTGTATTCTTTTTATATATTAAACAATGTCCATCTTTTTTGTCCCATAGAGGTATTATGTTCTATTACCAACTCAAATCTCTGTGGGTCAAGCCCTCCTGGTTCGTTGTCTTGCTAGTCATTAAGATAATTGTGACCCGCTGGCTTCTATTGTTGCCACTTGACCTCTATTGATAGCAATGGGGAGGAGTTTGATTATGTCTATCAATGATCCCAGTTCAGTGGTTACCTTTCCTGCCTTCATGCCTGGTCTGCCAAGGTGAGTCACCACTGAATTTGGTGATGCTGGTGCCCCTCTAACTAGCACACTCTAATGGTTGTGATGAATGGTGTGTCTGCTGGATCTTCTGTGAAATACAATCCCATGGTGGGTCTTCAGGCCTCAAATAATAGATTCATTCCAGTATGTCCTCTCCCTAAGTTTTTTAATCCTTTTCTCTATTGTCTGATGTGGTAATTCAGGCATTTCAGTTTTGCTCAATGTGGGACATCACTTTTTCCAGGCTTCTAGGAGCACTCTGATAACACATTAGAGCCATCTCTGGGGTCCCTGCTGGAATGTAACCCCTGTATCCCAAGAGTGTACCCTAACCCCTAAATTAATAAACTATTTCCCATCCACTCAAAATCGAACCCATAGCATCCTCTCTTGCTTATGCTGTTACGTGCCCAGTGTTAGTATTTGTTCCTTTCCTCCCTTATGAAGTTCAGCATGTTCTCAGCTGAATTGTGCTCTGACTTAGCCCTGGTTATCATCCTTGCAGCCAGATAAGGAGATGGGACAGATCCTGACCCCTGTTACTTTTCTATTGTTTTTCCCGGGGATAGGTGGTACTAGCTCTTAAAGGGAAGGGTGGGCCACCTTTGCATGGGAAACCAAAATCTTCAGGGACATCCAGCATCCGGAGTACCAGATATTCCCATTCTGTGCTCCAGTGTAGGTTTCCTCAGCCCAGGGTCCTGACCTTGTGATAACAGGCTTACATTTTGTGAAGGCACTCGCTACCTGCCTCAGGTGAAATTTCTTTGAAACGTCTTTGCATCTCTACTAGTTTCTGAGTTGGGTCTTTAACCTTTACTGCTCTCATCTGGCAGGAGATAAAAACCTCTTTGTAAGCTACCAAAGCCTCAGGCTTTCATTCTTATTTTTAATTGTTTGGTTATTGTTTTTCCTTATTTCCCTATAAGATGCCAAAGCAGTTTAGCCACAGTCAGCCAATCTCACGTCCTTGTATAAGTCATTTTCCTATAATATTCAAATACCTGGTTCATTTCACTAGCCAGGATGGTCTCTTCCTTCAGATCATTCTCCTAAGTTAATACTGGTGAAAGTTTTTGTGGCTGGAGACTGTTCCTGTCTCTTATTTTTCCTTCAGTTTTTGCGTGCAAACTGAATGGTTCCTTCTTTAGTTCCTTTCTCTTGTAATACCTTATCATTTATAGCTAAGAGAAACTTATTGGTACTTTCAACATTCTGCCTAGAATTCTCCTTAGCCACCTCCAATAAGTTCACTAGGTACATTTTCTCTCTTCCAAGTATTATAGGTGACAGTTTCATAAATGATTCCACCACTATTTAACCCAGGTGACACTTTTTCCAGCGTCCAGTAGCAATTTCCTCCCTGCTCATTCAGCCTCTACTAATAGTCTCCTGGCTGCCCTTCTAGTCTCTGTTTGCACCCTGGTCCCAGTGCCAATGCCCCGAGTTTTAGGTTTTAATTATGGCAGTTTTCCCATTTCCATGTACCAATTTCTGTTTTAGTTTCTACTGCTGAATAACAAACCACTCCAAAACATAGTTGCTTAAGACAGCAATGATTTATTAATTTCTCACAATTCTGTGGGCAACCTGGAAGGTCAGTCTTTGGTCTTGCCTGGTGCCCTGCATTTTAGCTTGTGTTTGCCCAGAGGTTTGGGTGTTGGGATGATTCAATGCCTCATTCTCCATGTGGTCTCACATTCCAAAGATGCTTGGCCAACTTTCTTATATTAAGCTAAATTTTAAGAGGGCCAGAGAGAAAACTGCAAAACTTTTTAGGGCCTAAACTTCGGAACTTACACAACAGCATGTTTTATTGGTCAAAGCAGTCACAAGGCAAACCGAGATTCAAATGGCAGTTGGAGAAACAGCAATGACTCTTGAGTAGGAGCAGCAGTAAACTCAACAAAGCAAGAGTATGGAGGGAGGTTGATTCATTGAGTATCATTATTTAAGAATCTACCATACATAAGCTTAAGATGCCTATTAAAATGGAATACTACTCAGCTGTAAAAAAGAATGAAAACTTTGCCATTTACAGCAACATGGATGGACTTGGAGGGCATCCTGCTAACTAAAATAACTCAGACAAAGACAAATACTGTATAATATCACTTATGTGTGGAATCTAAAAAAATACAACCAACTAGGGAATATAACAAAAAAGAAGCAAACTCATAGAGAACAAATTAGCGGTTACCAGTGTGGAGAGGTGGGGGAGTGGGAAGTACAAATTATTGGATGTAAGATAGGGTATAAGGACATATTGTACAACATGGGGGATATAACCAGTATTTTGTAATAACTGTAAATGGAGTATAACCTTAAAAATTATATTAAAAAGTTGTTAATAGATCCTAAAGAGTTCTCATCACAATAAAGAAAAGGAGGCCTTTTAGACCCAAGAAAAGATGCCAAATAGGTACTTAGCTGTAAGTGCTTTGATCCCAGAGTTGGGGGTTAGGCCAGGAAAATAAATTGGGAATCATCAACACACAAACGTGATGCTTATGTGAATCATCCTGCCCTCCAGGTTCCTGTGGACTGTGGAGGAGGCAGGGTGCTAGCGGAGTGCAGCCCTCTGCACAGAGGCTGGGGGAAGAGGAACATTCTGCTCTTGCTGTGGCTCCAAGCCTATCTCCCCACGTGAGTGTAGAGTGTAGAGTATTCCACTACCCTCCCCGTTCCCCTCCCACTTCTACAGAGCCATAGGCCTTAGGGATGAGGTTAGGACAGCTGGCCTGCCTGCAGAGAATAGGACAGGAAATCATTCTGTTGCCTTGTTTTGTCACCGAAAGAAAGGAACCCAGCAAAATGGGGATAAAGCCATATTGCCCTGCTCAATCTTTATTTTGTTGTGTTGCATTTGCCAAGTAGGAAAATTTTGCAAAAGTAGCTGTATTCCCATTGTTACCACTTTGACCATTTCTTCTCTTTCTTAATCTAGAAGACAGCAATTTAGGCATCATCCCAAGTGTCTGACAGCATTTTGTTAACCCCAAGCTGATTACCCTTATTTTAGATTTTTCTCTTTCTCAGGAGGAAGGGGCTGTTTGCTGTTATGGTTTTACTATCTGGTAGAGGAAAAGCAAGAATGAGGTTGAGTCTAGTATTTCTTTCTTTCTTTTTTTTTTTGTATTTTTTGTTTGTTTTTGTCTTTTTAGGGCCACACCCACAGCATATGGAAGTGTCCAGGCTAGGGGTCAACTTGGAGCTACAGCTGCCAGCCTACCCACCACAGGCACAGCAACACCAGATCCTTAACCCACTGAGCGAGGCCAGGGATCAAACCCGCTTCCTCATGGATATTAGTCAGGTTTATTACTGCTGAGCCATGATGAGAACGAGTCTAGTATTTCTGAAAGAACAGTGACTTCAGAGCTGTTCCAAATCAGCAGGAAAGACGGGAGATAAACCCAGCTGGTCCAAAGGAGGAAGCATGAGGAGGAAGGAGTAAGAGTTGGCAACTATGATGCAGATCAAGAGTTCTATGCTGCCTGCTCTTCTCTGAGGGTACTCTTCTCCATGTTGTCTTTACAAAAATGAAAACTGCCTTCAGTAGTTCCCATCGTGATGCAGCAGTTAACGAATCCGACTAGGAACAGTGAGGTTGCAGGTTCGATCCCTGGCCTTGCCCAGTGGGTTAAGGATTCGGTGTTGCTATGAGCTGTGGTGTAGGTTGTAGATGTGGCTCGGATCCAGCGTTACTGTGGCTGTGGTGCAGGCCGGTAGCTGTAGCTCCAATTGGACCCCTAGCCTGGGAACCTCCATATGCCACAGGTGCTGCCCTAAAAGGCAAAAAAAAAAAAAAACGAAAAAGAAAAAAGAAAACTGCTTTTATGTTTCTGTAGTTGTGTCAACCTCTCCCTCCTGATAACTTAGGAGGAGCTGGGAATCGGTATTCTCCAATTGCTCCCCAACCTTAACACAGTTCTCCCTGCGATCCTTAACTCTCCAAGATTCTATTTTTAAAATGGTTTTGCTAATTTTGCATTCTCCTCAAGCCTGCTTCCAAGCCCAGCCTGGTGTTGAGGTTGAGGTTGGGGTGAGGTAAGTACAAGAGTTTCTGGCTCCACCTCTCTTTTTCTGTGCTGAGTTGGGCTGTGCTAATTGACCTCGAGGGTCTCAGCTGTGCTAAGTTGGGTGTTTGTTAGATCTCGTTAGGATTGTAATTAGTGCAGAGAATCTAGGTCAGAGGCAACTGGTTGGATTGATGGTCTCAGGGGGCATGAATAAAGGTGGGGAATAGCAAACAGGTTCCTCGTTCTGTGGGTGGGGTGAGCCAGGGGCAGGGAACGGTAGGACTTGTGTCATACACACAGACAAATAGACACAGGGTTATATGCAGAGAGGCACTCAGACTCATGGGGGTGGGGATGTGGTGTGTGTGTGTGTTGTGTTCGCTCGTGTGTGTGTGTTGTGTTCGCTCGTGTGTGTGTGTGTGTGTGTGTGTTGTGTTCGCTCGTGTGTGTGTGTGTGTGTGTGTGTGTGTGTGTGTGTGTGTGTTGTGTTCGCTGCCACATTTACTCGGGTTTCCTTCCAACTTCTCCATATATGGTGAGGCTTTAGAGCAGGCTGGGGATTGGCTGCTGTTGTTGGGAGACTGGGAGATAGGAAGAAAGCAGAAAAAGGAACGAGCCCAGCAAGGGAATGGATTGGGGAGGGGTCGGGGCTGTAGCGGAGCTTGAGGGTGGCAGAACGGGGCTAGGTCCCCTTGACTATGAGGTTTAGAAAGGGGAGAGATTCTTTGGGACTATTTCTGAGGGGGAATGAGGTAGAGTTTCTTGTTGGCAGAGGGGCTGGGAGAGAGGACAGGAAAGGGGTAAAGCTGTGTACATAGGGTCAGCGTGGCACTGTTTGTGAAGGCTGGAGCAGGAGTTAAGAGAAATTTGTGGATTTTTTCCCCCTTTTTACTCTAAAAAATCTACCTGCTGTTGTGCTGTGGAAATAACATGCAAATTGATTCATCAGCTTTCCAGGTCAGCACCTCAGACATCTTCCTAATGGAGACAGATCAGGATCGCACCTCAACCTGTTTCCCAAACCTCTACTTAACAGTTTCATGGGGGAAAAGCAGGAAAAGTTGAGGGAGATGTCACTGAAATATGAAATGGCTTTTGGTTCTTTACCTGTCTTTACCTCTCACCCCATTTCAACTCTGTGTCCTGGATTTCCTTATCTCCTCGGCTAGGGACCTCCCAAAAGATTCTCCCTTTTCCAGTTCATTTGTGTAAGGAAGGAATATAGCAGAGATATTGGAAGAGGGGAAAAGAAGAAAAATTTATCTCCTGAAAAATGTCTATTGGCAACTATGTAGTAAGCACGTTGCCCCCCACCCCCCACCCAGACTACCCATTTGCCCAAAAGCATGTGACTGGGAGGAAGTAAGGGAAATAATGCAGGTAAATAAACTGGAGTGATGGAGTGAGGGAAGAGCAGTCTGGGAGGAGGGGAAAGCTACAGTTCCAGCATTATTAGCCTCCAGCCGCAGTGCCTATGCTCAGGCTTCCTTGACAGTGATCACACTGGCAGCCCACCATCAGGTTACACTCTAAGCTGTTTTTCTAGTGCTAAGCTCTGAAATTCTTGAAGACAGGAGATCAAGCTTTTTCTCCTTTTCTGTCTCTAGCCTTTAGCGCAATGCCTGGCACTGTCTCTCCTCAAAGAAAGGCTCACGAGCACACCCAGGGACCGGATCAGCTTGTGTACCAGAACACAGCAACAGTGAGTAACACCGTGCTCTGGGCCTCATTCAGACTGTACTTCCACCACCCGGCTACTGTTAATAGCTCATGAGTCAAACTAATAATAGTAGCAGCTGCTACAGCAGCTATTTACCAACTGGCAGGCATTTTCCATACATTGTGTTTACGCTTCCATTTTGCAGATGAGAAAACTGACACTTGGGAACCTTGTGCCTTGCCTAGGGCTTCATAACTAAAAAGTAAGATTTTTGTTTTTGTTTTTAGGGCCACACCCGTAGCATACGGAGGTTCCCAGGCTAGGGGTCCAGTTGGAGCTACAGCTGCCGGCCTATGCCATAGCCACAGCAACGCCAGATCCGAGCCGTGTCTGCGACCTATACCACAGCTCATGGCAACGCCAGATCCTTAACCCACTGATTGAGGCCAGGGATTGAACACCCAACCTCATGGCTCCTAGTTGGATTCGTTTCTGCCACACCACAATGGGAACTCTTAAAGAGTCAGAATTTGAACTCAAATCTGTCTGGTTCCAAAGCTGGCCTTATTTTATCAATTTGTGGCCTGGAGCGCAGCACCCAACTCAGTCTCCCAGGGTCCCTGATCTTTCTTTTCTGCTTCCCTCACCTATTTTTCTCCTCTCTGTCCTCTAGCTCCCCTGGAAGCCCCAGATAATTGGCATGTCGGGATATACATGTCATTCTTGCTTTTTTCTTTTTCATTATGTGGGAGCGACAAAGAGGAGAAATTGAGAAAAGGGAAAATGCTGATAAAATGAAATGAATACAAAGGTGCAGACTTATATAAAGAAAGTAACCTAGACTTTCTTTAACCTAGACTCACCATTGTGACAATGGGTGGCTCTGCTGACCATGCTTAGAGTTTAGGTGAATGAAACCTGTTTGGAGGACAAGAAGTCTGGAGACCCAGGTTCCCCCCACCCCCTTCCCCAGGAGACTCTGAGAATGACAGGTAGGTGGCACTCCAGGGCACTCTCCTCATTCAAGGATCCATGTAATTTAGTTAACTACAGGCTAGATCTAGGGAAAATCTTCATGACCACGCTTGGTGGGGACTGAAAGAGCATGAGAATCTCTCTTCCCTGTGACATTCAGCTTGGAGAGATTCCCTCACTTTGTTTATGTGGGTTGTGGAGTAATGTTAGAGCAGAATAATGGCAATTGAGGGTCTGTGTTTTGTCCGAAGGATTTTCCATGTCTCCCTCCTACCCCACCTTCCTGAATGTCACAATGAGGGCAACCTTGTGGCCAGGGTCTACATGCAGTGTCTACATTTTCTCCTCTTCTCTCAGCTTTAGGGAAGCTCTAGGTTTTGGCTCCTGGAGGTGAGAGATCTAAGGAGGAAGGGCAAAAAGCTAGCAAAGGGTCTACAGTTGACATGTGAACAACAGGTTTGAACTGTATGGGTCCACTTACTGGTGGATATTTTTTCATTAAATACAACACAGTCTACAGTTGATTGACTTTTCGAATGCAGAGGAACCTTGGATATGGAGAGCTGACTAGAAGTTATAGGTGGATTAACCCTGGTATTGTTCTAGGGTCAACTGTACAACTGTACTTCAAAGTGTTTTTTTTAATTCTCATGTACTTGATTCAAGAGGCTCTCTGACACCCTCTTTCCAAAAGTCATTCATCGCCTGCCTTCACAACTCTTCTCTGGACACTATACCGTTATTAAAGTTGTTCTTAGAAACTTCTGAGGAAAGCAGCAAACAAAATGAGTTGTACCTACCATAGACAAGAAAGCAGGGGAGCCTGGCAGCTCCAAAAGTGGTCAGGAAGGTGGTGGTAAAAGCATGGTTTTTTTTTTAAAGCTGGGGCTTAGTGCTGGAGCAAGGTCTGAGGAAGAGGGAGAGGCTACAGGAAACCCTAGCTTGGCTGAAAGAGGAACCTGGGCGCATATTTGGTTTTCCCCTTCAATCTATCCAGCTTGCATCACAAATCAGTTTCCTTCTTAGTTTGGTTCTTCTGTGGGGTTGTCTGTTCCTGGTTCCCCTGTGCTAGGCACTCCTAGTCAAACGACCAGACCAATTCCATCCATCCAGGATTGTATCTTTGCATCAGTGTTGGGGAGGGTGAGAGAGATGAAGGGAAGAAACACCTCAAATAAGAAAGCCAGGCAGCTCGATCTCAATCAGAGGAGTGAGAAGCCAGTGTCTGATGGGGGGATTTTAATTGTACAAATCCTCCCTCCTCGGGGCTGGGATAAATTTCACTTGTGTGTGGACAGGTGGCACTGGCTCCCACATCCCTACAGCTAGGGCTGAGTGGCTGAAATTTCATCCTCAGATTGAAAACTTGGAATGGGACACAAGAGAAGCCCCTCTCCCTCCCGCTCTAACTTAGGAGCCCACATATGTCCTTGGGAGCAGCAGTATGCTCCTCAGCCCGCCTCAGAGGGGGAGTGGGTGTAAAATGGTCAGACCGTGCCTTCGTGACCCTCTCTTTCTTCATCCAGGCGATAGCTCCTTAATACTACTCTAGGGGTCACCTCCTCCCCAAATCTCAGGTAATTTAGGTCTGAGAGAGATGGAATGGGGAAAGGAAGGAAAGGAGGCTGGAAATGAGGGCTGTAGGAGGGTTGGGCAGCAGCAAGATCAACAAGTTTGATTGTGTTTTTGTTTTCTTTTTTGACTGAGGTAAATAAAAAAGCTTTATCCTGCAACACTTGGAGATAAAAATCTGTCCACCCCCACAAGTTCCAGACTCTTGTCACCTTTCTTCACATCAGGCTCTTCCGGTACTGACTGTGCTGGGTGGTCTGTCTGAGGTGGGAGTCTGGGATCTGCAGGTCCATCTGTCTGTACAGGTCCCTCAGCTCCCTGACTTCCTGCAGCACCCTCTTCGCCTGGCTCCAATTTGATGATGCCTCTCCCAGCAGCCTCTCCGTCTCCAGCAGCAGCTGCTCTGACTCAGAATCGGGAGGAGACCGAGGGGGGTCCTTGGCTTTTCGCTTCCCATCTCCCAGTCCCTGAACCTCTGCCAGCAGCTCCTGAGTCTTCTCCAGTTTCCTTGCTACCAGGTCCTGGATCTGGGACAGCTGCCCCGGGTGGGGTGGGATGGGGGTTGGGGGGTCCTCGGCCCGCAGTTGGAGGGCACGGGCTGGGGTGGCGTCCCGCTGAGACAGGATCTCCTCCAGGGAGGCACAGCGGCCTTTTTCTGTGGGGGTCAACTTCTTGGGTGCCTGGGGGGTATAGGTGGCCCCTTTGTCTGGCTTTTCCCAGCGTCGGGGAAGGCCACTTGCCCGGTCCGCAGAGGGCTGGATGCGGTCTGAGTCTGCCCTCCGCCGGCTGCCTGCCAGCTGGGCCACAGACTTGTCCAGGTCGACTCGAAAGCTCTCAGCACAGGAGGCTGATTCTTCAGGGGAAGGGTCTTCCTCCTGGATCAGGTCCAAGGTCAGCATTCCATCCGAGGTAGAGGTCGAAGCCTAGGGAGGGAGCGGGCGGGAATGAAGGGGGTAGACTCATCAGTGGGCATTTCAGGACTGACTGCCTGAAAGAGAAGCAAGCTGTGGTCATTTCTCTCCTCAAAGTGCCTTCCCTGACTCCTGACACAGCCCTTTGACTTTATTTGCTATCTCGTGTTCCTTTGTTAGTGATTTAAACTTTTTTATTTTTCTGTGATTTAAAGTAATTTCTCCTGCTTATTTCCCATATTTTCCACTTTACTACGAGCTTGCTGAAGAGCATCTTTTTCTTCTGTCAGGTGGACTCTAAGCATCAGTTAGGTTTGGCACACACAGGATGCCCGGCACAGCAGGGTAACTGTCCTTTTCCATCTCTATCCTCTGAGCCACACACCTCAACCCCTCTGCTATTTGGACCTCAGAACCCCTTGCCTTAAAAGAAAACTTACTCTGGAAATTCCCATACGGTGCAGCAGGTTAAGGATCTGTTGCTGTTGTGGCACAGGTTCGACCCAGTAACTTCCATATGCCTCAAATGCGGCCAAAGAAAATGAAAAAACGTATTTCCAGAATACTGTAATTAAAAAAAAAAGTGATAAGGGCATTCAGCACCTCATATGTACTGATAAATACATTGTTTTCAGTCATTCCTCACAGCAGCGCCTCAGGTGGGCATGGCTACCGCCCCTTTCCAAGTAGAGACAGCAGTTCGGGGAATCATGGAGAGAGAGTACTTTGCAAAGCCAGGTTCTAACCCAGTACTGTCTGATTCCAAAGCCCATGTTTTTTGTTTTTTGCCTTTTTAGGGCTGCACCCACAGCATGTGGAGGTTCCCAGGCTAGGGGGGGGTCTAATCAGAGCTGT
Organism: Catagonus wagneri; assembly: GCA_004024745.2. Classification (NCBI taxonomy): domain Eukaryota; kingdom Metazoa; phylum Chordata; class Mammalia; order Artiodactyla; family Tayassuidae; genus Catagonus; species Catagonus wagneri. Next base: position 3,489,037 of record PVHT020000034.1, read on the forward strand.
AGCCACTGGCCTACACCACAGCAACAGGATTTGAGCTATGTCTGCGACCTACACCACCCTACACCACAGCTCACAGCAATGCCGGATCATTAACCCAGTGAGCAAGGCCAGGGATCAAACCCACAATGTCATGGTTCCTAGTCGGATTCATTAACCACCGTGCCATGACGGGAACTCCCCAAAACCCATGTTCTTTCTACTACACCTGACTGCCTCTTTCCCTAGACACTCAGCGCTTAGACAAATGAAAGCCAATCCTTGCTCCTCTAAATGTAACACTGTTACCCGTCAGGAGAGCTAGCCACCAGGCAGGAGCTTATATTGCCTTTGCTGTATTCAGCTCTTCTGTTTCTCACTTTCCTTGTGAGTATATCTCATTCTTCCCAAAGGACTGACACATTTATTGAGGGCAGGGCTTTTGAATTCATAATAGGTGCTGAATAAATATTTTTGATTTGGAGGGATAAGATGGGGGGACAGGGTGGAGGGACTTCCCTAGCCTTTGACCTTGGTATCACAAATACCTCTGGTGGCTGTCTGAGATGAACTGACATGGAACTGCCCCTTCAGCAACTGTTACTTTCTTGCAGGCTTACATACCACGGCCATCAGGTGTCCCCGGGTTGGGGGGCGACGGGAGTGCTGGATTTTTGCCCTGTCTCGAGTGGGGTGGGCGAGATAGCTGTCCTCTTCAACGGTGACCTGAAGAAATGCACAATGAGTCATAGGTGCTCTTCAGAGGTTCTCTATCCCAAGACAGCTTCTCTTGAGGTCCGAACATGCCTGGTCTGGGAAGTAATCCCACCCCATGGACTTCTGAGCAAATCCAAGGGCAAAGGATTTACTGGACGTGAAGGGGCTCCTTAGGTTGGACTAGGGCTGTCACCAGGTATCATGAGGCAAGAGAGCAGGAACTGGCAGAAAAGACTCAGAAGCTAGAGGGAAAATGGGGTTTTCTTTTTTCTGTCTTTTTGCCTTTTCTAGGGCCACACCCACAGCATATGGAGGTTCCCAAGCTAGGGGTCTAATTGGAGCTACAGTCGCTGGCCTATGCCACAGCCAGTCACATGGGATCCGAGCCGCGTCTGCAACCTACACCACAGCTCACTGCAATGCTGGATCCTTAACCCACTGAGCAAGGCCAGGGATTGAACCTGCAACCTCATGGTTCCATCGGATTCGTTAGCCACTGACGGGAACTCTGAAAACAGGGTTTTCAAAAGGGAGATAAAGAAGCAGAGCTGGAGCTCCTGTTGTAGCTCAGCAGTAACTACCCGACTAGTACACAGGAGGATGCAGGTTTGATTTCTGGCCTCACTCAGTGGGTTAAGGATCCATTGTTGCTGTGAGCTGCAGCGTAGGTCACAGATGCAGCTCGGATCTGGCGTTGCTGTGGCGTAGGCTGGCAGCTACCCGATTTGACCCTTAGCCTGGGAACTTCCATATGCTATGGGCGCAGCCATAAAAACCAAGGAAAAAAAAAAAAAAAGCAGAGCTGGCAGGAAGCTGGTAAAGGGGGCCCGCACCATCCTCCTCCCTCTGCCTCAGAGTCCCTCTACCCACAGTTAGCCCCCTGACCTCATCCAAGATGCGGTTCTTGGCTCGGGTGATGGCAGAGTTGAGGGCATTGATCCATGATTCCTTCTCTTCTGGACTGACTGCCAGGAATATCAGGTTGGGTGCCTGTGAGGAGAAGAGTCTTGTTTCAGCCAGGGTTTTAGAGTGTGCCTCACCTTGACAGTGAAGAAATAAGAAATTATAATCTCATTCTCTTAAACCCAGCTCCCAGCAGGAGAGATCCTACTTCTGCAGTCATCTGTAACTTAAGGAAACCAGCCTCTATTCCTGCAAAATTCAGAGCTTGGAGGTTGTTTTAGACATGACCAAGGAGGATCTCAGAAGGGTATTGGATACTGATACAGCCTTGGAGATAATAGAGGAGGTTTGGTAAAGGACAGATACTAAAATAAAGATCTTTAACATGTGTTTTTTTTTTTTTTTTTTTTGGTCTTTTTAGGGCCGCACCTGTAGCATATGGAAGTTCTTAGGCTAGGGGTCAAATTGGAGCTGTAGCCGCTGGCCTACGCCACAGCCACGCTGGATCCTTAACCCACTGAACAAGGCCAGGGATCGAACCTGCATCCTCATGGATACTAATCAGATTCATTTCCACTGAGCCACGATGGGAACTCCAAGATCTTTAAATGTTTGAAGAAATAGAATGTCCCTGGGTTCCCACAGACAAGGGAAATTAGATTCAAAATTTCCACCATCTATCAGGGTACAGGGAAAAGGGACTGTCACCCAAGAGACGTGTGTGTGTGTGACAGAGAGAGAGAAAGAGGCAGACAGATGGAGAGAGACAACGAAACAGAGGGAGAGAGATAGGATCTTTGTGGATGGACAGTTTAAAGGCTGGCTTGCCTAGACGGAAGGAAATGGCCACAATATTCTCAGGTTAAATGATAAAAGCCCCGGCAGGAGAGCAATAATTCAGTCTCTCTGCCAAGAAAGCTGAGAGAGATGCTGAAGGGGAAGGTGTTCTCCCCCCCAGCCCCCCGTACCCCCGACCCCGTCAGTGATCCAGGCGCCAAGGTAGCTGGAGGAACGGACCGTGTTCCCGGGCTGTTTGGAGTGGGCAAGAGTGAACTTGCTATGGTTCTTCTTGCTCCTGCTCTTGGATTTCCGAAGCTCTTCACACTTCTCATAGTCACTCAGGTCAAACACTTCTTGAATATTTTTCTCATCTTTTACCTAGGGGAGGGTTGGAGGTAAGGTGATAAGGATAAAACTACTTAGTCCCTTCCCCTAAATTGTTAATTTAGACCAATTTTGAGAACCAGAAGGAGGCTGAGAATTGGGTGTTAACAGGATGGGAAAAGGCTGGTCTATCCGAGGCCCACAGAGGCCTGACTCCTCAGGCAGGTTTCCAGCGAAACCCCTGGTCCCCACTCCCCTCAGCCAAGCTACTATTTCCAGAACTCCAGCAGGTCTCTTTTCACTATGACCCCCGACTTTGTCCTTCAAAGGACACAGTTACGGGGCTAATAGTTTAATCCTGTCATTCTGAAGTCAGCAAGACCCAGGTGGCCCTTGACTGTCCAGAGGGAGGAGGTAAAGGCAGGGCCAATATCAGGGATGTCTGGAGGGAATGAAGGGCGGCTTCTGTGCCCCTCGCCACCTAATGTTTATGCTGTTGCTTTCTTACTCCCAGCTGGCACCTTCCTCTAACATGGAATTTTTTCTTTTTTTGCTTTTTAGGGCCGCACCGGCGGCATATGGAAGTTCCCAGGCTAGGGGTTGAATCGGAGCTACAGCTGCTGGCCACAGCCACAGCAACACCAGATCCGAGTCGCGTCTGTGACCTACACCGCAGCTCACGGAAACGCCAGATGGTTAACCCACTGGGCAAGGCCAGAGATCGAACCCGCAACCTCATGGTTCCTAGTCGGATTCGTTAACTGCTGTGCCACAACGGGAACTCCTAACATACTATTATGAAGAGACTCATCTAGCTCCTTCATTTCACAAGCTTCAGCACCATAGAAACAGCAGCCCCTGTGTTCAGTTTGTTGAGTTTGTTCAGACAGGGTGAAAAATACACCTGCATGCAGTTCCTACCCCTCCTTCCAAAATGACAACCCAACCTAGCTCCTGCGGGCTTGAGAAGCTACTTAAATCATCTACCTCTCTCTAGGCAAAGACATAGTATTCTCCCTGCAGGACTATATTTCAGAGTTGGAAAAAAGTGTTCTGCTACCTTTTTCCATGATTCTACTTTAAGAGCCGAAGCCCCCTCACTGCCAGGAAGTTCCTTCTTGTGTCTAAACCGAGTCTTTCCTGCTTATAGAATCTATGCTGCACTCCGTTCCACCTTTAGCAGATCTAGCCAGCATTTGGCTCTTTAAGTCTCTTGCTGAATGTTTAATCAGAGACCACAATTCTGTCTACATCCTCCAACCCCAACCTGCTTTTTCTGAGCACCATGAAGCAAATTCCACTAAGATTTCTGCCAAGGTCCACTTTAAACCTCTCAGGGTTTTTTTTTTTTTTTAATTTATTTGTTTTTTATTTTTTTGTCTTTTTGCCTTTGTCTAGAGCCGCACCCGCAGCATATGGAGGTTCCCAGGCTAGGGGGTCTAACAGGAGCTGTAGCCGCCGGCCTTCGCTACAGCCACACGGGATACGAGCCGTGTCTGCGACCTACACCACAGCTCACAGCAATGCTGGATCCTTAACCCACTGAGCAAGGCCAGGGATCGAACCGCAACCTCATGGTTCTTAGTCAGATTCATTAACCACTGAGCCACGACGGGAACTCCTAAACCTCTCAGGGTTTTTCTCCTCTCCTCTAAGGTGTTTCCATAGCCCTGTCCTCTGAAGCTGTGACCTGGCTTGCAAGAGGAGAGCAGCATTTGTCACTGGCCTGGACGGAGCAGTGTGTGATTAGAAAACCCTTTTACCCTTTGCTAGTTGAGCCTGGGACTGGACATGCTGGGGAATGAGCTGTTTGTGTTTTCCTGGGATGACAGATGAAAAACACCAGTTCCTGTCTTGTCAGAACTAAACAAACAGACAAAGGTATCCTCATATGTTCCCTGGAAGACATCTACCCTCCCTGACTGGAGTTATTTCACAGGGGCCCCCACTTCCCAAGCTTTGACGTAGGAATTGTGTGTGTGTGTGTGTGTGTGACTTCATCTATCTGCCTGGTTCTTGTCAAACTTAAAGTGGAAAGTGGTTCTCTCTTCCATCTCAGCTCATCTCTGCTCCTGTATCTGCCCATCCTTGTGACTTGCTGCTGGACCCCGGGGGCTGACAGAGACCCATGCAGGTAAATGGCTGCTCATACACCCACCTCTGTTTGTTTCCACATAGCGTGGCTTCTCCAGGGCTCTCCCCTCTCCCAGGCTCCCTGGCTTTGGGGTAGGAAGTGACCAGAGGCCTTGAAGGATTGTGGGTGGAAGTGGACAAGATGCTGGCAAAGGATGTTCCAGAACAATTCCCAGAAACATGGGGCAGGGATGCAGGGTGATACATCATTCCTCTCCCCCTCCTTCCTCAGGGCTGAGACTATCAGCAGAGGCCAGAAATCTTGGAGAGGAAAGTGTTGGGTGTGTGTGCATAGCCAGGGGAAGAGAGTTACTTATTCTGTTTTCCTTAGGGGAGGGGAAGGGAAGGGAGGTATTCTGACTTGCACATGACCGATAAGGAGCTCTGAGGAGCAGGACACCCTGACAAGAGAGGTTAGCCCTTGACAGGGCATGGAAGGAAGGAGATGGGGTGAGGCAAGCAGGGGGACAAGCATATTCTAGTGCGCAGGGAAGATGGACAACTCCAAGGCCCTAGTTCTCCACTGTATTGTTTTTGCCCATCTAATTCCCACAGTTTCACTTACAATTACCACCCACCAAAGTCAGTCCTTCCTTTCCCGATTCTTTATCCTTGGCCTACAGAAAGGAATTTTTCCCATGCTTGCCAAAAAAGATGACCTGAACCAATTTCTTTTACCATAAGGTCTCCCTGAGGTCTGGTTTCTGTTCATATACATCAGTCCTTTGATTGCGAATGAGGAAAATGCTTATTAACAACAAATACAGAAGGATTTCTTTGGTGGAGGCAGTTGCAGGAGACCTTGCCTTTGAGGGGAAATAACAAAAGAAGATGGGTGTGGGTGCAAATTCTGGGAGAGAGAGGGTAAGGAATTTTGTTGCATTAACATGTAAATTACAAACATTACATTATATTGAAAAAAAAATCTTGAATCCATTGGATCTGGAGCTTTTAGGAAGTGGACAGAATAAAGCCTATGCTCCACACTCAATTCCGCCTTTAACCCAGTGGTGCCACTGTAACATGGAAACTGGCTCCAAAGAAGAGCCTTCCCAACAGGTTCCTTCCCTCTTTTCCTATAACTTCCTCAGCAGGGGACAACTGGCCCCATGACTAGTCAGACGCTCCTGACTCACAGGACACCAGGCATCCTAGGCTGAGGTCATTCCATCCTTTCCCCTGTCTCAGTACCCCTTTCTCCACAAACAAGTACCAACCATGCTCTTTTGCCCCCAGACTCTGTTCTTTGGACAAATACAAACAAGAAAAAAAATGTCCTGTTCTTTCTACCCTGGCCCTGCTCTCATGTGTCCCCACTGACGTGTGGGAAGTTCTCCTTGATTGCTCACTAGAGTTTCCTGCCATTATGAAGTTCGGGGAAGACAGGAGATACACTTTGACACTTGCCTTTTAAAAACAAACAAACAAACAAAAAAACCCCAAAACTCCTGAAAGTCAGCAAATTGTGGAAAAACTCTGTGTAGGACTGGGGGTTGGGTAGAGGTGACCCTTAAAAATAAATCCGCCTGTCAAAGTGTTTTCTCACCTCACTCCATTACCAAGCTCTCAGCTTAGAATAAACAGTAAGGTTTAAATACCCTTAAGATGGATCTCTTTGGCCCTGGCACAGCTTAGTTCTTCCCTAGCTTCCTTGGTAGATGTTCTGTTCAGATGAATACTTTCTCTAGGACTGCGAGTGTGTCTGTTTCGATACCATAAAAGGATTTATTTACCTAAATATAGTCTATGCAGAAAGCAGAAGAGGTTAGAACTCAGGGAGGACTTCCCAGTTAGGCCTGGGTGAGGGAACCAGAAGGGGGAGGAGGCCATCCTACAGGAGAACTCAGGAAAGTCTCCCAGGTGACGCTCACATAGTCGCAGACTGACTTCTAACCCACAGAGGGGCAATTTCAGTTTCTCAGTATTACCATGTGTTATTGAGGCTAAGAATTAGAGATAAAAAGGAGAAGAGTCTGGGATTCAATATGTGGGCTCAGGTTCTGACCCAAGGAGGACTTGGTTTTCAGAGAACCAAAGACAGAGATATGCAGGGGTTCATAACTCCATTCCCCCTTCTGATATAAATGGGGGTGTGTGTGTGTGGCGCTGGGCGGGAAGGAATAGAGAATGAGTTCTTTGCTTTTCTTTTTAAGTGGAGTAGTGGTGAGGAAGAGAGAACATGCTGGTTAGGGACACTGGCTTCAATGGAACTGTCTGCTACTCACAAATACGGTACCTGAGGTCATGGGAGACTGACTCTGAGTGTGTTTTCTGTGATTCAGGGCAACTTTGCTGCTGATATGAGTTGCATACGTCCCAGCAAGAGAGACAGGAAAGGGGAGGCCAGCTGGGTTGGCATGGGGGGACAGGAAGGAGTGGAGAATAAGCTGAACAGAGTGTTTCAGCAAAACAGCAAAGAAAAAAGAATCCTAAGTTCAGCTAGAGGCCAGGGGAGGGTAGGGGGCGGCAGGAAACACTTTGAACTTTTGGGACATCTTGGGAGGCAGTTATAGTGGTTGTCAGAAAGGTGTCTGCAAAGAAAAATCTTTAAGATGCAAACTCAACTTCTAACTCAGGTCTTCTCAGTAAAGAATGACCTTTCTTTGCAGATGAGGTCGGATAGAGAAAAACTGGACAGTTGAACTCACTTTTGGAACAAAACAGGTGAGTAAGGGAGGTGAGGAGCAAGTAAGCCCCCCGTGGAGAGACAAACTGGGCACTATGACAAAATAGGGATAGTTAGCGGCAAAGGGCACCTACCTCCTTTTCGGAGATGTAGAGCTGGTCACCTTTCAGCACCACATAGCGGTTTTTCCAAATCTCCCTGAAAATCCCTTTCCCGCAGAATTTCCGGACCCAGCCGACCTTCTCAGGCGGTGCAGACTGATGGTTTCCATCCTGAGGCCCCTGCCCCCCGGGTCAGATGAGAACCGCACGATTAGGTGATTACAGCTTTTCCTCCTCCTGTTCGGTCCCCCGCGCCCTCCCTTGTCCCCGTCCCCTCCTTTCCGCGGCCGCCCTGCCGCAGCTGGAGTCAGGGAGCCCCGCGACCGCTCCCCACTTCTTCAAAGCCTCTTACTCCGAGGAACTCTCTCCCCCATCGCTCCCCTCCTCCTTCTCCCAAATAAACAACTGGAACTGCCGGGGAAGGGGCGAGGGCCGGGCTGGAGCCGAGGGGTGGTTTTCGGGTCTCTGCCGGGCCACCCGCCCCCTCCCCCAGCCTCCCTTCTCGCGGCGCCGGGATTAACGGCATTTTATTTTATTTCTCATTGTCTCCGCCGCTGCAGAGCGCGACGCCAGCAGCCGCCGGCTGCCCGGGGAGGGGGAGATTGGGGTCGGGCAGAAACTCAGCCAAGTTAACCCCCAGCCCAAGTAAACAAACAAAAGCCCCCGCCGGTGCCTCGCCGTGGGGCCAGGCGCGTCGAGGCCGAGGCCCAGGGGACCCGCGCTCTGGCCGAGCCGGGCGGGGGGTTGGCACGGGGCGTCCCCAGCTCCCATCCCGGTTGCCCGCGGCCCCGACGGGGCCGGGTCCTCGGGGCACAAAGTCAACGGCGGGCGGGCACACTCACCCTCTTGGTGGAATTGTTCTTCTTCATCATTCCGGGCGGGCGGGCGCGGGCGCCGAGAGGCGGCCCCGCGTCGGGGGCCGAGGCCGCTTCGAGGGGGGCTCCTGCCCAGGGGGAGGGTGCGGAGAGGCCCCCGGCGCCGCCGCCGCTCCTCCCTCCCTCTCCCGGACTCTCCCCTTCTTTGTAGCTCCGGTTACACTAAAGGCCGGCCTCCCTCGCGCTCGCACACACACGCACGCCCGCTCCCCGCCCCTCTGCGCCCTCCATCCCGGCGCCCACGCGGCCCGCGCCCCCGCCGCCCGCCCGCCCGGTCCGGCCCGGCCGCTCCCCCGGCCCGGCGCGCTGTGGGCGGCCCAGCCCGCGCCCGGCAGCTCCATCCACCCGCCCGCTGACGTTGCGAGTTCAGAATAAAGGGCGAATCGCCGAGCCGGAGAGAGTGCGCTCCCCCCACCCCCCCTCCTTTGTTTCTGACTCACTGAGGGTGAAGAAGACAGACCTAAACCCCGCCGGAGAACGGCGTCCGGAGGGGCAGAGAGACCCAGACTCGCACCGACGGCCGGAGCGGGAGGTGGAGCCAGAAAAGACAGCCCGGCCGACCGGAGGAGAGCGATGGCAGGGGCGGATGGAGCGGCTGACAGAGAAATCCGGAGGTTTATGAAGACCGGGGATAACCTGGATTGAGATCATCTCCCTCCCAAACCCAAAACAAAAACAAGAGTGTCAGCTGGGAGGGCGCGTTACCCAGGACTGGCATCTGGAATTCACACACCCTAGGTGGTAGATAGAGGTGGTGGCCTGGGCAGGTCAACTGTCGGGGAAAAGTTTTATGCTTCGGAGAGTACCGATGTGTAGGGGGACTCCGTGGGAGAGAAGTTAATATTAATACACATTTCTTTGGGCCTTATTTGAGCCGCAGGAGAATAGCCCCAAGTATGAGGTAGATATGATCTCCATTGCAGAGACAGAAAGGTGAGATTCAGAATGGCTGAGGGATTTGCAGACACACTCTTAGGTGCTGGCAGGAACAGAATGCTCTGCCTCCAAAGCACTAATCTGTTAGATCAAGTGGCTTTAAATATAAATTTCAGGTGAGGCTTAAACTTCCTGCTACCTGGGTATCTCTCTTTGCTGCACTGACATGTGAAAATCCCATCCTGTCCACTGCAACGCCCAGAGGATGCTCTGACTGGGTGAAACTTGGCTGATCACTCCTACACCAGATCTGCCTCAGAGTCCACACCCCAACATCTTGGTAACTTCATTCCCCCCCCACCCCCAGCCCCATACATATTTAACAGGAAGAGGAGAATCAGGAAACCTAGGTTTGAACACCGGTTTCCTCACTGCATAATGGCTTTTGGTCAAGTCACTGAATTTCTTTGGGCCTTAGTTCCACACATATTAATTAGTTACAGATGAACCGCCCATTCCATCAACAAGGAAAGATAGGGGACTATGTGAGATGACCTGTGAAAGTCTTTTGAGAATATAAGTATTGCCCTCTAGGGCTAATTACTAAATAATAATAATAATAAGCAAACAAGCACATTGCCTGGCATATGGTAGGCACGCAGTAACTACAAAATGAATAAAAATCCCTGGCACAGAGGAGCGGGGGAAAAAGGAATAACCCCCTTTGTGGAGATATCTCAAGATAAAGTGTTGGCCAAATTTGTGGTTTGAGGAGTGGAGTGGTCTCAGCCTTTTCTGATACCCGTCGAATGAAGGAGGGGGCTTCTTTTTTCCCAGTCTCCCTTTCCTTCTATTCCAATAATATTCCTCTTAAGCTCTTTTCATTTACCATACTAATTAATTCCTCTATTTTAGATTATAATAGAAATGTATCCTTTCAAAATGCTCTTATATATCATTTCTTTAAATCTTTAGTGCCACCTTGTGAGGTACATAGAATAAATATTATTCCCACTTGGAAAATGAGGAAACAGGGCATGACAAATCAACCAACTTGCCCAAGCTTACATAGCAAGTTACTGGCTAACTAGATAACTAGATTAATATCCAGGTTTTCAGACTCTACTGTTTAGGCCTCATGTACACACACACACACACACTCACTCCTCTTCCCTTTGTACCATCCTCTCTCCTTCCCACACCATCTTTATTTCCTGCCCTCTCTGTCTAAAAAATGATTTAAAAAGAATGAGAAAATCTAGGGGAACTTCATAGATGAGGAAGCAAAATGTTCTAGCCTACTGGTGAGGAAACTAGCTTGTTTTATCTTTTGCGGGTTTGCTGGCCAGGCAGATAGGAGTGGTTTAGAATTACAGCTTAAATAGATTCTGGTTTGTGGGGGAAAAAGTAATTCATGAATTGTCCCATCTTACCTCTTTTAGTTAGCAAACATTTGAGTATGTCCTACATGCAAGGTTCTGGGGTTGTATGTGCCACATCAGGCAGGAGCTAGAGCTCTGTGGAACATCAGGCAGAGGGACTGCTAAAAAATCAAAACCTTCCAAAGTCATTTTCAGATTCTAGAACAGATGCATGTAGGCTGGAGAACCTTCCCTGCCTATTTGCTCCTGAAGCTATTACATAAATCTCTGGCTTTTCTCTCTTGTTAACCTGCATTGCTGCACTGCCTCATCTTATCATCTTGCCCCTGCCTTCCCTCCTTTTGTCCCTCTTTGTCCTGTTACTCACCTCTTTGCATAAGCCATACTCTTCCCCTGGCCTGTTCTTCAGGGTGACTTCTCTCTACCGGGTGAACCTCATGGCACTTGAATTGGGATCTATGAATTGGGATAGTTTCCAAAGATTAATTCTTAAGTTGAGATATCTTAGAGTAAGAACTTGTGAGTTCCTTTACATATTTTCATAGCACTGTCTCCTCAGTAAGCTTGACATTACCACACACAAAACCCATAAAAATAACTCAAGCCAGTTTCACTCTTTGGTGGAGATAAGATACTAAGGGTACTTATGATGGGGTTATCTCCCTAACTGCATCACTATGGATAAGACACACCTGTTAGTAGCTTTACTTTTTTTTTTTTTTTTTTGCTTTTCAGGGCCACACCCATGGCATATAGAGGTTCCTAGGCTAGGGGCTGAATCAGGGCTACAGATGCTGGCCTATACCATAGCCACAGCAACTTGAGATACGAGCCACATCTGCAGCCTACACCACAGCTCACGGCAATGCCAGATCCCCAACCCACTGAGTGAGGACAAGGATTGAACCTGAATCCTCATGGATACTAGTTGGATTCGTTTCTGCTGCGCTACAATAGGAACTCCAGTAGCTTTATTCCTTTTTTTTTTTTTTTTTTTTTGTCTTTTCAGGGCCGTACCCAAGGCATATGGAGGTTCCCAAGCTGAGGGTCTAATCGGAACTGTAGCTGCCGGCCAACACCATGGCCACAGCAATGCGGGATCCGAGACGCGTCTACAACCTACACCACAGCTCACGGCAACGCCAGATCCTTAACCCACTGAGCGATGCCAGGGATCGAACCCGCAACCTCATGGTTCCTAGTCGGATTCGTTAACCACTGAGCCACGACGGGAACTCCATCCAGTAGCTTTATTCTTAAATTGACTATTTTATAAGTAACTCCACTTAAAGGGGGATGAAGGGAGACATCACAGGTAAGGACTTGTGAATTTCTGCCTGTACATTTAATGGGCAGAAACTGTTATCCAAACAGTTATTTAGCTAAAAACAAGCACCTTGGCTTTTGTAGAGTAAATGGGACTAGAAATTTTGACTAGGGCATTTCAATCTATGGAATCTCATAAAAAAAGCATATCAGGGAGTTCCTGCTGTGACACAGTGGGTTAAGACTACAGTGGCTTGGGTCACTGTGGAGGCTCAGGTTTGATCCCCAGCTTGGCACAGTGGGTTAAAAGGATCCAGTGTTGCCACAGCTGTGGCTCTGAATCAGTCCCTGGGAACTTCCATATACCATGGGTGCGGCCATAAAAAAAAAAGAAAAAAAAGCATATGACCTTAATTAAAATGATGTTTTTAAAAGGAAAAATCTTAAAGGACCAATAATAATATAATCAGCTCTGTAAATCTTAAATAAAAATACGAGTTTTTGATCCTTAATAGAGAAGTGCCACCTTCTGGCCTCAAACATCCCGAAGGTAAGGCTCATTTCTGAGACTTTTTGATAGTCAGCTGAGTAGGTACAATGGAAACAGGTGAATAACGAGAATGATACAAGAAAAGTCTGTTCCTATTCTTCTTATGCAAAGAGTTATCTTGCCAAGGGAAAGGGAGGCACAGGTAATCCTGCTTGGAAAAAGGAGGTTCCTGTTTATTTGAAAAGACTATGTAGCTTGTAAAATAATGCATTTTAGAACTTAGCTTCCTAGGCGAAGGCTGTCTTACTTCTTTATCATAAAAAAAATGTACCCAAAGGACCCAAAAAAGAAAAAAAGAAGAAGAAATTAGACCTTAGCTCCTAGCTGTAATATGGACAAAAGCCTTAGAGCCCCCTTCCCATGAGCATATGGTAAAGAAAACAATGGCTGAGAGATGAGAGAAATGGGGGAAAAGGAGATGGATCTGATGATCTTTCATTCTTCTTGAACTGCTGATTAATGTAGTGGGAGGTTGATAGGAATCCAATCATTTTATGTAGTGATTTTATATCTGCAATATTGACAGGAATCAATATTATCTACTATTACTAGTTAAATTTCATTGAGTGTTTACCATGTGCCAGGCAGTGTTCTAAGTGCTTAGAATGTATTCGCTAATCTTATTTAGTCCTTACAATTCTATGAGGAAGGTAATTTTTTACTTTATAGATGAGGAAACTAAGCCACAGAGAAATAATAACATTCCCAAGCAACATATCTGTGACATAAATTTGAGCCTAGGCTATCTGATGTCAGAGAATGTTTATCAACATAAAAGAAAGGTTTGAAAAATATATCACAGAGCACAAGGGAGGGATTGTGCTATGATTTGAGGGTACCACAATTTCCTGGAATAAATGACATTATCACTTTCAAGAGAAATGAAATTGACACCAGAGTTTATTATATGCCATGACATACTTTAACTATCCTTTGAGTAGAGGTGATGCCTTCTTTATGTTTGGTGTAAAGCCAGCTCATGCCTCATCTCATGAATTCCCATAAATAATTAACTGCAAAGAAACAAAAACAAATCACTTGTATCTTTTCACAAAATGGATTTTTATTGTAGCTAGCTATACATAGTTTCTCAGTACCACAGAGAATTACAGTTTAGGGACAAACAGTTTTTAGATGGTTCTTACAGAAATATGATGAGTTTTCAGAAATGAGTTGCACAGGAATGTGGTTAGTGAAAAGTAAAAGGGGTCAAGAAAAGAGAGAGTTTATAGCATATACATCTAATTATTACTTTTTAAAACTCATCTAAGCTCTGACAACCCTTTTCTCAGGTAAGATCCCAACAAAATTCATCAGTAACTAAAGTGATTGTGCTATCAAATTAAAGGAATACATTTACTTATTTGATAAAGAAACTATGAGAAAAGTAGGTTGGGGCGGGCTCAGACTTATTCTCAGTTCATCCCTCTTGAATCTTGGTGTCTGTGACAACAGTTCAGGAATCAGCAGACTACCTGGAGATGGGTTATATCAATAAGCACAAAACCCAAGGCTCTTTTCCAACAGCTCTGGTCAGTGGGGAAAGCCTGCGGCCAGACAAGAGGGGAAGTTGCACCATTCTGCTCACCTCTCCATTGCCATTTCATCTTCTGCTTGCTGACCTTGATGTGACTTGAGAGCTCTCCTTGCTTCGGCTGTGTAGTCCAGAAGCCAGAACTTCCTCTAAGAAACTGAGCAGTAGATTTGAGGTTAATCAAAGGAAAAAAAATTTAAAAAGTATCTCCAAAACAGAATATCCTGCTCAGGACATCTAACTAGATGAAAGGGTATCATGAATGGGACGCAAGAAGCACTGGTCTGATATCTGGGTACAGAACAGAAGAATCAGTTGAGCACTAAAACATCCAGACTAGAAGGACAGCCCCTTTGTGCTCTTCCTCAGAGTTCTCATTGCGTTTTTTAGTATTAAACTTGTAAGAGCTGTTAATGTAGTAGTTCAAATTTTAAAGTTCTAGTCAGGAACTCAGAATTTTTTTTCTTTTTTATGGCCCCGCACCTGAGCCTATGGAGGTTCCCAGGCTAGGGGTCGAATTGGAACTGTAGCTGCTGGCCTGCGCCACAGCCACAGGAACACCCGATCTGAGCCACATCTGCGAACAGTGCCGCAGCTTGTGGTAACACTGGATCCTTAACCCACTGAGTGAGGCCAGGGTTTGAACCCTCATCCTCACAGAGATAGAATTGGGTTCCTAACCTGCTAAGCAACTACAGGAACTCCAGGAAACCACAATTTTTAAGGGCAAAGCTCCTACATTAACTCAGAACCATATTATATCTGCGCCTCTTATCTATACTCTTGAAACTGCCTCAGAATTTGTATTTTGCCTCTAGTCTTCACTTGATCCAATCTACTCTCCATAGGGGCACCGATTTTCTAAAAAATACACATTATATCCTATTGCATACTTTTCTCTCTTCTGCTTTAAAACCTTTTTTTTTCTTTGCTTGTAGAATAATCTACAGATTAAAATTCAAGACCCTTCATAATGTGGCCTAATAATAACTTAGACATTTATTTTGTTCTGAACTGTCTTAAGCTGGGTGTGAGTGTGTATACATATTATATATGTAGTAAATGTATATGTGCTATTATTCCATTAAAAGGAGTTCCCTTGGTGGTGCAGCGACTTAAGGATCTGGCATCATCACTGCTGTGGCTCAGGTTGCAGCTGTGGCTTGGGTTCGATCCCTGGCCCCAGAATTCCTGAATGCCTTCAGTGCAAAGAAAAAAATGAAGAAACCAAGCAGTAGAGAGATGAAGTGACTTGCCAAGGTTACAACTGCTCATGAGTGGCTTAACTGGGATATAAAACCAGCTCTAGAACCCATGCCCTTCAGCATCAACCATGCAGCCTATGTGCCTTCCATGCCCAACCATTCACTGTTCCCTAAATGTGTCCTGAGCTTTCGTACCTTTATGTTTTGCTCTTATTATGTCCTTTGTCTGAAATGACAGACTAGCCCTTCTTTGTCTGATGAAATCCTTTTTATCCTCTAAGGCTGAGGATTAAAAGCCACTTTTTCTACGAAGCCTTCCCAAACTGCTCCCTGCTGAACTAATCACCTCCATCATTATCACTTTGCCCTAGTGCAATTTTAGCACCATATTATTATTAACTAGGTACTCTCTATGTTATTGTTGCCAAAATAGGTTGTGAGTTCCTTAGGGTGGGACCAAGACATTCATCTTGGACTTTCAGGTTTTAGCACAGAGCTGACACCTAGTGGGTCCCCAGTAAAGGTATATTGAATAAGTGAATTAATGAAAACAGCTACCCAGTGGCAAGAGAGCCTTCTCTATAACACAGGGGTTTGGGGAGCAGTACTTCTAAGTAGGCTGGACTCACTCTCAGGATACAGATCTATTAGCAGACAAAGGGTACCTTATTATTACCACTGTTTTGCAGTTTTAGACCTGAAAGATTCTGGGCTTAGAAAATTTAAATTCCAAACTCCTTTGCAAAAGAAGAAAAGGGAAAACAGTAGAAGCTAAATTCATCTATTCCTCTGCTGAACACCTCTGTTAATGCTGGCACCTCTGTCTAGCCTGGCTCTTTGGCCAACTGCACTGGAGACACTTGGCGGTCACAAAACAAGTGTCAGGAAATGAGGCAGCTTTGCTTTTTTTTTTGAACGATAACACAAGAAGTCTTTGATTAGTGACTTTTACTAAGAGTGTGAAACAAATATGCTGGGAAACCCTATAGGAATTTATTAGATGATCTTTGCTTCATATGAGACTCTGCTACATGTACAAAGGGAAGGAGTAACTTTATTGAAATTATACTTAAAAAATCCTCCTCTGTGTATCAACAAGACCCCACATTCTTGACTGCAAAGAGAAAACACTATATTTGCCAGGCCTAATTCTGTTTCCTAGGGCCATTGTGGCTTTTTAAAAAGTATCTATTTGGGGACTTTGATGAGTCACTGCAGAATGCTTTAAAAATTATGGGTGATGATGAACATATTGGTATCTGTACCCCAAATTTAGACTAAAAACAACAAAAAAGAATGATTTTTCTTTTCTAGATTTGTTTTAAATCAGTCTTACTTAAAAAGCAAACTCAAAAATTCCCTTCCCCTGTGGTACTATAATTCAGTTCAGGCGGTTCAGTTTAACAAGTGTTTCCTGAGCATCCATTATGTGGTAGGCACTGAACTATGTGTACAAATGAACACTTGCTATGATTCCGAACTGTAAGGGACTCTCAGTCACAGAGATACACAATCACAGTGCAACGTCAAACATGGTATAAACAGAGACGGTACCAGGAGCTAACCTAATGGGCTAACAGTATTTCTTGTCTTGGTTTATACTGTCATCAAGGGTGATTTCCCAGCTCCATGGAGAGAAGGAAAGTGGGCAGAAAAAAAACCTTGATTTAAAAAAGTCAACCTCAAAAAGTCTTGCATCTCACATTAAAAAGCAAGTTTCTTCACTTTTAAGTCCCTGGTAAGGGACTAAAGACACTTAAAAGATTTTAAATTTTAATGACTAAAATAATTGAGGAGTTCCCCTTGTGGCTCAGAGGTAATGAACCTGACTAGTATCCATGAGGTTGTGGGTTTGATCCCTGGTCTTGCTCAGTGGGTGAAGGATCCGGTGTTGCTGTGAACTGTGGTGTAGGTCGCAGATGCAGCTCGGATCTTGCATTGCTGTGGCTGGGGCTATGGCCAGCAGCTGCAGCTTCGATTCGACCCCCGGCCTGGGAACTTCTGGATGCCCCGAGTGCGACCCTAAACAGCAAATAAATAAATAAATAAAAAATTGAGCTGAACAACTGTGTTCCTAAACAAAGCTATATGATAAAACTCATTTATCTACCTTTCTTTCTTTCTTCCTTCCTTTTCCCTCCCTCTCTCCCTTTCTTTTCTTCCTTCCTTCCTTCCTTCTTTTCTTTCTTTTTCTTCTCTTCCTCTTTTTTCACTATACTCCACAGATAGAAATTACATGTGAGTTTGTTATACCAAAGAAACCAAAGGAATTTAGAATCAAATTTGAAGAACAGTACAATGAAAAAAGTGAATGGAATTTCTGGGGAACAGGAAAACAGAAAAAGACTTTCAGGAAAATAATGAGAAAATCCCCAACATATTTGCCTTAATGGAGTAATAAGCTTCTAATTATAGCCAAATTATAGCTGCAGATGCTGGAATACAGGAGTGGGTGAGCGAGAAGGACAGGATGAAACTTTTATTAGTTCAAAATACTGATTACGGTTTACAGAGCTACTGCTATGTTTCATACTTCTTTGCCCCCCACCCCGGCCAAAAAGCTGTCCAATCCCTCTCACATTTTATCTGATGGGATGATGCATCTTTAAAAATATAACTCTCTCACATTATCACTCCTCTAGGAGTTTGTTTGTTTACCTATTTTCCATGTAAGCCTATGAGTTTTTTGATGGCACAAGTAATATACGATTACATTCTTTTTGTAAAAGTTTTTAAATAGTACACATGAAGTTTAAGTCTTCCTTGACTCTTCTCCTCATCAGACTTTCTAGAGATAACAATTTAATCAAATATTTATTAAGTATCTACTGTGTACCAGGTACTGTTTCAGAAAATGTGAATATAGCAATAAGCGAAGTAAAAAAATTCTGCTTTCATGGAATTTATATTCCACTGGGGGAGGAGGGAAGATGAGCAAAACTGACAAGTAATATAATATTGATATTAATAATTGATAGTAATAATAATAATGGTGAACACATATCACTTACTACATGTGAAGTACTATTCTAATGAGATAGAAACTATTCTACTTTACAAAGAAATTGAGGTACAGGGAAGTCAAGGTCTTACATGTTGAAAGTGACAGAGCTGGGATGGAAAGCCAGACAATCTGGCTTCAGAGTTTGTCCCTTAACCATGATGCTACACTGCCTCTCTGTAGTGTGTTAGGTGAAGAAAATGCTATGGAGAAAAATAAGACATGTTTGAAGGACAGTTGAAGGTGATGATGGTGGCATGAGATTTTAAATCTAGTGGTCATGGAAAGCCTGAGAAAGTGACATTTGCATCAAGACATGAATAAGGCAACAGAAGATATATCTGGGGAAGGAGTAAGACCAAGGGGTCCAAGGCCTTACTACCCAACCAATAAGGTGCTGGGTAGTAAGAGACAAGATGAGAGAGGATAAGGAAGGGGATGGAGGGGGGTGTGAACATGAGATTATGTAAGGTCTGATAGGATTTTGATTTTTGTTTTTTTTTTGGGCAGGGGGAACCTGCCCATGTCATGCAGGAGTTCCCGGGCCAGGAATCGAATCTGTGCTATAGCACTGACCCAAGCTGCTGCTGTGACAATGCTGGATCCCTAACTTGCTGCACTACAAGAGAACTCTGGATTTGACTTTTTATTTTGAGCAAGATGAGAAACACTTGGAGGGTTTTGTGCAGAGATGTGATGTGCCCTGAATTACGTATATTCGTAAGATTGCTCTACTCCTAGGTTGAGAACAGACTATATAGGGCCTAAGGGTGAGGCAGTTGTAATAATCCAGATGGCAAGTGGTGGTAGCATAGACCAGGCAGTAATGGTGAGAAGGCATCAGATTCTGGACATACTTTGAAGGGAAGGGTCACAAGATTTTCTAATGAATCAGGATGTAGGTGAGAAAAAGAGGGAATCAGGATGACAACAAGGTTTTTGGCTTAAGCAACTAGAAGAATGGATATACCATTAACTGAGATGGGAAGTCTGAGGGAAGACTATGTTGTTTGCTTGTTTGTTTTTGATAATTTTTAGGGCCACACCTGTGGCATTTGGAAGTTCCCAGGCTAGGAGTCAAATCTGGAGCACAGCTGCTGGCCTATACCACAGCCACAGCAATGCAGGATCTGAGCTGCGTCTGCCATGTAAATCACAGCTCACGGCAATGCCAGGTCCCTGACCCATGGAGCGAGGCCAGGGACCGAAACCACATCCTCATGGATACTAGTCAGATTTGTTTCCACTGAGCCACAACAGGAAATCCCTGAGAAAGATTTATGTTTAGGGAGAAATATCAAGAAGCTTGGTTTGATCACTGTTAGATATGGATGTTTATTAGACATTCAAGTAGAAGTGTCAAGTAGACAGCTGGATATATAAATGTGGAGTTTGGGGGAGAAGCTCAGACTAAAAATAGTGGTTCTCAATGGGAAGAGTTGTGATTTTATCCCCAGGGGACATCTGGCAATGTTTGGAAATGTTTTTTGGGTGCCATAACTGCTGGAGTGCTACTGGCATCTAGCATGAAGAGGCTAGGTAGTTTACTGAATATCCTACTATGCACAGGCCAGTTCCCCACAACAAAGTATTATCTGTTCCCAAATATCAACAGTGCTGAGGTTGAAAAACTCTGGACTAGAGGTGTAAATCTGGGACTTATTGGAGGATAAAGTTGAAAGCCATGAGACTGGATTGGTGTGAGGTGTAGACAAAGAAGAAGAGAGGCAGTCCAAGGACAAAGTTCCAGGAATTCCAAAAATAGGCGAAATGAACAAAAGAGACAGAGGAGGAATGGCAGGAAAGGTAGAAGGACCAGGAGAGTAGTTTCTGGAAGCTAAGTGATAAAAGTCTTTCAAAGGGAAGGAACTGATCAACATTGTCAAATGCTGCTGATACGTAAGTAAAATGAGTATTAAAAGCTGACTCTGAATTTAGCTATGTGAAGGTCCCAGGAACCACAATAAAAGCAATTTTGGGGAGTGACGGTTGTGAAAGCCCGAATGGAGTGGCTTAAGAGAATAGATTAGGTTTAAAAGAAGATGGGGGTTTAGGAGAATATATAAGGAGAAGAATCAGAAATAGTATAAAAAACTCTTGAAGAATTTTGCTATAAAAGAGAACAGAGAAATAGTATAGAACATGGAAAGAGATAGGAGGTTAATAGAGGTGTTTTTTTTTTTTTTTACTGTACCTGTGTCTTGCAGAAGTTCCTGGACCGGGGATAGAACAGCAACCCTAGGCACTGCAGTGATTACGCTGGATTCTTAGCCTACTGAGCCACACTGGAACTCTCTAACAGAGTATTTTTAAAGATGGGAAACCAAAAACTTATATGGAACCACAAAAGACCCAGAATTGCCAAAGCAAACCTGAGGAACAAAAACTAAGCAGGAGGCATAACTCTCCCAGACTTCAGGCAATATTACAAAGCCACAGTAATCAAGACAGTGTGGTATTGGTACCAAAACTGACATACAGATCAATGGAAGAAAACAGAGAACCCAGAGATAAACCCAGATACCTACAGCCAATTAATCTGTGACAAGGGAGGCAAGAATATAAAATGGGAAAGACAGTCTTTTCCGCAAGTATTGCTGGGAAACCTGGACAGCTGCATGTAAATCAGGGAAACTGGAACACACCCTCACACCACGCACAAGAATAAACTCAAAATGGCTTAAAGACTTAAACATAAGACAAGACACCATCAAACCTTAGAAAAGAACATAGGCAAAACATTCTCTGACATCAACCTTACAAATGTTTTCTCAGCTCAGTCTCCCAAGGCAACAGGAATAAAAGCAAAAATAAACCAATGGGACCTAATCAAACTGATAAGCTTTTGCACAGCAAAGGAAACCATTAAAAAAAAAGGACAATTTACAGAATGGGAGAAAACAGTTTCAAATGATGCAACTGACAAGGGCTTGATCTCTAAAATACATAAAAGCGTATACAACTCAAGAGCAAAGAAGCCAACAACCCAATTGAAACATGGGCAAAAGACCTGAATAGATATTTCTCCAAAGAAGCCAACAAGCACATGAAAAAATGCTCAACATCACCAATTATTAGAGAAATGCAAATCAAAACTACTATGAGGTACCACCTCACACCAGTCAAAATGGCCATCATTAATAAGGCCACAAATAACAAATGCTGGAGAGGGTGTGGAGAAAGAGAACCCTCCTACACTGTTGGTGGGAATGTAAACTGGTACAACCACTATGGAAAACAGTATGGAGGTACCTTAGAAAACTATACATAGAACCACCATATGACCCAGCAATCCCACTCCTGGGCCTATACCCGGACAAAACTCTCCTTGAAAAAGACACATGCACCCGCATGTTCTTTGCAGCACTATTCACAATAGCCAAGACATGTAAACAACCTAAATGTCCACTGACAGATGAATGGATTAAGAAGATGTGATATACATACACAATGGAATACTATTCAGCCATGAAAAAGAAAAAAATAATGCCATTTGCAGCAATGTGGATGGAACCAGAAACTCTCATACTGAGTGAAGTACGTCAGAAGGAGAAAGACAATTACCATATGATATCACTTATATCTGGAATCTGATATATGGCGCAAATGAACCCTTCCACAGAAAAGAAAATCATGGACTTGGAGAACAGACTTGCGGTTGCCAAGGGGGAGGTGAAGGGGGAGGGAGTGGGATGGACTGGGAATTTGGGGTTAACAGATGCAAACTATGCCTTTGGAATGGATAAGAAATGAGATCCTGCTGTATAGCACTGGAAACTATAGTCACTTATGATGGAGCATTGATAATGTAAGAAAAAGGAGTATAAATGTATGTGTGACTGGGTCACCTTGCTGTACAGAAGAAAACTGACAGAATACTGTAAACGGCTGAAATGGAAAAAAAAATCATTATAAAAAAAAAAAAGATGGGGAAAAAAGCCTAGCATGTTTCTGTGCTTCTATGAATGATCCAGTAGGGTGGGAAAAACTGATTCAGGGTTGAGAGGAGCAGGTTTGGAGTGCTGTCCTGGAGTAGGTGAGGGGATGGCATCTGGTGCCCAAGAGGGAGGGCTGGGCTCAGCCAAGAGCATTCACCACTGTGCTGGGACAGGTGGCAGAGAGCAGCAGTGGCAGTGGGCACTGCAGAAGTTCTCATCTAATGACTTCTCTTACTAATCAATGTACATTTCGAGTAACAGCTTCTTTTTTTTCTTTTTTTTTGTCTTTTTGCTTTTTCTAGGGCCGCACTTGCAGCATATGGAGGTTTCTAGGTTAGGGGTCCAATAGGAGCTGTAGCCGCCGCCCTACGCCACAGCCACAGCAACGTGGGATCCGAGCCTCATCTGCGACCTACACCACAGCTCACGGCAACACCGGATCCTTAACCCACTGAGCAAGGCCAGGGATCGAACCCACAACCTCATGGTTCCTAGTTGAATTTGTTAACCAACCACTGAGCCACGATGGGAACTTCGAGTAACAGCTTCTTGATCTGTGCATCCTTGGTCTAAAGCAGATGCTGAATTGAATTAAGTATTTG
This sequence comes from Catagonus wagneri, assembly GCA_004024745.2. Classification (NCBI taxonomy): domain Eukaryota; kingdom Metazoa; phylum Chordata; class Mammalia; order Artiodactyla; family Tayassuidae; genus Catagonus; species Catagonus wagneri. Next base: position 3,511,826 of record PVHT020000034.1, read on the forward strand.
ATGAGTGAATATATGAATCCAATTCATATTTTTTAAAGAAGTTAAGACCTCAGGAAAATGTCACCTAACATGCTAAACTTTTCCTAAATATCCAACAGCAATTTTATCAGGAGTAAGGAAAAAGGTTGGCATTCAACATCTATGTCTGCAAATGCTAGGAATCTCATACACAGAGATCATCTTGCTCCTCACTGGATATATACTTTACCCATAAATAACTCATTCATTCTTTTTTTTGTTTGTGTTTTTGCTTTTTAGGGTCACACCTACAGCATATGGAAATTCCCAGGCTAGGGGCTGAATTGGAGCTGCAGCTGCCGGCCTAAGCCACAGCCACAGCAACACAGGATCCTTAACCCACTGAGTGAGGTCAGGGATCCTCATGGATACTAGTCATTTTCCTTATGGGCTGAGCCTCAACAGGAACTCTAAGAACTCATTCTTTCTCAAATGCGCTGTACCTTTCCGTACTACCTCCTGTCCTCAATTATGCTGTTTCCTCAGCCCTGCCTGCTCTTTCTTCCTATGGAAATTCAACCTTTTTTTTTTTTTTTTGGTCACACCTGGGGCATGTGGAAATTTCCTCCAGACCAGGGATCAAACTGGAGCCACAGCAACAACCCAGGCCACTGCAGTGACAGCACTGCATCCTTAACCCGCTGCACCACGGGAGAATTCTGAAATCCAACTTCTTCTTTAAGGTCTAGCCCAAATGCTATCTCTACTGTGAAGCATTTCCTGATTACTCTGCCAGAATTAATTATTTCTATTTTGGACACAATGTATTTATCTTACATATATTAACACTTCTCAAATTCTTGTACCTAAGAACCCCTAACAAGAGAAGAGAATGAATTTATGAGTCCTGAGGGTATAGTCCAAACTGGTTTACTAGCTTACATCTTTCTTTGAGATCTGAGATTTTGTTTTAAAAATACATAACAATTTTGCTATTCTTCATAAAAGGACCTAATTTTAACATAAACATATTTTTGACAAGGCATTTACCAGTTAATTATTTAAGTCTATCCCTGAACATACCCCACAATTCTAAGAAAACAGACACTCCGAAAGATGTGTCATGTTTATTTTGTGCCTCTGTATGTCCCTGGGACTAATCATATCCTAATCTGAGAAATACAGATTTGTTTGAGTCCCCCATCTGGACTGTAAGATCATCAAAGAAGGGGACACATTATTTTCTTTGTATTTTAATGGCTCAGCTTCGGAAGAGAATCTTATATAAAACAGCTACTTAATAAATATCTTCCCTATTTCTCCCAAACAATATAATCATAACATTCTGTCAATATCCTTGGCTCACATTTTTTCTTGTTGCTCTTTGACAGAAGTAACAGTAATGGTAAACAAAACAAGACAAAAACCCAACCTAAATGTCTATGGATGGGTGAATGGAAAAACAAGCTCTGGTGTGTTCATGCAATGCTACATAGCAATGAAAAACACGAATGAACAAGGTAACATGCAATGATGCAGATGAATCCTAGAAGCATGCTGAGTGAAAAAAGTATGATACAATTTTTTATTAAGTGCAAAAATAAGCAAAACTAAAAAAATGCAATGTTTAGAAATATATAGATTAGTGATAAAAATACAACTCATTGGAGTTCCCTTCGTGGCTCAGTGGTTACCGAATCCGACTAAGAACCATGAGGTTGCGGGTTCGATCCCTGGCCTTGCTCAGTGGGTTAAGGATCCGGCGTTGCCGTGAGCTGTGGTGTAGGTTGCAGACGCAGCTCGGATCCCGCGTTGCTGTGGCTGTGGCGAAGGCCAGCAGCTACAGCTCCTGTTAGACCCCTAGCCTGCGAATCTCCATGTGCCGCGGGTGCGGCTCTAGATAAAGGCAAAAAGACAAAAAAAGAAAAATACAACTCATTAAAGCAAGGGAATTAAACACAAAATTTAAGACAGATTACTTGTAGAGAGATAAGGGGTATAATTGGAGTGGAACACACGGATAAATCCATGTTATTGTCAATTTTCTAGTCTTTAGGTGAAGGATCCAAAGTTGTTCATTATATTATGTTTTCTAACTTATATGCTACATATATTATTATTATTATTATTATTATTATTATTATTTGCTTTTTAGGGCCATACCCACCGCATTTGGAGGTTCCCAGGCTAGATGTTCAATAGGAGCTACAGCTGCTGGCCTGCACCACAGCCATAGCAACATGGGATCGGAGCTGTGTCTGCAGTCTACACCACAGCTCACAGCAACGCCTGATCCACTGAGCGAGGCTAGGGATTGAATCCACAACCTCATCATTCCTAGTTGGATTTGTTTCTGCTGCGCCATGATGGGAACTCTACTACATATAGTCTTTAATAAAACCATATTAAGATATAATTAAGAAAAAAAAGCTTCTATACTCTATATGATTTCTATACTCTGAAGTTTCTCTTAACTTTTAACATTCTCAGGTTAAAAGTTATGAGAAACTCTTCTTTCCAGGAGAATAAATACCGTGATTTTCCAAACTTAGTTGGCTAAGAATCCCACCCCCCCTTTTTGTCTTTTTAGGGCTGCATCCGAGGCATATGGAGGTTCCCAGGCTAGGGGTCTAATCAGAGCTGTAGCTGCTGGTCTACATGACAGCCATAGCAATGCCAGATCCGAGCCACGTCTGAGACCTGCACCACGGCTCATGGCAATGCCAGATACTTAACCCACTGAGTGAGGCCAGGGATCGAACCTGTGTCCTCATGGATACTAGTCCGATTCGTTTCTGCCGAGCCACAGTGCAAACTCCTAAGAACCTTTTTAAATGTACTATCAATATCTCCCCAAACAAATCTTCTACAGAACAGACCTTAGGAAATTAATATAAAAGTAGGAGTTCCCGTTGTGGTTCGGCGCCAATGAGCCTGACTAGTATCCATGAGGATGCAGGTTCGATCCCTGGCCTTGCTCCATGGATTAAGGATCTGGCATTACCTCAAGCTGTGGTGTAGGTTGCAGACGCGACTTGGATCTGGCATTGTAGTGGCTGTGGCGTAGGTTGGTAGCTACAGCTCTTATTTGACCCCTAGCCTGGAAATTTCCATATGCTGTGGGTGTGGCCCTAAAAAGCTATATATATATATATATATATATATATATATATATATATATATATATATATATGTATATATATATATAAAATATTTCCTTGACTATATATAATATTTCCTTGACTACAACCAATTCCATTGAGGTTACTTTACTCTATGACACTTTCTTACAAACAATGTAATTGCCTATTAAAATATTGGAGTTCCCTGGTGGGCTCAGTGGGTTAAGGATCTGACATCACTGCTGTGGCGTGGGTTTGATCTCTGACTCTGCATGCCATGAGTGCTGCCAAAAAGAAAAAAAGAATGTAGCTACTCCTTCCTGGTTCCCACCTTAGTGCTGGACATCTGATTTACGAAAAAACAAAAAGCAAATCAAAACAAAGCAAATAAAAAAAAAAAAAAACAAAGCAAATAAATAGGAGCCTTTGGCCTTGCTTCCTTGCCTCATGAAGAAATAGGACAGAAAAGCAGCCAATGGGATTCTGCATGTATCCAGCATTGTGCGTGTATCATTCATCGGAGTATCATGTGAGGAGAAAGGATTGTTTTCATCAGCCACAGGGCAAAAGATGGACTCTTCAAAGACTGACCTGTCTGTAATATTCAGTCACATAGAGGGATGAAAGGAGGTTATCATCTGAGAATAAAGAGAGCTATAGATGTACTTTCTTACCACTGGGAACATTCAAGACTGCAATTTGTCAAAGCAACCACAACTACAGGAGTAGAATGGTGACCTACATACCAAAACCAAAACAACAACAACAACAGAAACCCAAACCCAGGAGTTCCCATCGTGGCTCAGTGGTTAACGAATCCGACTAGGAGCCATGAAGTTGCAGGTTCGATCCCTGGC
>PVHT020000034.1:3515862-3564920 GCA_004024745.2 Catagonus wagneri
GGAAATTAAGCTACTAAAGCTTTTTCTCCACAGATCACAAAAGTCAAGTATCAATTGAACTACCTTCATAGTAATTTTATCACTGCCTCAGTATATTCCTCCTTGGGATAATAATATAATTCTGTTCTTTTTGTTTTGTTTTGTTTCTTTAGGGCCACAACCAAAGCATATGGAAGTCAAATCGGAGCTGTAGCTGCCAGCCTACACCACAGCCATGGCAATGCAGGATCCAAGCCTCATCTGAGACCTGCACCATAGCTCACGGCAATGCCAGATCCTTAACCCAGGGATTGAACACACGTCCTCATGGATACTAGCTGGATTCATTACCACTGAGTCACGACAGGAACTCCCTATAATTCTGTACTTGAATCATGTTAAAATAAGGGTTTTCAAAACAAGTGATTTGGAAGTATGGGTGATGACAGAGGTGATGATGAATATCCAAAGTCTTTTTCCTTTATTTCCCACAAACATAATAGTGATAACATCAGCAGCAATAACACATATTCAGTGCTTACTCTATGCCAGATTCTCTTCTAATAATTTTACATATATATCATCTAATCGTCATAACAATGATATAAGGAACTATTTTTACCTCCATTTTACAGTTGAGAAAACTGAGGCACAAAAAAGTTAAATAATTTGTCTAAGGCAGACAAGTGGACACATGGCAAAACTGGGATTTAAAAAAGGTAGTCTAGCACTAGAGCCCTTGCTCTTAATTGCTGTGCTACACTGCCTCTTAAAAAGACCAAAGAGAACCAAAAGGTGATTTATAAATAACAGGTCTCATTCAAGCCCAGAAGTCCTAATGATAATCCTAGTGAAAGAACCTACGTCCAGAAGGATGCATCATTCACTTGAGGAAAGTAACACAGTTTTGCAGGGCTGTGCAGAGGATAATCAACCAGATACTTCATTACTAATAATCCCAAGTGGCATCAAATTGACTTTTAAAAATCTGTAGAACATCTTAATGTTTTTTCTCATCATTAAAAATATTAAAACGTAGATAATATAGGAAATAAAGAAGTAAATGAGTTATTGGTATGTCACTACACAGAGTTATTAGCACTTTTGAGCTTTTCCTTCTATTTAAAATGTTTTTATTGTCTAACCCAACAAATCCTGAGACAAGTATGCAAATACTGGATAGGGTCTTACATGCTACACAAAAAGGCATATGCTGTAAACTTGTATAAGATATTATTTTCTTAAAATGCAACCTTCTGGCTGTAAGAAACAGAAACCCACTTAAATTAGCTTAAGCAAAAGAAAAAGGTGTGCTCAGTGACTTGGGGTGAGGGTGGAGTCTATCCTGAACTAGTGTAAGGAGATAAGTGCCTCATAAGGGGTAGAATCTGGAACTGAAGGCTGCTTTGAAACCAGACAGTTTCTACCTCTTTGACTCTGTTTCTGACTCTCATTTTTTTTTTTTTTTTTTTTTTGGTCATTTCAGGGCTGTACCCGTGGCAAATGGAGGTTCCCAGGCTAGGGATCTAATCGGAGCTAAAACTGCTGGCCACAGCAACGCCAGATCTGAGTCGCATCTGTGACCTACACCACAGCTCACGACAACGCTGGATCCTTAATCCACTGAGCAGGGCCAGGGATTGAACCCGCAACCTCAAGATTCCTAGTCGGATTCATTTCCACTGTGCCACGACGGGAACTCCTCTGACTCTCTCATTTATTGGTCTCTTTTAGCTTCACTCTGTCTATCTGTTTCTTTTTTCTTTCTCTGCATTTGGGTTGAAGTTGACTGTTTTTTAACCAACTTTCTCCATACAAATTGATGATTTTTAGTTCCTGTTGAGGCTAAGCAGAAAATGAATCTGCCTAGTAACCATGAGGACACAGGTTCAATCCCTGGCCTTGCTCAGTAGGTTAAGGATCTGGTGTTGCTGTAAGCTGTGGTGTAGGTCGCAGATGCAGCTTGGATCCCATGTTGCTGTGGCTGTGGTGTAGGTGAGCGGCTACAGCTCGATTCGACACCTAGCCTGGGAACCTCCAAATGCTGTGGGTGTAGCCCTAAAAAGTAAAAAAAAAAAAAAAAAAAGATGATTTTTAAATTTGTTTATTTTTAAGATTCAGGAGCAGTGAACTCAAGGTTGGAAGGGCATGGTGTGAAGGTATAAACATAAAATTTCTCTACCTGTCAAATTAGTAATATAAGCATCTTAAAAGTGTTTATACAATCTGATGCAGTAATTTCATCTCAATATTGCTAGCCGTGCATGGAATCTAGGATCACATAAATCTGAATCTGAATTCCAGCTTTGCACTCCCTTGCTATATGCCCCAAGGCAAACTACTCAATTTCTCCAAAGTTCCAGTTTCTTCACTTGAAAAATTGGGACTACAGCATTCCCTTGTGGATCATGAAGATTGACTGAGATAATGTGTAATCAAGTCAGCAGATTGTCTGGCATATAGTATATGCCCAATTACTGTTATTCCAAGTGAACAAATGGATAGGTGTGTAAAGGTATAGATAAAATGATGTTTGTTATAGCACTGTTTATGAGTGAAAAATTATAAGCAATGAATATCAAATAATGTTCACTTTGCTCACTGCTATGTAGCGACTCTCAAGATAGCTCTTGGAAAAGTATAGGTGCTCAATAAATATTTGTTGAGTGATCAAAAAACAGGATTGGTTAAACAAGCTGTGGCACAATAAGACAACAAAATGCTACTCAGTCATTAAAATGACATCTATAAGTATTTTCATTGAAAGTATATGTATAGTATATTCCACTTTATCTAAACATATATGTGTATACATTAATAGAAAAAGATCTAAGAGGCTATACATCAGGATTTTTTTTTTTTTTGCCTTATCTAGGGCTGCACCCGCAGCACATGGAGGTTCCCAGGCTAGGGGTCTAACAGGAGCTGTAGCTGCCGGCCTTCGCCACAGCCACAGCAACGCGGGATCCGAGCCGTGTCTGCAACCTACACCACAGCTCACAGCAACGCCGGATCCTTAACCCACTGAGTAAGGCCAGGGATCGAACCCGCCAACCTCATGGTTCCTAGTCAGATTCGTTAACCACTGAGCCACGACGGGAACTCCTATACATCAAGATGTTGACATTTCCAATGGTGTGATGACGGCAGTGTGGGTATTTTTTATTATTTTCTTTTTGCTTAGCAGTGTTAATTTTTTTTTTCCTATGAGTATTATGTACTGATTTTGTAACAAAAAGGTATTTTTAGAAGTTCCTGTCGTGGCTCAGTGGGAACAAATCTGACTAGTATCCATGAGGATGCAGGTTCGATCCCTGGCCTTGCTCAGTGGGTTAAGGATCCGGCGTTGCCGTGAGCTGTGGAGTAGGTTGCAGACGCAGCTCGGATCCCGCGTTGCTGTGGCTGTGGCGAAGGCCAGCAGCTACAGCTCCTGTTAGACCCCTAGCCTGGGAACCTCCATATGTCGCGAGCGTGGCCCTAAAAAGACCAAAAAAAAAGGTATTTTTAATTAAAAAATATGTTTCAGTGTGCAACTGGAATTGGGGGACACACCTAGATTTGAATCTTGGGTTAAATTTAGTTTTTTTTTTAAGCATCTTATTAGAGTTATTCATTTATATGCCTATTTCTTCAATAAGACATTGAGATCCTTAATGATATAGAATATGTCTTCATCTTTCTAACGTCTTGCACAGAACCTTACACATAACAGCACTCAATAAATGATAGCATTCAGTGATAGGTGATACACTCCACCACAACTCTTGGCAAAGGTGTCTTAACACTTTGGTTACAGGAGAAAAGTAAACTCTCTCGAAAATCTCTACAAAGATGGTGATGGTTATAACAGCTGTCAAAACTGATTCTGAAATATCCACAAATGAAGAAGTGTCCTCTGGATTCCTCCTCCTTTAAAATGCAAATTCTGTCACAGGATCCTAATTTTTCAGTAAATAATTCAGAGATTGAACCAACTAGTGGTTACAGGAGAAGGTCCAAGTTTCTAGTGTTACTTGTTTAGGTAGAAATCTACAGAGTGCCTCTGATAGTATGAATCAGCCCCCTCCCAGCTTCAAATCTATTTACAGAAACTCAAAATGCCAACTGTTTTCTAAGCCTTACACTGTACTCTCTACAAAACATTAATGTCCCGATTTTGTTAGAATTATATTATTACCGATGCTTAGGCGTCATCTCAGGTAGTAACGAAACTAACAGCTGCTACTAGTTAATTAAGTTAGTCATTTTTATTCAAAGAGCAACACTGTCTTAAATTTCATTCTTAATTATCTTTGAATGACAAATATCTTTAAATAACTAAGTTATTCCTTACTTTTGTACTATTTCCCCCTGCTTTGGTTTATAATATTTTTAGTAGGCAGAAAGCTTCACATTTTTCCATTTAGTAAAAACATATTTTGCCTATCTTATACGTGATATTTGTAAGCAAGAGATTAATAGAGTGCTTAGGTGCCCAGAATGGAAACAAACTGAGTTCAATTCCAGCTTTGCTACTTACTAGCTCTATGACTTTGGACAAAATGCTTGAATACTCTAAGCTTCAGTTTCCTCATCTGAAAAGTAAGGTCGATGATAATATTGAAAATATCTACCTCATTGGATTGTTATGAGAATTAAACAAAAATTTAATTGAATAAAGCAGCACCATCAATAGAAATGTAACAGCAAGTCACAAATGTGAGTGGCTAAGTAATTTTAAAACTTCTAGTAACCACATTTAAAAGGTAGAAAGAAATAGGTAAAAAGAATTTGAATAGCATAATCGATTTAACGCATGTAAACATTATCAACTTAAAAATTATTAGAGATATTTTACATTTTTTGTGTACTAAGTCTTTGAAATACAATATGTATTTTATACTTAAAATACATTGGAGTAGGAATCCTCAAACTAGACTAGCCACATTTCAAGTGCTCAGTAGTTACAGAAGCTAGTGGCTACCCTGCTGGATAGCAATAAAGCATTAAAATAGTGTCTAACACAAGTTTGTGCTAAATAAATTTTACCTTTTTTTTTCTTTTTATGTCCATACCTGCAGCGTATGGAAGTTCCCGGGCTAGGAGTCAAATCAGAGATGCAGCTGCAGGCCTATGCCACAGTCACAGGGACACCGGATCTGAGCAACATCCGTAACCTAGACTGTAGCTCGCAGCAACACCAGATCCTCAACCCACTGAGCCACAATGGGAACTCCTAAATTTTACTTAGTGTTATTATAATCCCCTCTTAGGAGTTGCTATGGATCAGTGTTTCTCAAATCATGTGCTCATAACACCTGGTGGTTCTAGGGCACGGCACTAAATAACACTGAAATACATAGTGAGAAAATTACTCCTTTCTAAATTATCTTTTTATCTTTCTGATTATATAAAGGAAAAAGTGGCAGTGCTTTGGGTTTTTTTTAATATTAGTTTTTAAAATTGAAATTTAATTCACAGGCAATGAAATGTACCAATTTCAAGGATATCATCTGATGATTTTGGCAAAAGTATAAGGTCGTGTAACCATTTCCTCAATCAAGATATAGAACATTTCCAACACCTGAATCAGGGCTTCTTAAAAATCAAGAAACTGGAGTTCCCATCTTGGTGCAGTGGTTAATGAATCCAACCAGGAACCACGAGGTTGAGGGTTCGATCCCTGGCCTTGCTCAGTGGGTTAACGATCCGGCGTTGCTGTGAGCTGTTGTGTAGGTCACATATGCGGCTCGGATCTGGCATTCCTGTGGCTGTGGCAAAGGCTGGCAGCTACAGCTCCTGTTAGACCCCTAGCCTGGGAACCTCCATATGCCGGCGAGTGTGGCCCTAGAAAAGGCAAAAAGACACACACACACACACACACACACACACACACACACACACACAAATCAAGAAACTAAAAACATCTCAACAACAAGAGCCACCAAGTCAACCCCATACCTTTGAAATCATGTCAAACTGCTTTCCAGAAAAGTTAAGGATTTATATCTCCACTAGAAATATATCTTCACTATTTATCTTAAGAAAATATTCAGAGATAGGACAAGTGTTTATCAATATATAAGATGTTCAGTGCAGTATTTATTTATTTATTATTTAGTTATTTTTGCTTTTTAGGGCAGCACTGTGGCATACAGAGGCTCCCAGGCTAGGGGCTGAATCTGAGCTACAGCTGCCAGCTTACCTAACAGTCACAGCAATGCAAGATCCTAGGCTAGGTCTGCAACCTACACCACTGCTCACGGCAATGCTGGATCCTTAACCCACTGGCCAGGGATCGAACCCGCATCCTCATGGATACTAGCCAGGTTCATTAACCTCTGAGCCACAATGAGAACTCCCCTCTGCAGTATTTATATCAAGGAAAAAATTATAAACAATCTAAATGTCAAATAGTAATGGTTAAATAGGCATTCTTAAAATTGAAATTGTTGAGCCATTAGAATTATTTTAAATAATTTAATAACAGTAAAATGTTCTCGATATAACTGAAAGTGAGCAAAACAAGTACAAAGCTTTATAGACAATGTAACGTTATCCTAATTATGTCAAAAATAAAACATAACACACACAAAACTCAAAATCCTCCAGGTAAAGAAAAAAAATTAGGAGAAAACACACCAAAATATTAACAGTGGTTAGCTCTGAATTGTGTGGTATTTTGAATGATTTTGACTTTAATATTTCATTTTTTTTATACAATACACATGAATTACTTGGAGAAAGGAAGCCTGTTTTTCTTCATCTGTCTTTGCTAGTTAGAAAATAACTGAAAAGGGAGACCATTAATTATTGTGCAGGTTTATAGTTAATGAGGGCTTAACTGAATCCAGTAGTATTATAAAGAACCTACTATGTGTAGTCCTTATTACTAGTTTGAAAGTGAACTTGGCAATAAGAGGATTGTTGAGGGAGGGTTACATTTCCCCCTCATCAAAAGTCTTAAGAAAGTACTGACCTGGCAGTACTGGGAAAGGCCAAAGTGCTCACTTCACCCACAGTTCAGGCGGGGCTCAAGCAACGCCGGCAGCACTACTGACTAATACATTCACCTCAGCTCCCTTTTCTCTTCCAGTTCCATCCTATATTCTGAGAGGACAGAGGGATTTCTTCTATTGAGAGAACAATTCCATCCATATGGATCTAGTTCTTGGCCTCAGAGCTCACACAGCTAACCCAACATGTCAACTGCTGCCAGCAAGAACCAGAACTCTTTAATACTGACTGAGTTATGAACTGACGAGGCAAGCCAGCTCAAAACACAAACCAAGATGTTCATTTATTTGCAATGCAGGATCATGAACATGTATTCAGAAATACAGTTAGAATAATGACTGGGTCTTCTATAGGTGAATAAATAATGTGTACAGCTCATTCATATATGTCTAGGAAATTGCATTTTTATAATAACCCACGTTCATCCTGAACACTTAAGATAATTAATATTTCTTCTAATTCATATTAGCTTTCATAGCCAAGGTGATCCTGCTAAAATATGTTGGATTCATGGTTCTGTCCAAAACTCTACACTCCACACAAAAACTTGTACATAAATGTTTATAGTGGCATTATTCATAGCAGTCAAAGGTGGGAACAACTCAAATGTCTATCACAGACAAGTGGACAAACAAAATATTGTATATGCACATAATATCATTCCTCTATTTCCTGGTGGCCATAGTCTCTCAAAATAATACTTCTATGCTTAGAGCTTTGAGGTTAAGGCTATGTCTTTGTCACTTATTCCTTTAGACTTTTCCTTAAGAAACAATCCATGTATTAAAAGGCAACTGCATAAGTAGACTCCCACAAAAATTAAATTAAACCCTAACAGTTCACAGAAATGAACTGCTCACCTTCTTCCCCCATATCAAGGTTTTTATTGCTAACTCACAGAGGCCCTACTGTATCTAGGTATAAAACTGATTTTTTCTTTCTTTCTTTCCCTCCCTTCCTTCCTTCCTTCCTTTCTTCCTTCCTTTCTTTCTTTTTTGCTTTTTAGGGCCACACCTGCAGCATATGGAGCTACAGCTGCTGGCCTACACCACAGTCACAGCAACATCAGATCCGAGCCACATCTGCAACCTACATCACAGCCCACGGCAACGCCAGATCCTTAACCCACTGAGCAAGGCCAGGGATTGAACCCGCAACCTCATGGTTCCTAGTCAGAATCTTTTCTGCTGTGCCACAACGGGAACTCCTAAAACTGATTAAAAAAAAATATTAACCTTATTTATTGCGAGTCTAGAATTTCAACATGTATTAAGAGCAGTGAACTCTTAATGACTCAGTAGTCTAATAATACCCAAGGTAGTCCACATTCATCATGAAAATTGAGTCTTTCCTCTGAAATTGTTGCTTTCAATTACTTAAGCCTTTATAATAATTGTCTCTGAAATACAAATTCCATTATCTTCTTACTGACAGTGATAAATTTCACTATTCACGTATTGCTGGAGGCTATATATTTATGAAAGTAAATTATAAAACAGATTTTAGAACACTTACATATTGCAAACATTAAATTTTTTCCAGGTTGGCAATTACCATAGCAACTCCCTCTTCCTAAAAGTTTCATTGGTCAGGGGTTAGTAAACAATCCCGGTCAAATTTTGTGTTTTGTTTTTTTTTTGTCTTTTTAGGGCTGCATATGCGGCATATGGAAGTTCCCAGGCTAGGGGTTGAAGTGGAGCTGCTGCTGCCGGCCCATGCCTGAGCCACAGCAACTCTAGATCCGAGCCGCATCTGCAGCCTACACCACAGCTCATGGCAATGCCAGATCCTTAACCCACTGAGTGAGGCCAGGGATAGAACCCACATCCTCAAGGCTACTAGCTGGTTTCGTTAACTGCTGAGTCACAACGGGAACTCCCCAGTCAAGATTTTATTGAACCTTCTATTACTAAGGATATCTACTCAAATGTAATTTTGGAGTAATGCTTAACATATTGTTAGGTCAGACAAAGAAATCCTGAGCTGGCTAGCTGAAACAGTCTAGTCTAAAGCTTTGCAAAAGTTCCCTTCTTTTCTTAATTTTGCAATAAAGGTTATTTTCTCAGGATCTGGGACCCTAATTTGAGGAAAAATCTAGATGTTTGGGTTTCCCCACATTTTTTAATAGTAAAATGCAGTTTTATTCACAGTACTATTAATTAGCCAAGCAGATCTGAAAATATATGCATTTTTGTTTGTATGCAATATGACTAAATTACAAAGGAATATATAAAAATCTTTGCTAATCTTTCTATCTAAATTATTTAAAAAACAGAGACAGAGATGTTTAGTTTTAAACTGTATTTAACAGCCACAGAGGGTCAGGAGGCAGGGCTTAGGCCTCAGTAAGAACAGGAATTAGAATTAAGACTCTTGCATAATGCAGAGGCTCTTGCTGAAAATAGGGACTAGAAAAACAAAAATCTATCTGCACCCTGTGAGATCACAAGAAAACCTGAAATAAACCAGTACAGGCTTGGTTCAGGAACCCTTTAGTATAGAAATTAACATTAAAAAAAAGTTCTGAACTGATAATCTCTTTGAGTACCTGGCCTAAATGAAAGAAAAACTATGCAGAAGAGATATTTCTTCAACTTAGGCCCCTCATGAGTCCCATAGATAAAATCTTCTTTAAGATAACTCATAATCCAAAATTATAGAACACATGCAGAAAGGAGCCATAATGAGCTAATGTCAGCAGACACGAAGCAGAATTAGACCTCTAAGCACTTCAGACTATAGAATTAATGTAGTTAAAGAACAATTTGAAAAGGATTTGAAAACAAGAAGAAAGGAAATTAACCAAATAATCAGGCAAATCTGAAAAAGAAGCAAATAGAAGTTATAGGCATAAAAATATTATCTTTGAAGTTAAAAACTGAATGGGCAAATCAAACACAGATTAGACAAAGCTGAAGAAAGAATTACTTAACTGAAATACTAACATAAAAAAATTACACCTAAGGCAGCACAGAGAAATAACAGGTGGATAATATAGGTAAGAGGTTAAGAGACATTGAAAATAGATGAATGCCTAACACATAGCCCACAGGAGTTCCAGCAGGAGAAAAAAGAGGAAGTGGGAAAGATGCAATCTTCAAGGAAATAGGAACTAGAAAATTCCCAGAAATTATGCCAAACATGTACTTTCACACCAAGTAACATAAATAAAAATAAATTTACATTTAGGTACATAATACTGAAATAGGAACACCAAAGACAAAAAGATAATCTTTTTTAAAAAGAGCCAGAGAAGAAAATATTGCCTACAAAAAAAATTATATTGAGGAGTTCCCATCATGGTGCAGGGAAATGAATCTGACTAGTAACCACGAGGTTGCGGGTTTGATCCCTGGCCTTGCTCAGTGGGTTAAGGATCTGGCGTTGCTGTGAGCTGTGGTGTAGGTCACAGATACGGCTTGGATCCTGTGTTGCTGTGGCTGTGGTATAGGCTGACAGCTGTAGCTCCGATTCAACCTCTAGCCTAGGAACTTCCATATGCTTAGTGCAGCCCTAAGAAAAGCAAAAAAAAAAAAAATTATATTGAGAGTAGACAATAGCAATGATTGAAAATAGTATTCCACTGTCTTCTGATATCTAATTGCAGAAAAAAAATTATTAGCTTGAAATTCTAAACTTAGCTAAACTAAGATTTTTTTAGATAAAAACATTAGGTTGACCAGTACCTGAAAGAACTACTAAAACATATTCTTTAGTAAGAAGCAAACTGGATCAGAAAGAAGGACCAGGTTCCTTAAAAAACTAAATACAGAACTACCATATGATTTAGGAATCCCATTCATGGGCATATATCCAGAGAAAACCATAATTTCAAAAGATACATGCACCCCAATGTTCACTGTAGTACTTTTTGCATTAGCCAAGACATGGAAGCAACCTAAATGTCTATCAACAGAGGAATGGATAAAGATGTGGTACATATATACAATGGAATATTATCCATAAAAAAGAATGAAATAATACCATTTGTAGCAACATGGGTGTGCCTAGATTATCCTGCTAAGTGAAGTCAGACAGAAAGACAAATATCATGTGATATTACTTACATGTGGACTCTAATGAAAATGATAACTTAAAATAGCCAAAACATGGAAACAACCTAAACGTCCACTGACAGATATGTACCATATCTTTCTATCCAATCCTCTGTCAATGGACATTTAGGGTGAAATAATGCCATTCGCAGCAACATGGATAGACCTAGAGGTTACCGTATTAAGTGAAGTAAGCCAGGAAGAGAAAGACAAATATCATATGGTATCACTTATATATGTAATCTAATACAAATAATACAAAAGAACTTGTATATAGGACAGAAACAGACTCAAAAATTTTGAGGTCAAACCTAGGGTTACAAAGGGGAAACTGAGATGGGAGGGATGAATTGGGAGGATGCGGCTGGCACCTGCACGGTACTTCATAGGGTAGATAACTGACAGGAACCTACTGTATAGGACAGGGGGTCTACTTAATGTTCTGTAATAATCTATAAGGGAAAAAAGAATAGATAGATCTATATGTATAACTGATTCACTTTGCTATAAACCTAAAGCTAATACAACATTATAAATCAACTACACTACAACAAAAATTAAAAAAAATAGCACTAGCTGAAGAAAGTTGAGGCAAAAAAAAAAAAAGATACAAAAGAACTTATTTACAAAACAGAAACAGACTCCAAGATTTTAAAAACAAATTTATGGTTATCAGAGGGAGAAACATTGTCAAGAGAGATAAATTAGGAAGTTGGGATTAACAAATACATACTACTATACGTAAAATAGACAAGTAACAAGGACCTACTGTATAGCACAGGGAAATCTACTCAATCCTCTAATAACCTATATGGGAAAATAATTTGAAAAAGGATGGGTATATGATATATGTATAATTGTTTCACTCTGCGGAACATCTGAAACTTAATACAACATTGTAAGTCAACTATACTGCAATAAATTTTAAAAAAAGAAAAAAGGAAGAAGGGCAGGATAAAAGGGTATGGGGGAGGCAAATATGTGAGTAAATCTAAACAAATACTGACTTTTGAAAATAATAATGATTAATTTTGGGATTATAAAAACAAAGTGGAACCAAAATGCTGGACAATAATGGCCTGTAAATTGGGAGGAAAATCTTAGAGATCCTTCTAAGCATTTATTTGTGAGAAAGGTAGAACTGGATTAATTTTAAACTCTGTTTCTTCATTCAACAAGTATCTTTTACAAACAAGTAAAACTAGTCTATAATAATGGAAGTCATGGAGTTCCTCAGCGGTAACGAAACTGACTAGTATCCATGAGGATGCAGATTCTACCCCTGGCCTTGCTCAGTGGGTTAAGGATCCTGTGCTGCCGTGAGCTGTGGTGTAGGTCACTGACACGGCTTGAATCCCACGTTGCTATGGCTGTGGCTGTGATGTAGGCTGGTAGCTGCAGCTGCAATTCAACTCCCAGCCTGGAAACATCCATATGCTGTAGATGTGGCCTTAAAAGCAATATATATATATATAAAATAGCTATTATATATATATACTTATATATATAAAATAGCTATTATTTAGTGTGGAGTTGTGTGAAAGAGGGGATATGAGGCATAAGGGTGGCTTCTAGAGGTGCTATTATTGCTATTATTTGATCTGTGTTGCGGTTACATAGATGTACTCACTTTGCACTGTTTCATTGAGCTGTCTGCTTATCATCTGTATAGTTTTCTGTATGTAAGGAAGTATGTATACATGCAATATTTCTGCAAAATTTATAAAAGGAAATTCTACTGCAAAGTTTACACCAAATAAAATTTTGACAGATTATAAATATATAATTTTAAATACAACTCCTACAAGTAGTAGACAAAAAATACAGGTTAGTATTTATATAATCTTGGCTGGAAAAACTTTCTAAGCATAACATCAAAGACAGAAATCACTGGTAGGTTTGACTACATAAAAGTAAAGTTTTCTGCAACAAAGCACTGTGAATAATATAAAATAAAAATATCAAATAGAGGAAAATTTGATCTGCAAAATATATAACAATATACTTAATTATACAGATAAAATTCTTGTAAAGAATATGAACTGGCAATTCATAAAAGAAATAGACTGTAAATGCAGGCTATAAAACAGAATGAACAATGAGGCAAATAACAGTACAAAGTGGAAAAGTACACAAACACCTCTAATGCCCTCTCTGTATCCATGGATATATGGCTTAGCATGGATCTCTCAGGATCCCCAATCATTAAATTCAACTATTATGCAATGGGTCTCTAGTTCCCTCATCCTCTGTCTTTCCTACCCTGTGCTTCCAAATTAATCTTCCTAAAATACTGTGGCATTCTCATAATTTTATTGCTTAAAAACTTTCAATGATTCCTTATTTACTACACAAGTAGAAAGAAATTCCTCAGCATGGAATTCAAGACCTTCTGTGGCATTCAGTTAACCTTTTCACTTATTACATACATTCCAGCTAACTGACTACTTGCCATTTTTTTCCTGTGTCATGTTGCCTATAGTTTTCTGTAAATTATTCATGTGGTTAAATTCTGCCTAGAATGTGCTTTCCCTCCACATGTCCATTTTCTCCCCAAGGCTCAGTTTATACACTACCTTCTCCACAAAACATTTGCTAATTCCTCTTAGCCATTCTGAGGATCCATGGCTCTTTTATCCACCTTTCCAGGCATTTAGTTTCTTATTTTTTATGTTTTATCTTTCCTAATAGACAATGACTTACTTGAGGTAGGATCTTTATCTTATTCATTTTTGTATTCCTATTACTAAATATTTATTTAATGAATGTAATTGACAAAACAAAAACTCACACAATTCAATACTATGATGTTTAGGTATCTTTAAAGTGCCAGTCTGGCACATAGGAAACAAAACTGTTAATAGGGCAGGTTGGTCCTTACTCTCCAGGTCTTTAAGGTAATTTAGGAACTTAACGGAGTATAGCTCCTTCATCTCAAACAAACTCTAAATTATTCCATCAACTGATGCATTTTTGTTTTTTTGTTTGCTTTTCAGGGCCACACCCACATGGCATATGGAAGTTCCCAGGCTAGGGGTCAATTTGGAGCTGCAGCTGCCGGCCTACACCATAACCACAGCAATGCAGGATCCTTAGCCCACTAAGCAAGGCCAGGGATCAAACCCACATCCTCATGAATACCAGTTGGGTTCCTCACTGCTGAGCCACAGCAGGAACTCCAGAACTGATGCATTTTGGTCTACAGCAGTAGCATTGACCTTACTTTTCCTACATAAAGGGAATTTAAGCCTTCCTCTCTGGGAAAGGGGGACAGAGTTATGGGACTGAATGTCCTCCCTTACCTTTTCGTGTTGTGCACTGTGGTTCCACCCAGGACAATCCTCACTCCAGGAGTGGTACGGTTCAGGTTATAAACTGTTAGAGCCTCTTCATAGGTGGCTCCTCCAATTATAAACACAATGATATCCTGAGGTCTGCAATAATGAAGACAGTTAATACCATAGGATGATGGGGGAAAAGGCAAAGATTTGTTGTTACTATTATATATACAGTTTTAATTTCTAAATCTTCCTTTTTTGGTAAAGGAAGCAGAATTAAAGCAGAATAGAATCAAAGGTTTAAAAAAAGTTTTAATTATCTGAAATTGGCAGGAAACAGAGCAGGAAATGCTGAATAGTGATTTGCTTTCTGTTTATGAGCGGATGTCTTATAATTTCTGTGCTGTGGATTTCAGAATAGCACAATGGTGTTTACTGGAACCAAATGTAGAAATATTCTTTTATATTCAAGAGGCTGAAGAGTACTTCACTGTGACATGATACCAATATAGCAGAAATTTATGCTTGTACTACACATCTCCTTTCATGTATAAGCCCTTTGTCAAATACTTAGTACAGTGTCATTGCAATAGCCTCTGTCCAAGGACCTCAAAGTATTTTGGAAAGTACTGGTATATTTGGATGTCCCCATAACACAGGAACTAGAAACATTTAGTATTCTGAGTGCAGAAAAAGAATGAGACACATAAATTAATGGCGATTCTAGGAACTCCACCTCCTCTTAAAATCTTTGTTCCTAAACCCTTTGATAAACTAAGAAAAAGAAACCACGGAAACAAACAAAAAACCTGTGGGTGTAGTTTTTTTTTTTTTTTTTTTTTTTGTCTTTTTGTTTTATCTAGGGCCGCACCCGCGGCATGTGGAGGTTCCCAGGCTAGGGGTCTAACAGGAGCTGTAGCCACCGGCCTTCGCCACAGCCACAGCAACACAGGATCCGAGCCGCGTCTGCAACCTACACCACAGCTCATGGCAACGCCAGATCCTTAACCCACTGAGCAAGGCCAGGGATCGAACCCGCAACCTCATGGTTCTTAGTCGGATTCGTTAACCACTGAGCCACGACGGGAACTCTGCGTGGGTGTAGTTTTGATACTGGACATGCACATGCTGACACATCAGCTCGGTCACTAGCGTAATTTAAGTCACACTGCATAGTTTTACTGTGTTTCAATCTTTTATCAAAATGGCTTCATAACAAAAGTGAGTGGCCCTATTAGATCCTCCCATAGGTATCAACAAAAGGGAGATCATATTATTACAGAATTGTTAAGTTTGCCTTGCGTTTATTTTTCTCATGCAATCAAGACATTATTTAAAATGACATCAAGCAGAAGCATCCATTTTGGAGATTACAGCACAAAACTAAGTAGAAACATTTTAAACCAAAAGATGTAATGCTTATGTATAAATCATGAAAAAAAAAAAACCCTACATTTCCTTTCTGTTTGTCTCTCCATCTTTCTAGAACACCTTAAAGGAGTCACCAATTGAGTATTTGTTCTTATTGGACTTCATGAAAACAGAATCATATATTGTGGCTATTTAAAAATGTTCAAATAATGTGAATTGCAGAGACAGAGAATAAAGACTCCCAACGATGATGGGGTGGTTATTCTGAAACTGATTCAATAAAGTTAATTATGACATTTTTATGTGACCTTGGGACTTAAAATTATGTTTGTTTTTTTTGTTTTGTCTTTTTGCCTTTTCTAGGGCTGCACTGGCAGCATATGGAGGTTCCCAGGCTAGGGATCGAAATGGAGCTGTGGCTGCTAGCCTACACCCCAGCCACAGCAATGCAGAATCCAAGCTGGGTCTGCGACCTATACCACAGTCCACGGCAATGCTGGATCCCCAACCCACTAAGCAAGGCCAGGGACTGAACCTGGGTCCTTATGGATGATAGTCAGATTGGTCTCCACTGAGCCACGACGGGAACCCCCCACATATACTATTTTTGATTAGATAAATGTTTGCACATGGTATAAAATACAACAGGGCATATTGTAAAAACAAAAAAAAAAGGCAAACACTATTACTCATCTCTTAGGCATAGCATTTCAGAGATACTACCTATGCTTGTAGTAGTATTTACATCATATTTATATTGTAAGATACATGCATATTATAAATATATTTAATATACAATATACATATTACATGTATACATATACACACAAATGGAAGCATTTTATACATAGTTGTATGGGCATATTGTGCATTTTAAATTTTGGTAGTATCGCCAAGTTGCTCCACAGATGTCATTTCACCAGCAATTCAGGAAAGTGCCTATTTCTCCTGCCAATACCGCATATTAATTGCCAAGGCTTTTGGTCCTTCTAGACTATGTTGATCACTTGCTCCTCCTCAATACATTTCATTCAGGAGTTACCTTCGTGGCTCAGTGGTTAACGAATCCGAGTAAGAACCATGAGGTTGCGGGTTCGATCCCTGGCCTTGCTCAGTGGGTTAAGGATCAGGTGTTGCCGTGAGCTGTGGTGTAGGTTGCAGACGCGGCTCGGATCCTGTGTTGCTGTGGCTGTGGCGAAGGCCGGCAGCTACAGCTGCTGTTAGACCCCTAGCCTGGGAACCTCCATATGCCCCGGGTGCAGCCCAAATAAAGGCAAAAAGACAAAAAAAAATACATTTCACTCATCTGGTTTTCAGGATATCATATTCTTTTGCTTTTCTTTCTACTTCATTAGTTGACACTTCCCCCCACATAGCTTTCCCCATCTTAAGTGATGGACAAGGGTCCCTTGATGGTCTCAGCTTATTTCCCTGACCTCTTAATGGTGGAGTGTCCAGAACCCAGTCATCGGTCTTTCTTTCTTCCTGATCTACACTTACTCCCTAGATCTGTTCTAATGTAGTAGCTACTAGCCACATATGACTATTTAAATTTAAATTAAAATAAAATAAAAAATCCAGTTCAGTGCAACCAGCCATATATTAAGTGTTCAACAGTCACATACAAGTAGTAACTACATTAATAGATAGCATGAATATATACAGTTTCCATCATTTGTAGAAATTTCCATTGAACTGTACTTCCCTAGAAGACCTTACCCAGTTTTGTGGTTTTTAAATATATTTTTCTGCTGATGACTCCCAATCGCTATCTCCGGCCCAGACCCCTCTCCTAAATGCTAGACTTAAATGTCTATTTGACATTTCTACTTGGCTATTTAGTTTATTGCTGAATTCAACATGTTCAAATCCCTAATCTTCCCATATAGCTTTCCAGATATAGCTTTTCCCACCTTAAGTGATGGCCAGTCTATCCTTTCATTTGCTTAGGATAAAAACTTTGGAGCCATCCTAACTCCTCTTTTACGGTTGGAATTAAGCACATAAGTTGGAGATATGGTGAGAGAAAGAGTAGGAGAATCTTGGACCTTACAGGCCACGGGGGAATAACTAAAGGGTTTTAACATGTTACCATGATCAAATCTGCTTTTTTGAAGGATAATTTTGGCAGTTATTTAAGAATGAACTGAAGGTTGCTGGTGGGAAAATCTGGAAAACAAATGGCTACTGTAAGACTTCTGGGAAAATAATGAAAGTTACAACTAAAGAAAAACCAGGAGGGGAGGGGAGGAACTGGATATAGAAGACACAAAAAATGTAGACTCTTCAGTATTTGGTCAATAATTAAATGTGGAGGATGAAGGTAAAGGAAGAATCCATGATAACATTAAGTATTCTGGTTTTGGTGACTAGGTACAGTGGTTTAAGTCTGAAAACAAAGAAAGCGAGACTGACTTAATGTTTTTGAGATAACCGATGGAGACATCTGGACATTGACGCCTGGTGATTTCCCAGCCAAGCCATGGGAATAGATAAGTTTTGCCTAGGGAGATCATGTAGAATGAGAAGAGAGCCAGAAGAGAGTCTGGTAGGATTCTTTAACATCTACAGGGTAAGGCAAAGACAACTGAGAAGGAAAGTGTCAGGTAGGAAGAGAACCAGAAGAGAGAGGCCAAGGGACAAGTGAGTTCCAAGAAGAACAGAACGGTTAAGTGCATTTAAATACAGTAGTGACATAAATAAGTGAGGACTGAAAGAGACTACTGTGCATATTCTTACAGTGTGATTTTGCAAGAAAAGTTTCAGTGTATTATAGTAGAGTAAGAAGCCAGGGTACATAGATTGAAGAGGTGAGAAATGAGGATAGTGACTTTATCCAAGAAGCTTGACTGTGAAGTGAGGACAGGTTAGAAGAGAACCCAGCCTCAAGGGCTTTAAATCTACTACTTAGCAGGATAAACCTGGGTATGCTTAGAGCCCGTGGGACAGTAATAAGAGGAAGACAAGCTGAAAATACAGAGGAAGGAAGGAGAGACAAAGAGAGGGAGAGAAAGTGCAAATAATTACAAAGAAAGGCTTCAGAAGAGATGGCAGGGGTCTAAAAGGAGTGTTGGCAGAGAGGTTAATTCTAAATAGGAAAAGATGGAGTTCCTGTCCTGGATCAGAGGAAATGAATCTGACTAGTATCCATGAGGACACAGGTTTGATCCCTGGCCTCACTCAGTGGGTTAAGGATCAGGTGTTGCCGTGAGCTGTGGTGTAGGTCACAGATGCGGCTTGGATCTGGCTTGCTGTGGCTGTGGTGTAGGCTAGCAGCTACAGCTCCAATTCAGCCCCTAGCCTGGGAACCTCCATACACTGAGGGTGCATCCCTAAAAAGACAAAAGAAAAAAGAAATAGGAAAATAGGATGTATTTCCTTTAGAATGAAGGGAGGTGATAAAGATAGGTATATGTAACTAAATTTATAAATATGGGGGCTAATGTCTGACAGACT
Source organism: Catagonus wagneri (assembly GCA_004024745.2). Taxonomy (NCBI): domain Eukaryota; kingdom Metazoa; phylum Chordata; class Mammalia; order Artiodactyla; family Tayassuidae; genus Catagonus; species Catagonus wagneri. The sequence continues at coordinate 3,534,998 of PVHT020000034.1, forward strand.
CATTTATTTCCTCTGCGAAGCAGGAAACACAGATGTGGGTTAAGTGACTTGGAGATTATGGAAAACATTCCAAACTGATGTGGTGAATGAGAGACAAAGGAGAGAACTAAGGATACATAAATTTAACTGAGTAGCCCTGAAGGCCCAAGTAAGGTTAGAAACAATGAATTTCTAGTGGCACTAACCTATAATTTGTATACTTCCTCTAGTAGCACAGAGAAGTAGATACAGCCTTAAAGCTAAATTATTAATCCAATATTAATCTGGTGCTTTAGGCTGCAGGGAAAAGGGTTCTTTATAAATTTCTAGGAAAGCATTACCACTACCCATGAATCACTAAAGTTTATTACACTATCAAGGTTTTTTCCTTCAAGTCCTTGCCTCCTGTTACTAGCTAGCTTTTTCTTGCCGAGAAAGGTCATTTCCTTAAGAAGAGTTGTAAAATTGTGAGAGTAAGTTTTTTTTACCAAATATGATGAACTCTCAATTATTTGGGGACTGACTATTGAGGCAAAATACAGATTCTCATCTTTTTCTACTGATATGTATTGTTTCCGTTCTTACTAATGTTTCTACAAAAGGGGAATATAAACATAGAAGACAAGTTAAGTTCTTATCAGGATCTTTAGGGGTATATTTCATAAGAAAGGGATCAATGAACTACATAATTGGCTGTAATTTTAGAAACTGGTATGAGTCCCTGTAACTTTTATCATAGTATTACCCTCATGAATATACGCCAAATTTCTTTTTTGTTTCATATTATTTATTTTATTTAACAATATATTTCAAGAATATACCCTATGAATTCTTCCCACAATATTGGTTCTAGAGGTACCAATGATCTGAGATAATAATGGCTTCTGGTTTAATATTCATAAAAGGATGAGTTCTATGGGGAAAAAAAATCCAGTGTTATAAAAATGTGCCATCAAGGAGACAGAGGACACTCCACCAATAGTCTCGTCTATGTTGTAACTATCTAGGGTCAACCCAGGTAGAAAATAGGAGGGAAAAAAGGCTCTGTTAGTATTCATAAATAATAAAATCCTCAAAACAGAAAGGAGTTTTTGTCCGAAAATGAATTATTTTTTACATGAAGTTTCCATATACAGTGCTCTTTATGTAGTTTATCTTGAGTAAATACTCATGAACTACACAGATTATTGAGAAGAAGAGAAGGCGGTATCTCCCTGATAGGGGAACAGTGACTGATTGAAGGAACTAAACCGTTAACGTTTTTTTTTTTTTTTGAGCTCCTGATCTGATAAGTCAATTTAAAAAGCATCTTAGCAGAATACTAAGGCTCATCCTAGAGAATGATGTCGCTTTTCCATAGCTGCCCTCTGCCTATCCCCTGCCTTGAGAGGACATCTGTCTCTTACAGAAAAGAAAGGCAAGAACTGGGAAGGAATAAATTCAAGTGGGTCTCAGCATAGTCAGAGAACACTATCCTTTAGTATGATAATTTCAGGGTGCCAGAGTGTTTTCGTATTGCTGGAGAGGGAAGAAAATGTCATGGGTGGTAACTGTGGGTGTTATATTAATGTAAGGACAAAACTTACATATTGGGATAGGCTCTTAGAGCTTGAAATAGTTGTGTAACCAAAGATGCCTATGTCACATTTGGTTTTGAAAACATTAATAAATGTTTTCCTGAGCCTCCTACTACTTAGGATGGCTTAAGGAGGAATATCAACGAAACAAATTAAAAAAAGAAAAAAACCTCTGACATTTTTCCTTTTCATTCCTTTCCCTGATGAATTTTTAAAGCAGATGTTCTGATGAGGCCAACAGTAAAACACACAGCAAATCACTGTTATATGATGGTTGAAGCTAAGTGGAATGTACAAGCTCAGTTCTTTGTATACATCTTCCTGTGCTCTGTAATTTACCATAGCAACCAAAAGCATTAATTAATTCAGATAACAAGCATTAGAAAATAGCAGCCTGTTCATGCTGTATATAGATATACAAGGACACCTTGAGAACCCAACCCAATTTATATCTTACTAGAAAAATAAACAAAAGTTTTTTCACATACGGTATTTCTAGAAATCATTACTTTAATCACTAATTATTAAGTTAAGCAGAAAACAAACTTTAAAGAGAATATTTTACCTTTTTGTAGATTGTTACACTTATGACTCAAATTCAAATTTTTGAATGTAGTACATTTCAAAGATTATATGAGCACTGACTATAGGAAAAAAGGCCGATGAGAAAAGGCTGCTGCTGTTTTGTTTTTTGTTTTTAATCTTTTTATGGCTGTACCCATAACATATAGAAAGTCCCGGGTTAGGGGTTGAATTGGAGCAGAGCTTCTAGCCTACCCCACAGCCATGGCAACACCAGATCCAAGCTGCACGTGCAACCTACACACTGAAGCCTGAGGCAATGCCAGATCCTTAATCCACTGAGCGACGCTAAGGATTGGACCCACATCCTCATGGACACTGTATCAGGTTCTTAACTCACCGAGCCGCAACAGGAACTCCAGGACTGCTGCTTTTATAGAAACAAAAATAACAAGATTCTACTAAATTTGTATAAAGGTGAAAGAAAAGAGTACTTCCTTTTTGAACTAATTCTGGAATGCATGACCAGATACCTCCATTTTCTCACCACATGTTTAAGTTGCTTGTTTTTTATCACGGATAATAAGCAATTCTGGAGTAAGAACAACAACAACAAAAAATCAGCCTGATAGTTCGATCCCTGGCCTTGTTCAGTGGGTTAAAGATCCGGCATTGCCATGAGCTGTGGTGTAGGTTGCAAACGCGGCTCGGATCCCGTGTTGCTGTGGCTCTGGCGTAGGCCGGCAGCTAGAGCCCCTGTTAGACCCCTAGCTTGGGAACCTCCATATGCCATGGGTGCGGCCCTAGATAAGGCAAAAGGACAAAACAAAAAAATAGCCTGCTAAATAGGATATGTGGGAGTCTCATCTGTGGAGAAAGAGCAAACCCAATTTGTGGAGATAGCTATACTGTCAAACAGGTTAACCACTAGCTTAAAGCTAAAGACTAAAACAATTCTACAATTGTTTGTGGTTTTGCAAAGTTGTGCTTTTGCCAGATTGCCTTTAATATTTTCTCATATTACAATAAGAACAAAACCAGGAAGTTCTGTCGTGATGAGACTTAAGCTACCATAAAAATGACTAAAATCAATGACTCTTCACGGTAATGATGCAGGGTGAAGACACTGACTTAGAGCTGAGGGTGGGGCCAAGTGGATACAGAGCCAAAATGTATAGGAAAACTGCAAAAAATCTAAATTTTCTGGTGACATCAACCAAACTTGTTCTCTAGTTTAAAATTTCCAACTGTAAATTTTGTCACATTAACTACTATAGATGCCTACACAAGAAATTTGACAAATACGGTTATTTGTAAGGCAATGCATTAAATACTGTGAAAAACCCAAATATTAACAAAATTTCTTACTTCCAGATTATAATACTTAATTCAACAGCTAGTGGGAAGGACAGATACGTATACAACTAACTACTGTCTCAGTATCCAGAGACAACTATTATTAATAATTTCTTATTTATTCTTTCAGAAATACTTACTGTATACATAAACATATATGTGCTTGCATATTATAATATGTATATTTGTGTACACATAGTATATATGTATATATAGACATAGTATATATGTGTATATAGACATAGTATATATGTATATATAGACTTATTTATATACACATACGTACACAACCACATTTATACTTATACAGTTTTTTTTACACAAAAGGACTATTACAGCATCTTGATTTTCTATCTAATATATCTTAGAAAGTTTTGATATTGCCCCAAGAAGAGTTATGCCATTTCTTAAGAAGAATGCATAGTACTGTACTGTAATCTAGGTAACCAGTTCTCTACTGATAAATATTTAGCTTGTTTCCATTTTTTTCACCATTGCAAATAATGTTTCGGTAAATATCCTTTTTTATGTGTCTCTGTGTACTTGTGCAAGTTTATCTATATGGCAAACTCTAAGAATTGAATTGTTTAGTAGGTCTTTTCAAGTCCTCTGCAGTCTTTTTTCTGTTAAGCAGGGTCAGGATGTGGCGTTGGTATCTTCTGTGCCCTCTACAGTAGTTTCACAACCATTTCTCTGCCTTCTTCAAACTTTCCACTATCTCTGAAGCTCATGATATAGTTGCACTGTTTTCTCCTGACCTCCTTTCCTGGTCACTCTCTTATTCCCTGAAGATGTTAGCTCTGGTTTACTGTCCTCCTTTTCACTCCTGCTCTTTTCAAGATTTTCAGCTGCTTTAACATCCATGTAGATTACTCATCTCACATCCTGTCTCCACACTGATCTGTTCTTCCACTCCTCACAACCACCAACATCCATAATTATAACATATACTTTTTCATTACAAGTGTCTACAATACGAAATCTTGAATTTCAAGATCCCTTTCTCTAATAATCACCTCAATTTTCAATTCACTTATGCTAATATCTCTACTGCAATAATTCTCTGACCTTATCAATACTTCCAATTCACTCAAGAGTACTTTTTTCTCTATCCAATATCCTCCTCCTTTTTAAATTTACTCCAATCCTGGTTGCACCTGTTATTAGCCTTTTCCTCATTTAAGCTAATGCAGCTAAAAGTTGCTAGAGAAAAACCACACAAGTAGGTTCATGGGCTGTATTTTAAATTAATGACCACAAAACTCCAATGAGCACTCGATCTTGCCTAGAAGTCCTACTTAACGTTTCCCTAGAAAATTTTATTGCTTGCCTACAAGACAACAATTTCAAAATGTTTTCTCTTTTAACCTCCTACCTTAGCTGATAGCTTGACACCCTATTTTACTGAGAATATGGAGGCAATCAGACAAGACAGCCCCTATGCTCTCACCATCAAAACCATCATAGTGAAAGAAGTACCTCTGCTCCTATCAGCCTCCTCTGCTTGTGCTCTGGATCCCCTAAAGACTTCACTTCTGCAGCTCTTCCTCCTTCTCTTCTGCATTATCCATTTTTCCTTCTCTAAAATAATTCTCATCAGATTACAGATATGCTCTAAAATCTCTCTTTCCCCTGAGTTCACAATCTCTTCTAACTACCACCTCATTTCTCTAACCCTTCTTGAAAAACTTATATATGTATGTATATGTATATGTGTGTATATATATATGTGTGTATGTGTGTGTGTGTGTGTGTGTATGTGTGTGTATATATATATATATATGTATGTATATAAAACCTTGCAGCTCTCTCTAATTTGGCTTCCAAGCTCACTGGAATGGGAATAAAGCCCTCAAAGACCTCCATGTTGTCAAATCTGATGGATTCTTCACTGTTTTCACCTTTTGTTTTTTTCAGTCTCTCAGAAGACTGATCTTAGGTTACCACTAGCTCCCTGGTCTTTATGACACCATGCTTTTCTGGTTTTCCTCTTATCTTTTAATAACTATCTATATATTTAGGTAATAGTGCCAAAAGCTAACAGATGCCAAGAAACCGATAAATGTTCATTTGGCTGGAAGAGCATCATTTTGAGTTTTGTTTGGAAATGAATTACCCAAATTAGAAAGGTTTGCTGTTGTGAACTAATCATCCACAATGTACTCTTCTATTATGTCCCTTTAGCAATAAGTGGTTAATTTCTTGTTCAATAATTCTTATATGAAATTAATAAGAGGAAGTTCCCGTTGTAGCTCAGCAGCAATGAGCCCAACTAGGATCCATGAGGATGCGGGTTCAATCCCTGGCCTCATTCAGTGGGTTAAAGGTCCAGCATTGCTGTGTGCTGTGGCATAGGTCGTAGATGCAGCTTGGATGCCTCTCGATCTTTGATTTTTAAAAATATTTTTTTCTGTTCTATTACCAAATTACTAGGTTTTATTAAAAAGGAAAAAAGTGAAAAAATATACTTTATCTTATAAGTTATTTATGTACCTCAAAACATTTTTCTTAGAAAATTCCTTATATTTATATAACTGTTCTTCCAAGGCTCTTAGATTGTGATTAGCTGAAAAAATAGAAGAATTACACCAGCAACGATGCTCACATCAATCTAGCCAATAGGATTCAGTCATATATATTAGGCTCTTTATAACTTGTCCCAATAAAAAATGCACAAGAATATAATTTATAACTGGGTAGAATCTGTGTGTATATAAAATGTTCATATGCTGCAGGTGCGGCCAACAAAAAAAAAGTAAGGCTGGCCTACACAAGTTGTTCTGGACAAGTTTTGTTTTTATTAAAACTAACAAACCACTTGACTACAATGACAATTAATTGTTTTCTTTAGTTAATACTTAAAAAGAAAAAGAAAGGTATCCTTTTCTCCCATGTAACAAATAACCTTGGTTAATTAGGTCTTAGTTTTTATGCTGGCCACATTTGGCAAAGTCCAGTCCTCACCAAAAATAGTAACAGCCTGCTCTGGATGGCAATCAAGCAGCAAATCTATTTTTGGCTTTAATGTTTGAAACTCTAGATTCCATGGAACTGAACCTTAAATGGCATAAGGAAACTGGTTTGATATTGAAGGATAGAACACAAGTTTTTTTTGGGGGGGCCTCCAAAACAACTATTTCTTTACTCCAAAAGAAATGATGTTTCAGGAATTCCCGTTGTGGTGCAGCAATTAATGAATCCGACTACGAACCACGAGGTTGCGGGTTTGATCCTTGGCCTTGCTCAGCAGGTTAACGATCCGGTGTTGCCGTGAGCTGTGGTGTAGGTCGCAGAGGTGGCTCCAGTCCTGCGTTGCTGTGGCTGCGGTGTAAGCCAGCAGCTGCAGCTCCAATTCAACCCCTAGCCTGGGAACTTCCATATGCCACGGGTGTGGCCCTAAAAAAAAAAAAAAGGAAATGATGTTTCAGGGTTAATAGGTGAATTAAATCTAACTCTGACACATGAAACACCGAAAGAATCTTAGAACTGAAACAACTGCGGATGGATGAATAGAATGATATAACCTCAGTTGTAGTCCCTTATATTACCCTAAGTTTTCCATTTTCTTAGTTTTTCTGTTTTTTATCATTAATATCTTTGTTATCTTACCTGTCTCTGAGTGTGCTGGGGCCTAGATAAGGATATAGGTTTTCCTTAAGCTTTCCTTTGATGAGATGGTCCAAGGTCTCATGTAAGAAGGGTTGATGCTGAGTATATACGTTTTCTACTCCCTAAGGCAGAGGGAAATGGTTCTTATGTCATTTCTTGGAAACTTGCAATGTAATAGTAAATGATACTCACATCAGAAAAGGACATGCACTCAACAGAGATTTCATGGCATAGAGTCAAGCAGGAATTTTAGGAGAATTTTAGAATTAATTATTTTCATCAATTAGAAATGTACCAATCTCATTAAAATACTTTGTACTTTAAGGCTAGCTGTTATAAAAGAATTTTTAAAATGGAATTGCTTAAATCCTTTATCATATCTTCACTGACTCTCACCCTTTTGTGAAAATATTGTACGATAGGTAGAGAAAATAAAAGTAAGGAGCACATAGAAAAGGAGACCAGAAACACCCAGGAAAATTGAAAACTTTTAGGAAATGTAATAAAGGTTAGCAGATTAAAATTAATTTTTGACCACTTTAAGAAAATAGGTGAGTATTTTTAAAAGATCTGCAATTGTTTGCTTCATCTTTAATTTCCTTCAAAGAAAAACTACCTTACAAATCTTAAATTATCAACAAATGGAGTGAAATAGCTACAACTAACAGAACTGTCTGCCATTTTACTCTTGGTTATTTTCTGGAAATACCTCGTTATTCCCTTCTCAGCTATTTGGGCCAAAGCTGATGCTGCTCCAATACAGGAAGTATTTAAAGAAAAAACTTTCAAGAGGATGTCCACTTTAATTTCATTTAACTGACATAGTACTAAACCAGCAGCAATCTTGAAGTTACTTTGAAGATCATATTCATTCACTCTCAGCTTTAGGGGCTTCAACTGTTTTTCCTTTAGGAAAGCATAGAGCTGTCATACCTTTAATCCTTTGAGGAACTGTTTGGTAATAGCCACAGCATCTTTGGGGCTGAAGAGGTCGCTTCCTCTGACCCGTTTACCACCATATTCAACAACTGCAGACACAAGCTTTAGAAAAAAAGAAAGAAACAAACTCTTAGTGCTTGGAGGACAGCAAGAAAATAACTTTATTAAAGAAATGAAGACATGAGAAGACAGAATTATACATTTCTGTGGATAAAAACAGTATGACATCATTTGTCAGAGCTAAGGATATAAGAATAGCATTGGTTCCTGTTTGGTGGGATTAATGTACAAATCCAGATACCTTTCGATATTTCTCTGAAACACCTTTATTTCTGAGGTCCATCATTAATCCTGGTAGGCTATTGCTGCTGTGTCGCTCATAATGCAGAGCATAAAGCATTACCAGGCGGGCAGCATCAAACTCTGTCACTTTGGGGTTCTGCAGGAGCCTCTTTACATTCTGAAGAAAAATAGAACCGATATTTACTCTCTCTTCACTTGAGTGATGTATACTATCTTAGCTATAACCATTATTGAATGGCAGTGATACACCTAAGGTACATATGACTAAGATTACTACTATGGCAATGTACAGGTCATAGGTTTAACAGCTGTTTCAATATACAAAAATTAAATGCCTTTTGCCTAAGAATTAAATAAGAAAATAAATTCTCATTGTAATTGCTTTAGGACAAAAACGAATTTAACCATGGATATTTCCTCTTTTCTTTCCTTTGATCGAGATGGTCCAGGGTCTCATAGAGGAAAGGCTGCAATTTCCTTGCTCAAATAAGGAACACACACTATTTCCTCCACTTCAGTCAATATAGAACACAAGAGAACTGACCAGTTGACCTGTAAAACTACTGCCTTCTTTTAGTGTTTAGTGACTGACCAGTGAAATGCAGGCAAGTCAGTAAAATCTGACATAGGAAGACTGGGCTTAATCAAGAAGCATCTATGCAACAACGTTTCCACGGTTTACAGAGATAACGAATACATAACAGCATGTAATCTCTAAATTGAATACTTATGATTTTATTTTATTTTATTTTATTTTTGGTCTTTTTGCCTTATCTAGGGCTGCACCCACGGCACATGGAGGTTCCCAGGCTAGGGGTCCAACAGGAGTTGCAGCTGCCGGCCTTCACCACAGCCACAGCAACGCGGGATCTGAGCCACGTCTGCAACCTACACCACAGCTCACGGCAACGCCGGATCCTTAACCCACTGAGCAAGGCCAGGGATCGAACCCGCAACCTCATGGTTCCTAGTCGGATTTGTTAACCACTGAGCCACGACAGGAACTCCGTATACTTATGATTTTAAGAGGGCAGGTACTGACAGCAAAGCTAGATAAAATCACGTTTAGGTTTTGTCAATCCTCACATTAAGGGACTTCCGTGTAGCATAGATTTATACTTATTATGCAGCAGAACAAATTAATTAGAGCCAGCAAATACTTTTTGATCACTCTCTAAGCAGAAGGCACTATGCCAGGCACTGGGGAGGTTACAGAGATGATTTATCGAGTTTCTGTCCTCAGTGCATTCATAGTCAGTGGGGTGAAGAAGGATAAAACAAGTACGTACTTTCTGCTATAAAGTATGTTTCTTTAACACATTTTAGTGCTATGAAATTGGTAAATATGGGAATAATACAGAAGGCATATTGGTATATATGTAATTTTTCTAGCAAGTTAATATTTAGAAGCGACTGGGGACAAATTTCCTCTTTAGAGAGGAAACTTTACGAACATGTTAAGAAAAAAAATGAAAATCCTACAGAAATGTTTCCTGTAAGTAGCTGGTTTTGTAGCTCTAAGAATTACTGTCTGTGGGAGTTCCCACTGTGGCACAGCAGAAACGAATCTGACTAGGAACCATGAGGTTGCAGGTTCAATCCCTGGTCTCACTCAGTGGGTTAAGGATCTAGCATTGCTGTGACGTAGGCTGTAGACGCGGCCTGGATCTGGCACTGCTGTGACTGTGGTGCAGGCCAGCAGCTATAGCTCCTATTGAACCCTTAGCTTGGGAACCTCCACATGCCGTGGGGTGTGGACCTAAAAAGCAAAAAAAAAAAAAAAGGCCTAGGTGTTCCCTGGTGGCACAGCAGAGCAGGTTAAACCCTGGCCTGGGAACTTCCACATGCCTCAGGTGTTGCAAAAAAAAAAAAAAGGAAAGAGAGAGGGAATGTACTATCAAATAATAATATCAAAAAGAATCAACGCTCCTACAGGGAATGTAAATTGGTACAGCTGCTATACTAAGGAAAACAGTACGGAGTTTCCTCAAAAAAACATGATCCAGCAATCCAATCCCATTCCTGGGCATACATCCGGAGAAAACCAAAAGCTGAAAAGATACATGCACCCCAATGTTCACCACAGAACTATTTACAATAACCAAGACATGGAAGCAGCCTAAAATATCCATCAGCAGAGGAATGGATAAAGAAGATGTGGTACAGATACACAATGGAATATCACTCAGCCATAAAAAAGCATGAAATGCCATTTTCAGCAACATGGATGGACCTAAAGATTATCATATTAAGTGAAGTAACTCAGAGAGAGAAAGAAAAATATCACATGATATCACTTATATATGGAATCTAAAAAAAAAATGATACAAATGAACTTACAAAACAGAAAAAGCTCACAGACTTCAAAAACAAACTTATAATTACCAAAGAGGAAAGGTTGGGGACAGGGATGCACTGGGAGTTTGGGATTGGCATATGCACACTATTGTATCGGAATGGATGGATGGTCAACAGGGAGCTGCTGTACAGCACAGGGAACTCTACTCAATATTCTATAACCTGTATAGGGAAAGAATCTAAGAAAGAATAGATACATGTATACATATAACTGAATCATGCTGTTGTACAGCAGAAATTAGCACAACATTATAAATCAACGATACTTAGGTAAAACTTTAAAAAATGAAAAAAATAGTGATAGTTAATAGTGATAGTTGAATGTTAACAATTACCACTTACCATATTAAGTGCTTTACATGTATAAGCTCATTGCACCCTCACAAAATTCTTTGTGGCAAGTACTTATATTTCCCAATTTACAGACAAAAGACTAAGTAAGACTTGGAGTGGTTAAAAATTATTTTCAAACCCAAGCCAGAAAAGATTCAAGTTCTTACTTACTATCCTATACTCCTTCAAATAGAACTCTTTATCTTCATTTTTCTAACAAGTATTTATTGTCCTTACTATGTGTTATCAGTGGGATGATTTGAGATCTTTTACCCAAGGTAGGAAAGAGAGATATAAAATAGACTATATCCTCCTTTCAAATGAAAAGCTATGATATGACAATAAAAGGCGGAGAAACTGTTTACTTTCTAAAGATTTTTCTCTTTATGGCAGGGGAAAAATATCTTCCTTACTAATCAAACGAGATTTTTCCAAGGCTATGCACATATTTCAATGATAGTTTCACTGCAGTTTGGGTCTAGTGAAATTCTTCTAAGTCAAATTTTTGTTAGCCTGTAGGATAACTGGTTGGAAGTGGCAGCAATTTATAGGTTTCTTTTTAGCAATATATGAGCTTTTTTCTCTCTCACCATTACGCAGTTACTATTCAGTAAAGGAAACCGCATCTTTACTCAAAAACCAATTCATTGCTTCATGACGTATTATCATCTAAGGTCAAGCCAAGGAATGCTATAACCCATCTAGGGGTCAGGCCCCTGGCATCTACTCATTACTAAACAAAAGTTCTCTTTATAGACCATTTAAATCATGTTGCCAAAGAAATCCTTTATGGTATAGGAGAGCCCAAACCAACTGTTCACTGTAACACCCTAACGCCACAAGCAAGAAAACCTTTAAAAGATAATTTTTAAAAATATAAAGTGGATCACAAATGGAATTCATATTTTAAAGTATCTATTTTTCTTTAAAAATGAACAAAAAAATAAGACTTCAGGCAAGGAATTACAGTAAACTTTTCTAACTGCTTTTCAGATGGTAGAGAGACACAAATAAAGATACTAAAATTGGCTAATGATTGTTTGGTTCTATTGTTTTAAAGGGAAAAATAAAATGATAAAGAAACATAAGGAAATTTAAATTGAATAACGAAAAAAAAAAAAAACACTGGAGTTCCTATTGTGGCTCAGCAGAAACAAATCTGACTAATATCTATGAGGATGCAGGTTCAATCCCTGGCCTCGCTCAGTGGGTTAAGGATCTGGTGTTGCTGTAAGCTGTGGTGTAGGTCACAGATGTGGCTCAGATCCCTCGTTGCTATGGCTGTGGTGTAGGCTGGCAACTGTAGCTCTGATTTGATCCCCAGCCTGAGGACCTCCATAGGCTACAGCGGCAGCCCTAAAAAAAAATAAAAAATAATAAAAAATAATAATAACAATAAATTAATTAAATAAATTGAGTTACAGGACACAATTCTGTTTTTATTTAAAGAGAAGAAAACTCATTTTATTGAGAAAAAATAAAAAGTTTTCAAAGGCATACTATTAGGCCCACAAGCCATTTTTAAGCTGTTATTAGTAGTGTTGTTAAAGTAAGTTGGCCAATCCCTGGTGACCTAGCGGTTAGGATTCAGCGCTCTCATAAAGTAAATTGGCCAAGTTAAATAGATTGTGATGTATCTTTAGAAAGGAATACCATTTGGAGTTCCCTTCGTGGCTCAGTGGTTAACGAATCCAACTAAGAACCATGAGGTTGCGGGTTCGATCCCTGGCCTTGCTCAGTGGGTTAAGGATCCGGCGTTGCCGTGAGCTGTGGTGTAGGTCACAGACGCGGCTCGGATCCCGTGTTGCTGTGGCTGTGGTGAAGGCCAGCAGCTACAGCTCCTGTTAGACCCCTAGCCTGGGAACCTCCATATGCCGCGGGTGTGGCTCTACATAAAGGCAAAAAGACAAAAAAAAAAAAAAGAAAAAAGAAAGGAATATCATTTTGTGATTTAATAGAATGATGTTTAGGTTCTGGCTGGAAGTCTCTGAGATACATAGTTAACTGAAAAAGCAAAACACAGAAGTATGTGTATAGTGTGGTATCACCTGAATTTTAAAAAAGATATACACACTCATACAGGCTTGCACACACACAGAATAACTGTAAGGATGCAAGTGAAACTACTAACAGACTCAGTTTTTACTACATATCTTTGTCAGCAAATACTAATTTAAGAATTAGAATATAATACAATTAAAAAACAATAAGAGTTCCCGCTGTGGCGCAATAGGATCAGCAACATCTCTGCAGCACTGGGACACAGGTTTGATCCCTGGCCTGGTATAGTGCATTAAGGATCTGGCATTAGGCCACAACTGTGGCTTGGATCTGATCCCTGGTCCAGGAACTCTTTGCTGCAGGGCAGCCAAAAAAAAAAAAAGGAAAAGAAAAGAAAAAGTCAGCCTAGAAGTTCTTTGCGAAGATTTAAGAACAGAGATACAAAATGTTGACAAGGAGTTCCCTTGTGGCATACCAGGTTAAGGACTCAACATTGTCACTGCAGTGGTGCAGGTTCAATCCCTGGCTTGGAACTTCCACATGCTGAGGGCACAGCCAAATAAAGTGTTGACAGAAACACTTTTCTTTCTTTTGATTATATCTTATCTTTAAAAAATTATGCTTGGAGGAAGGAAACCAACAAAGCACATATGACATGTATAGTATTTTATACATCACTGAATCCTGATAACAACCTGAAAGTTTGAAACTATCATTCCTGAGGCTTGGGCAAAATAAGCAGTTTTCACAAAGAAACTTTGATATGCAGAGACAGAATTTATGCTGGGACAGTTTGGCTCCAAAAACCTGTGTTGTTTCCATTATACCATGCTGGTTTTATTTTATAAAGTAGAATTTCAACAGGGAAAGAAAGAAACTAAGTTTTAGGATATGTGGTCCTATTAATAAGAAAATATGCCTCTTAAAATAAGTAGCTTAGAAACAGTTACTTCCCCAAAGACTCTCATTCCCAAGGTGTTTATTGTCAGTGGTACTACACTCTGTCATTTCTCAGGAACTTTGGAATTATCTCTGATTTGTTCTGTCTTGTTATTTTTATATCCAATCTGTCACTAAATTGTTATTTTCTCGGAGTTCCCATCATGGCTCAGTGGTTAAAGGATTCGAGCTGGCCTACACCACAGCCACAGCAATGCCAGATCCAAGCCGTATCTGTGACTTACACCACAGTTCACAGGAACACCAGATCGTTAACCCACTGAGCAAAGCCAGGGATACGAACCTGCAACCTCATGGTTCCTAGTCAGATTCATTAACTGCTGCGCCACGACGGGAACTCCCTTAATTTTTTTTTCTCGTATCTCCATACCTGCATTCTCCTTGCTGAGAATTTCCTTCCTTTTCTCTAGCTGATGCACTCCTACTGATTTACCTGTCCAGAACCAAATCTAATGTCATCTTCTCTAAGAAGCGTCATCCTTAGGGAAAACAGCTGTCCTTTCTCTATATTTCTATATCACTTTGTAATACTTCTAGTATGGCTCTTATTGTATGTACTATAATTTCTGATTTCAATTTCTTTCCCCTCTTCTGTAACATCAATTCTTTTGAGGAAAAGGATGGTGTTGTACTCATCTTTGTACTTCTATATCCTCATAGTACTATGTATATGCAGCAGGCACTCACATGTTTGTCGAATAACCATGTTTGTTCAATAATAAAACATTTAGATAATGTATTTTAATATATATCTTTAAAAGCTAATACATATCTTTAAAAGCTTACTAATAACCCTGTGAGATAAGTATCATTATACCTATTTTACAAACAAGGAAACTGGCTCAGAGATTAAGCCAACAGTTCCTGGTCACAAAGTCAGTAGTGGCACACCAAACACTAAAATCCAGATCTTCTGATTTTAGTCTATTATTCTTTCTAGTGGACTAGACTGCCTTCCCAAATACTCGATTAACTGTGTGAACCCTTTAGGACTGCATATTTCTCTACTCCTATGCCCCTTATCACATAGCTCTCTTGATACTAATTTGTGTTCTTGTCTCAACTCCTTGTTAGATTGTAAATGCCATGTTGGTGAAGAAGGATTACTTGCCTTTGTATCTCTTGCTCTGCCTGGTACAGTGCCTTATACATAGTAGGTGCTCATCAAATTGGACTGAATAGATACCTGGAGAGCACTAGAATGGTCATTTTGACAGGCCAATTCTTGCTCAACCTCCGAAACCTCCAGCAGATTCCGCTCACTGACCAACCGAGACAGCTCTCCAACCACCGTTACATGCTTTGATACAGTTCCAGACATCTTCTTGAACTGTGGATAGTTCTCCACAAAGGCCTGCCAAGGGAAAAACATCATTGGGGTTTCTGTTATTTCTTGACCGAGGATAGGCAGGTATGAAGAAGGGGGGAAAAAAGGCAGGAATTGTTCTTCTGCCCAGACTAAGGCATCTAAAACTTTCTATCATGTGGCACTTTGTTATGCTTAAGAAGAGAGGAACTGGGATATGTCAGTAGACTGAGTCTTTTAATAGTCCAGATATAACTGAAGAATGGAAAGATGCACCTAGCTTATTATAAAGTCTTCACTACATTGTTTCCTAAGGAGAAATATTATAGAAAATAACCTCAGACAAAACAAAATGAATCAAGGCAGAAATCAGATCCAGAAAATTCCAGAAATGTTGCTTACATGAATAGTTCCAAAGTCTTGTATATTAGTCATCCATGTATATGTTCAATTTACCTTCATGTCTGCTATTGATTCTAGTTTTTGCTGTTCTTTTGGTTTCTTCTTCTGAAAGTCTTCCATGAGATTCTTTATGTTGCTACCAATCTCAGCAAAGTTCAGGTACATATTCTGTGAAAAAGGAAGTTGGAAACAGTTCTATCAACTAGTCTAACTTTCAGACAATTTAAAAGGAGAAGTGAAAAAGAATCTTGAATACAATTAGAAGTAAAGGGCAAAAACATTCCATTACATCCAGTTGTATAGCACTGGGAACTATGTCTAATCACTTGTGAAGAATCCATATATGTATGTGTAACCGGGTCACCACGCGGTGCAGTTGGAAAATTGACAGAAATCTGTAAACCAGCTATAATGGAAAAAAAAAAGAACTGCTATCAAGAATAGATTTAAATTTTTATTGGAAATTTTTGCCTCAATAAAAATTATAATTTTTTAGCAAAAAAAAAAATTCCATTATAATTACCAAATCTGGATACTGTTCAGGACACTGGGGATGAATACAATTACTATTCTCACAAAGGGCTATGGAAAGGAGGGAAATAAATAAGTTGGGCTCTAATTTTAAAAGCACAAAACAAAGTTTGTGACTCTTATGAAAAAATTATTGTTAAAGGGTCAGAAAAGCCTTCTGCCTTCCTCTGAGATGCACTTGATAGGATGCCTCTGTCATCCTTCCACATGAAATCCCATACCTGCTCTCATTCTAACAATATTAACCTTACATAAAAACAACTAAAAGGAATAAAAAAAAAATTAAACCACTTACATTAGCATAGAATTCATCATTTTCTGCAGATAGGACCACCTCTCGCAAGTCTTTACTGATCCCTGGCACTCTGGAAAGATCAATCCGATTGTTGTTTATGCCCAGTAGTTCATGGACCATGGCCTGATATGTCCACTAAATAAAGAGTTTTGACAAAAAAAAATTGGTAACTGACAAAACATGGAAATAGTAAAAATTCAGGAAAACAAACAAAACTGATAGTCTTCTTTACATGGAGGCTCTCTATTTAGTTCAAATTTTATTAATACTTTGTGCTATACTAAGCAATAAGATTGTCATTTTAATTGGTTAAACATCCAAAAGAGTAAATACTTTCGGATTTCACATTTCTGGAAGAAGGGCAGCAAGATTAACATTACTGATAGAAAACAAATTAGATCTAACATTAGCTCCAATTTCTGCCTGTGAATTAAGAGTATATTTTTGGCTTCACAGATAGGCTATATTGGTACTGCAGTTACAAGCTGTACCATTTCCTGTATGCTTCTGTGGTTTTCTGCAGCATGAGAAGTATATTCTTGCAGATCTGAGTGGTGCTATATTTATCCTGGGAACACTAATATTATCTGTAAAAACCTTGTGAGTTGATCAAAACACACATATTCAGAAATTTGCCTCTGAATCCTTATTTTATATTTTTGCTTAGTATGCATTGCAAGGTTCCCAGTCTTAAAAAATATGAACTTATTTGGTAAAACTGGGCAGGAGAAAACTCAAATATTGCCTTCTCACCTTTTATGGAGAACGAGTTACTTTATAGTGATAGGCCCATTAGACAATACTAAGTATTTTCCAGCAAATGACCCTCTAAGTCTAAGTCTAAATGCTAGAAATATTTATATATGTATACTTCATCTTAAGAAATCTAGATTTATCAAAATAACTTAGGAGGTTATAAAAGAAGGTGTTTTATTTCCTAAAATATTTGCCAAATGAATCCAAAGCAAGTTTCATTGAGCACTTAAAATTAAGTACAACAAAATGTTTTATGCTTCCATACACAGCACCCTGTGCATGCTTTTGACATTAGCACATACTTCATAATTAAAATTATCTGTCTATTCCCTCCTTATTGGATCATGAGCTCTTTGGGAGTTGAGACTATCTTTTAATCTTTCATCTCCAGCACTTAAAATAGTACCTGGTATATAACAGGTTCTCAGTGAAATCTGCTGAATGAATGACTACTTTCTTTGGGAAACAGAATTATAGGCGATTATTTTTCTTTCTACTTTTTTATGTTACCAAAATGTCTTTAGTTATATTACTAAAGTATATATAAATATGTAATATATATAATATGTAACATACAAAATATGTAAAGTTATATTACTTTGAATTTTAGGAGTAGAAAGCTATCATATCATAGAGAAGTTATATTCCACAGCCACAGATTTCCCCTAGCGTTAACATTATTATTAGCTGGGAAGGAATTGAAATATAGATTGTGCTTCCCTACAAATTCAAAGTCACTATTAAAAAAGCATCTAGAAAGTGTAAGGCATTGTGCTTGTATCTGAAGAACAAACACTAGTAAGACAATCTGCCTCAAAGGAATGTATAACCTAGGAATAGTGTGTGAAAACAATGGTTTTCGAAAATTCAGCGTAAGACATAAGAAGGACATGGAGTTCCTACAGTAATTTTAGCGAAAAAAGAACATGTCTGACAAAAGAATAAAGGCTCCAAGGAGATGTTTCAAGTAGTTTTAAAGGCT
This sequence comes from Catagonus wagneri, assembly GCA_004024745.2. NCBI lineage: Eukaryota > Metazoa > Chordata > Mammalia > Artiodactyla > Tayassuidae > Catagonus > Catagonus wagneri. Next base: position 3,553,207 of record PVHT020000034.1, read on the forward strand.
AAGAATTTTGAGAGGTGAAGATGGGAAGAGAAGGTATTCCAAACATTCCAGAGTTCAGACAGAGGTTACAACATAACTAAATGATGGCAGGAAATCACGAGGCATATCTACCTCAGTAGTAAGCTGTAGGTTTTATATAAGGTTGAGCCCATACTGTGAAGGCTCATGGATGTCAAGTTCAGGAGTCTGTATTTAATCCATCAGGCAAATGGGAGCCAATTAAGATTTTTAAGCCAGAAGCAATAGGATCAGAGCTGTGCTTTGGTAAAAGTAAGTTAACAACATTGTGTCTATGAGATACATAAGAATGGGAAAAAAATTAAAAGTTGGGAATCAAGTAGATTCCTATATGACATTAGGTACACCAAGGTAATGACAATATGAATGGAAAAGAAAAGACAGACACTGGAAAAGTAGAATATACAAAACCCAGAAGTTGTCTTAATTACGAGTGGTGGCAGAAAGGGACAGGAAAGATAAGGCCGAAGAAAGGGCTGAAGATAGCTGTGGCTGGAAGAACATAGATACCAAAACACTAGGAAATACAGGCAAATAAAAGAATAGCTGAAAATAAGAAGGCAAATAAATGGACTGTACTGTTCATTTCCACATCTGCATTTTGATGAATACAACTTGAAATCATCCTTCTATTATGCTAACAAAGGGTTCTGCACCTGGTTTAGCAATGGAGTGATGGCATCATCACAGCGATCTAAAATAAGCAGCAATGGAGGAACCTCAGTCCGCCGGAATTCAAACAGTTCATATTCTTTAGTTATCACTTGCTGTGGGTAAGAGAGAAAGATGGTTTGGTCAACCAATTAGTAGCAGATAGAGAGGTTATAAATAGGAAATTAATATGTTAAAAACCACATTTAACAAGTTTTTTACACTTTCATAGGCCTTAGATAAAAGCATTCAAAAGCTTGACAAAATTTAGCAGCACTCTATTTAAAAGGTTAGATTTTGAAACTCTATTTTATAAGTGGTTTAATTGGATTAAAAGAAGTTAAGTAGCTTGCAAATGTCTCTTGGGTTAAACCTAAGCATCTCATCTCTAATTTGTTGCCTTTGATCTTGTACTACAAGTACCTACCTCTTTGCCAGTAAACCTGACACATCGTCTCCTTGGATACAGGTAAAATATTTCTTTAGTTTCTGAGATATGATAAGGAGATGAATGATCTTGATGTTATGGAACTGGGATAGGGAACGCCATACCTTAACACATTCCGCAAGTCTCTTTGCTGCCTCTGATGAAAGCTGATAACGAATCATGGGACATTTCTTCAGAGATAAAAGGAGAGCTGTCAGTCCTTGAGTTGTTCTGGATAGCTGGGCTGGATCCCAATTTCGACCCTTTTGTTAAAAACATGTACTTAGAGAAAATATTTGAGTTTTTTTTTTACAAGTTCAATTATTTGCTTAATTAACTCCCAGCTGATAAATAAATAAATAAATAAATAAATAAATACAACTTTCTTTCCCTACCTGGCAGCAACCCAAAATATTGAGGGAAAACAAATGTGGATTCACAGCAATATAATCACCATAAAATTCCTGCAAATAAAGCAACAAGATCAGTCAGTCTTCTACAAACTCCCAACTATATTGTGCAATATTTTTCATATATAACACTATGTGATACTACCAATTTTGAGAGAATTCAGGTGTGAAAGAGATAGAAAAATTGACCAATTAACAACTGAGTAACAACAGTCTATGTGAGGGAATTCACAAGATAATTATAAGACAGCAGCAGTAATAACCTTTTTTTAAAAAAATGCCCAAAACCAAGAGTTCCCGCTGTGGTGAAGCAGGTTAAGGATCCCATGTTGTCTCTCTGGTGGTATGGATTCGATCCCTGGCACAATGCAATGGGCTAAGAATCCAGTGTTGCTTGCAACTGTGATTTGATCCCTGGCCCAGAAATTCCATATGCTGCAAGTGTGGTGGAAAAAAAAAAAAAAGACTAAAAAACCCCAACAAAACAACAACCCCAAAACCACAAGTTGGTAAGTATGTATAAATATATACATTTTATATTTAAGGAGACTTCCATGCACACTTATCTATTAGCAAAAATAAAATATTGCTATAGGATATACATTGTTGCACTCAGATAAATAAGAGCTTTGTTGTCCAGTGCATTCTCATGAGGAAGAATGTGATCTTAATAGGTCATTCTTTTTTATTCATTTATCACCTAGCACATCCTTCTGAAAATCCAAAACTTATTTATTTGCTTCCCTGAAGACAATATTCTTCACTTAGGGGGTAAATGAATTCAAATATTTGTGATAAATGTATTCAAGAACACTAAGTGTTTTAAGAAGGAAAAGGTAGCATGGAATGTTCTCATGTGATATATTATATAGCATGCAGAATAAATATTTAGGAGTTTCTAAGTTTTAACCTAATGACAAATCTGCTTACTACTTCCCAAAGCAATACAATCACAAATAGAACTTAACCAAACCTCACTCACATCCTTTACTTCCTGTTCTCTCCCAATCAGATATAGACTATGACTGTGCAGATGAACATTCTTAAAATATAACTCATAAAACTAGAATAAGACGTATCTGACTCTGTGAAAGATATGTGAAACCCTCCCTACCAATCCAGTACCATTCCAGTCTGCTTATTTCCACTGATTCCTTTAATTCTGTTCCCATCCAATTTGATATCTCCTCCTAACTTTCTAAATATGAGTAGAGTATGGTGCTATGCACATTTATTATATCTGATCAATAGCATCCCTTCTTATGAGACAGCATTTCCTCACTTTTGGACCCAAATCTTTATAAAGAGCTAATATAAGAGCTGTGTTAGAGGACCAAAATGTTTACCTGAACCTCAGCCACAACTTCCTGTTCATCAGCTTCAGCTAATGACTTCACATCACTCTTGCTGATCACGTTACTGAAATCTGAAACAGACATATAAGTTGTGGTTGACTCAAAGGAGATCATCTCCGCTGCAATTAGACATAATTGGGCCTGACAGTTAATGTCTAATGACTAAGTGAAGTTTAGTCTACATGGGGGTATATGTCAAAGTCAAAAAACTTCAAATTGAAATAAGTGGCACAAATACATTTAAATTCGTAAATTAACAATACTTAAAAAAAAAAAGGAGGAGTTCCTGTCATGGCGCAGTGGAAACGAATCCGATTAGGAACCTTGACGTTGTGGGTTCGATCCCTGGCCTTGCTCAGTGGGTTAAGGATCCTGTGTTGCTGTGGCTGTGGTGTAGGCCAGCAGCTGTAGCTCTGACTGGACCCCTAACCTGGTAACCTCCATGTGCCACAAGTGTGGCCCTAAAAAAAGCAAAAAAAAAAAAAAAAAAGGAACCACCATTGTAAGCATTGGAAGATGCTAGGGAACCAAATCATAATATTGAAAATAGCAAATATTGAGAAAGAAGGAAGTTTTTATTCTTTTATATGCATACTGTACCACCACCAAATAGTAGATAAGGGGAAATTCCTCTTTATATAATATTGCAGCTAAAAAATAAAGGAATGATAATAATAGAGTTAAAACAACATCATTTTTTTTAACCCCTAATGAGTCAATGGATGGACCAAGGCATTGGGCATCAACATTTGCTAGTATTATAGTAATACAATCAGTGGAAGCACACAACACTACCTGTGAAATATTCTTGCCAAAAAGAAATCAAATCTGAATGTAATTAAGCCAAGAATCAATTTACAGGAACTAGAAGACAGAGGAACATTTTAAATTGCAAAGGATATGTTAAACTATCCCATGTGAATACAATCAGCAAGATCCAGGCTGTGGGAAACTTTAACAGAACAATGTAGTTTCTTCAATAAACAGACTGCATGGAAGTGAGGGAAAAGAGGATCCATAGAAGATTAAAGAAACTTAAACAACATATCAACCAATAGCAATGATCCTGATTCAAACAAACAGTAGGGGGAAAAATGCATGAAAGAATTTAAAATTTGAACAGTGAATGAATATTCTTTTCTTTTTATCACCGTACCTGCGACATATGGGAAGTTCCTGGGCCAGGGGTCAAATCACAGCTACAGCTGCAGGCCTACACCACAGCCATAACAACGCCAGATACAAGCTGTATCTGTGACCTATGTGCAGCTTGCAGCAATGCTGGATCCTTAACCCACTGAGCGAGGCCAGGGATCAAACTCTCATCTTCATAGACATTGTGTCAAGTTCTCAGCATGATGAGCCACAGTGGGAACTCAAGAATATTTGAATAAATAGGAATTATTTTTCATTATTTGGACGTAATAATGGTATTTTAAAAAATGAGTCATTATCTTTTAGAGATGCACATGGAAATATTTATGGATGAAATCATATGATGACTTAGATTTTCCTCAATATAACATTGGGGGGGGAGTAGATTGCAGTATAGCTAAAACAAGACTATGTAAAGTAATTGCAGATATTGGATGATGGATACATTGGGACTTATTTTACTATTCTGTCTACTTTTTGTACTTATTTAAAAACTTGCATAATAAGTTTTTTCTTTAAAAAAAAAAGGAAAGGAGGAGCCGGTTATAGAAGATATTTAGTAGACATAAGACTATACAAAATAAAATTATTTAAAAGTCACATGAGCAAAAGGCCAGTTTAGTGCTAATATAAATTGTGCCGAAAGTCTGTAATGAATAAAATTACTATATATAAGTTCATTTTGGTTTATTTCAATTAAATAAAATTGTGAAATTGATTGTTCCACTCAAGAAATTTTAAGTATATATTTTTCTAGGCTTCGGTGCTAGAAAACATAAATAATTTACTTTAACATAAATAATCTTTTTCTTCAACTTCATAGATTTACAACCCAAATCAAACAATCTTTAAAATCAGAAAGGTAAATATTCAATTTATTTTCATTATTAATCTCAACCACTCCATCAAAGAACTCTCTTCAGAGGAAAAGGGAGTCTTTCATCTCATGATCAATTCAATTTTTAGCTAAGAGACTCAGCAATAGTGATTCTGTTAGATGTCCACTTAAATTTGGCACCACGGGGAACCAATCTTTGTGTACATGTGTGTGTGTGTGTGTGTGTGTGTGTGTGTTATACGTATACATATGTGTGTGTATACATATACATAGGTGTGTGTGTGTGTATTTTTTTCTTTTTAGGGCCACACCTGTGGCATATGGAAGTTCCCAGGCTAGGGGTCGAATCAGAGCTGTAGCTGCCAGCTACAGCAACACCAGATTTGAGCTTCATCTGGGGCCTATACCACAGCTTGCAACTTGCAGCAACAATGGATACTTAACCCACTGAGCGAAGCCAGGGATTGAACCCACATCTCATGGATACTAGTTGGGTTCTTATCCTGTTGTGCTGAGCCACAATGGGAACTCCCATATGTATATATTATATATAGATATAGATTTTTAAATATAAATATCTATATCTATATATTTGTAAAATATGTGTATGTCACTGAATACAATGTTTCTACACTTTCTTATCCCAAGTATCTAGCTTACAACCAGACTAAAAATACTGGAATGACTACACAAAGATCAGAATGGCCAAAATAAAAAATAGGGACAACGCCAAATGCTTGTGAGGATATAAAGAAATTGGACCACGTGTACATTGCTAGTAGAAATGTAAAATGGCATAGTCATGCCAGAAAACACTTAGCAGTTTCTTAAGGCACTAAACATGCAATGACCATGTGACCCAGAAACTGCTCCCTGGGAATTATTTATTATAGAGAAGTGAAAACTTATGTTCAAACAAACCTGTACATGAATATTTATAACAACTTTTTTTGTATTAGCCCAAACTAGAAACAACTCAGATGTTCTTCAACAGGTGAATGCTTAACAAATTGTGGTATATCCAGACAATGGAATACTACTCAGTAATAAAAAAGAATGAACTATTTGATATACACAACAACCTGGACGAATCTCTAGGGAACTATGCTAAACAAGAAAAGCCAATCCCAAATGGTCATATACCATATGATTCCATTTATAACATTCCTGAAATAACAAAATTATAGAAATGGATAACTGATTAGTGGTTGGCAGGGGTTACTGAGGAGGCTGGGGTGGGAGGGAAGTAGATGAGACTGTAAAAGGCTGAGGGATCCTTATGGAGATTGAAATGTTTTGCACCCTGACTATATCAGTGTCAGTGTCCTGGATGTGATACGTACTACAGTTATGTAAGATGTTACACTGGGGGAAACTGGGTAAATGATATGTAGGATCTATGTATTATTTCTTATATGTGAATCTATAATTACCTCAAAAGAAAAAGTTTAATTAAAAAAGAAAACCTGTGATTATTAGCCAAAATAAAACAACATCAAAAACAAAAGTGGCATGACAGAAATTAATAAAATTGTCTTTTACCTCTTGGGGCTTTTTCTTTTTTTTTGTCTTTTTAGGGCTGCACCCGTGACATACAGAAGTCCCCAGGCTAGAGGGCTATAGGAGCTGCACCTGCTGGCCTAGCCATAGTCACAGCAACACCAGATCTGAGCTGCCACCTGCAACCTACACCACAGCTCATGGCAATGCTGGATCCTTAAACCACTGAGTGAGGCCAGGGATCAAACCCGCATCCTCACGGATACTAGTCAGGTTTGTTACCGCTGAGCCGCAATGGGAACTCCCTCTTGGAGTTGTTTTCAGGGCAAATAAAATAATATATGAGGGAGTTCCCATCATGGCTCAGTGGTAATGAACCCGACTAGTATCCATGAGGATGCAGGTTTGATCTCTGGCCTTGCTCAGTGGATTAAGGATCTAGCATTGCCCTGAGCTGTGGTGTGGGTCGCAGATGTGGCTTAGATTCCTCATTGCTGTGTCTGTGCCTGTGCCTGGCAGATGCAGCTCTGATTCAACCCCTAACCAGGGAACTTCCATAAGCCGCACCTGCAGCTCTAAAAAAGCAAAAAAAATAAAAAAATTAAAAATTAGAAAACATATATATGGGAGAGTTTTTATAATACAATGCTTTGATCACTAATTTTTTTTTTTTTTGCTTTTTAGGGCTGCACCTGCAGTATATGGATGGAGGTTCCCAGGCTAGGGGTCAAATAGGAGCTGTAGTTGCCAGCCTATGCCATGGCAGCAACACAGGATCCAAGCCGAGTCTGACCTACACCACAGCTCCTGGCAACGCCAGATCCTTAACCTACTGCGCAAGGTCAGGGATCAAACCTGCATCCTCATGGATACTGGTCAGAATTGCCAACCACTGAACCATGATGGGAACTCCATGAATGTTAACTTTTGGCACCATTAGTAAGTTGTAGTATATGCTGAAGAAAGTATGCATGTCTTAGACTACAGTCTAAACCCTGAAACTCTAAAGCCTTCGAGTAAGCTTTAAAACTTCTCAAATGCCCTACATACTGATTACTGAGTTTTATCCTGGGTTTTGAAAATTGTACCAAATAAACTATAGTAATGCTAAAAAGATCAATAGTGACATCTAGAGGAGAACAGATGTAACTTGCAAAGCAGAATCTATTACCTCAAAAAAAATCCATATCAATTGTATAGTATTCACAGACATAGTTTATTCTAGGCTCCCACTCCCCCTTCCCTTGCCCCCAAATTATACACATAAGAGTTACCTACCTGGTGCCTTCACTTTCAAGTATTACATAAAGGAGCAAAGAGAAGTGGAATGTTTTCATCTGGTATGTAAGGTAAATCTCTGCTTTTCCAACAATCTTCAAGTGTATCCTCTTTCCAAATAAATAAATCAGCTTCTATGGCTCAGTTCATAAAAGTATAGGAATAAGTATATATATATTTTTTGCAAAGGTGGGATGTGAAATTTGGCTACTTACAACTGTTTTTTTTGTGTGTGTTTTTGTTTTCAGCTGCACCCATGACATGCAAAAGTTCCTGGGCCAGGGATTAGACCCACAGCAGTGACCCAAGCCACAGCAGTGACAATACTAGATCCTTAGGCCACCAGGGGACTCCCTACTTACAACTTTTGACTTACAAAGAATCTTGAAAGGCAAAGTACAACTTCAAAGAAAATTTTTTGTTGTGGCTCAGCAGGTTAAGAACCACATCCATGAGGATACGGGTTTGATCCCTGGCCACTCTCAGTGGGTTAAGGATCCAGTGTTGCCATAAGCTGCAGCATAGGTCACAGATATGATTCAGATCTGGTATTGCTGTGGTTGTGGTGTAGGCCTGCAGCTGCAGCTTGAATTCCACTCCTAACCTAGGAACTTCCATAGGCTGCAGGTACAGCCCTAAAAAGAATTTTTTTTTTTTTTTTTTTTTTACCTAAGCCATCAATGATGAATGGAAATCACATTTAGCTCTCTGAAATAGAATGTTGGTCCAACACTTTTAACATTTTGAAAGGACCAAAAAAAGAGATTCTTCCAGTGATGGATTCAATTAACTTATTTAAGATATGAAGTACCCAACAGAACATATTAGTTAGGATATAGTTTCATGATTGATTAGGTGAAATAACATACTTACAAATAAAATATATACTGTATTTGGGTCTTCGTAGCTCCTGAATCAAATAATCCACGTTCTCCTAGAAAAAAAGAACAAAAAAAAAATATGAGAATTGCATAGGTGAAAAAGTAATAAATAATCCACTGATTAAGTATTTATGGAGAGTCTACTGTGTGTTGAGGTCTAGATTATGTGTGTGCATGTTGGGAAGGGTGAGGGCTGGGGATAAAGAAGAAATGCATTAAATATAATGATCAGAAATCATATATATATATATAATATTTACTAGCAGTACTGCCTTGGCCAAATTAAAAAATAGGAGGACAGAGGAGGACAGGCACAATGGGTTTGGTGGTGTCTCTGGAGCACTGGGACGCAGGTTTGATTCTGGCCCAGCATGGTGGGTTAAGGATCCAGTGTTGCCACTGCAGTGTAGGTTGCAACTGCAGTTCGGAGCTGATCCCTGCCCCGGGCACTCCATATGCCATCGGATGGCCACAAAAGAAAAAAAGTACATATATATAGAGAGAGAGAGAGAGCGAGAGAGAGAGAGCGAGAGAGCACATGCACACAGATGTTGAACTACAACACAAAACTGATAATAATTCTGCAAATTTGCCTCAAGCTGTTTATCTATAAATTGTATTCATCTGATTAAAATTCTTATATAGAATATCAAAATGTGTCTACTCCTTTAAAAACTAACATTCAAAAGAAGTTATTTATATTCACCTGGGCTTTGAGCTTAGTAGGACCTAAGACCGCACAACTGCAACGTTTGTAAAGTATTTGTATAATTACATTAGTCTAATAAAATATGAAATTTAAAACTAAAAACCAGTCAATTTTCATATGGTCAAAACATAAGAATTCCAATTACATAAGGTCATAATACAAGTTTTATCTAAATGTGACACTATAACATATGGTTACATTTCAGTATAAAATTGGTCCCCAAACTATATACATGATATAAAATATCATTTTTTAATGTTAAAAAACCATACATTTCCCTACAGAATTAAAAGCAATATAAGCATTGCCCATTGCTCATTAAATGGGAAAAAGGCTTTAAAAGCTGTCATTTAGATTAAAAAATACATTAAAAATTAACTTCATAATATAAAGGAAAAATTGTTTTTAAGAACATATTTTAAGTGTGAGAGTATATATATATATATACATACATATATATATCTATCTGTGAAAGAGGTTCTCTAATTAAAAGTGTTGGAAAATGATGGACAAGACTGTCTTTAAGATCCCTCTCATAACCAAAATTTCATGACTAATGTGAAACAATCGGAAACTATTGTAACAGAATTAATTAACATATTCATTAATTCAAGAACTATTTATTGAGTTTCCACTACGTGGCAGGCACTGGGGACATAACAGTGTGAAAAAATGGACACCATGTCTGTCCTCCTGGAGCTTACTGCTGGTAGGTGAGATATATTAATTAATCACACAAAGCATATGAGACTTCAATCGTGACAACAGGGAGGGGAAGATGGTGCTGTAAGTGCTTATAAGAGAAGGGTTTGACCTGGTCATCCAGACCAGGAAAGATTGCTTGAGGAAGTGAGAAGTTCTAAGCAAAGAGAAGGGCCTGTGCAAAGATGCTGTGGCATGATGGAAGGGTTAGTGTGTGGCTAAGAGCAAAAACACACTGAAGGATTAGTGTGTGGCTAAGAGCAAAAGTGGGAATGGTTTGAAATGATGCTGTAGAAATGGTAGGAACTAGACCACACAGGGCCTTGCAGGCCACACTTAAGGAGTTTTGTCCTTACCATAAAAGCAAAGAGAAATCATTAGAGGATTTCAAGTGTGCTGAGATGGTCAGATTTGTATTTTAGAAAGTGTATAATATACAAGCATGGTAAGAGAAAACACTGGAGCTGAAGTACACGAATATAAAGCAAGAGAATATACAAAACAAGACTGAAATAGTAAAGGGTTTTTAAAGGAGGACTCAAGTTAGATTTAGAAGATGGACGAAAACTGACTTATGGGTAAAGAACCTTTAATTAGCAGAAGAGAATAGATAGAGGACAGGAATGAAGATGAAGAGGGATGATAAAAAGGACTATTTGGCTGCAGTGGAGCAGAGGTAAGATACAGGAAGTTGGATACATAAGGGCAGACCAGACCAGCTAAAGGAAGCCTACAAGGGCTGCTAAATATAGATTTAATCATGGAAGTAAAATTGAGCCATTAGAGCTTCCGGAGTATAAACGTGAATAAAATGATAAAGACTCAAGCCACAGATACAAGTAGGTAAGATTCAATGGCAATGGTGTTTAGTGGCATAGGTATGGAGGTTAATCCAGAAATAAAGTGATCTGGTTGTTAGTGACTTCGGAAGTAGCTGAGAACCTAAAATACATCTGGCTATAAGGAATGTGGAAAGGAGGAGAGTCACGGTTATAATTCTGATAAACCAGGATAATTATTTGTTTTTTTTTTTTTTTGTCTCTTTGCCTTTATCTAGAGCTGCATCTGCGGCATATGGAGGTTCCCAGGCTAGGGGTCTAACAGGAGCTATAGCTGCCGGCCTTCACCACAGCCACAGCAACGCGGGATCCGAGCCGCGTCTGCAACCTACACCACAGCTCATGGCAACGCTGGATCCTTAACCCACTTAGCAAGGCCAGGGATCGAACCCGCAACCGCATGGTTCCTGGTCGGATTCATTAACCACTGAGCCACGAAGGGAACTCCAAACCAGGATAATTATGATGCCACAAATGATGATAATACAAATTTATTTTGCCTTCATAATACTTTCAGATGATAGTGTGCTGGTATTTGCCTAGCCAGATGGCAGCTAAGTTTATGTAGTACCTTCGTAGGTCGAAGAAAACAAATTGCCTTCAGGTGTTTCATGGTCTCTCGATTTTGAGAATCAATGCGTTCAAAAAGGTACACTTCCTTCTGGAGAATTTCCGATTGTGTGTATACCATACTCACTATGCCAGTCTGTAAAGAAAAAGAATTAACTAATATTTTGTTAGTCCAGGATAATAAAAACAAGCAGAAAAACTTAAGACTTAAAATTTCTTTTCATTAATACTTACTTGGATAGCTTAAATACTAACATACATAACATTTACTGAACATCTAAAATCATAAGTAATGTACCAAAATGAAGTGTTCTCTGAACAAGGACAACCCATAAGCTTCCAAAAAAAACATTTCCCATAAAGAGTTTTTTTTTTTTTTTT
>PVHT020000034.1:3565920-3589038 GCA_004024745.2 Catagonus wagneri
AAAAAAAAAAAAAAAAAAAAAAAAAAAATCTGTGACCAACAAATAATAACCTGTCATCTCAGTATAAGTCCTAACAGCGTTCCTCTAAAAACACAACAGTGAGTGGAAATAACAGGATCACCCCAAAGTCTTCCAAGTGCTCTGTCTCATATATTATTTCTTGGCAGAGGCATTTAGAAAAGGATTTCTGATTTCAATAAATTGTTCTGAGTAGAAGAAGACTCTCTGGCAGTGGTTAGAGACATTCAGACTGAAGACCTTCCAGGCAAGCCTTCAGGTGTTATACAACCTTTCAGTTGCACACTGAACTGACCCTGACTTACAAATCTTTAATTAAATACTAAATCCAACAGTGGAATGGGACCAGCTACTAAAAGGGAGGGAGGCTTCTCTTGCAAACACTGAGCAAAAGCAAACTCACCGTCTCTTTATCCATGAGAAGTACTTTCATACCCGGTCCGCTGTCCTCTATCATTTTGGAAATGTACTGCTTCACGGCAAAAACTACGTTCATGGTGGCGAACTGACAGGTCAGCCCTTTAGCCCTTCCCGCCCCCCTTTTTTCTTGCTAGATTAACCCCCCGCCTCTTGGCCTGGTCTCTGCGGCTTCCTCCCAGTCCGGCTTTGGCTTCCGGAAGTCCGGGCAGCAGAGGTCCTGGGACTTGTAGTTCCGCTACGATCCCAGGGACCCAGCCTCCTCTCTGGCAGGAAGAATTTGCCTGAGGCACCCTGAGCCGCCTGGCCGGGATGTGATTCTCGACGCACCTCCAGCCCGGAGGCGTTTAAAGCCCGAGTTCTCCGGCCACTCCCGGCCTTGGGCCCGGTGTGCCCCTGCGGTGGCCTGACGCCCCTCCTGCTTGCTTGGGGAGAGGGTGGCTCCTCGCGGTGTGGAGGAACTTGGCATAGGACTGGCTCGGAGGCAAGAATAGCAGAAGGTGGCCGTGGTCGCCATTTATACTTTCTTGGGTGGCAGCGAAGGATGGAGGGAAGGGAGGTGGCCCTAGGCTCCAGGCAGATGCTCGGGACCGGGAGGGAAGGCATTTGGTAAATCACACGTCGCGTTTGCTAAATAGTGACCGAGATTCATCTTTCCCGGCTTCTTTGGGTCGTTAACAAGGCGAGAACACTGCCCTGATAGGTGAAACCCGAACTGGTTTTCCAAAGACTGAGGGGCATCGGAAATTGAGCAGATATTTGTTGAATGAATGAACAAAGAGAACGCCATTTAGGGATGTTCTGGGAGAGGTCTCAGATCTCCCTGAAGGGCCTGGAGCTGAGGTCTGCGGCCGGAATCCGCAGGCCGTGGGTCCCCCGGAGCCCAAAGCCACCCAGTTTTCGGCCCCTTGGGCGATTGGACTCCGTGGGTTTCACCTCTGCGGGGTCCTGTGGACCGACGCTGAAACTTCGGGCAGGAGCAGAGTTAACAGGATCAAAAATGGGTAGGGGGCTTGTATTTGGTGGGGCTAAAGTAAAGTAGCATGGGGATCTTAATGAAAAACTCAAATTTTTGATTTAAGAAACGACAAAAACGTATCAACAAGATGGATCTTAAAGCCATCAACTTCCAAATGTTTGCATTTGTATTTATACCCCTCGGGTTTTCTCTCCATTATGCTATTGCTCGAAAAGGAGGGTAAAAGTTTTCTGCACCATTTCTTTGGGGAATTGTAAAATCAGGAACAAGAAACCATTGCAAGAAATCAGATTATAATTGTCTGTAAATATTTCCACACACCCGCACACACACAAGCACACAAAGTGACCAGTGTTTGTTGGGGTCATAGTTTTAATCAATAGGTTCAACACTACCAAATCAATGTTCTTTAAAAAAAAAGTCATTGGAGAATAAATTTATTTATTTACTTATTTTTATTTTTGGCCGCCCCCCCGGGGCATATTAAGGTTCCTGGGCCAGGGATCCAACCTCTCCACAGCAGTGACAAGCCAGATTCTTAACCTACTGCACCACACAAGAACTCCACCAAATCAATATTCTTTCATTATATCATATGAAGTATATAATTAAAACTAGGCACAGAACACATTAATGTGAATACTTTATAAAACTTTGTATACAATTTTCAAATCCTTTAAGAGAGATCGAAAACCACGTGAAACACCATAGATTTTTGACATCTCTGAAATTGTTAAGATGTGCTTTATTTTCTTTCCTTTTCAATTTTTCTAACACATAAATAAAACTTTCCTTTGGCCTTTTTTTTTCTTCTATTTTTGAGATACATTTTTGGAAGAGAAGTTATATTTAAATGAAAATGTGAATCTTTAAATGGATACAAGTGAGAAAAATCTAATGTCATCTGAAAAGTCTATTATTAATTTATAATGTTATTTGAAAATTTAAATATATGAAATATTTTATTTTAAATAGATTATTTTTTAAAATATAGAAAACAGCAAACCAATGCTAATAAAAAATGAATTAACTGCCAGTCCTGTAAGTTACCAAAGTTTGAAAATTCATTTCTACTCTTTTATGTTACTTGGTTTTTATTTTTTCTTACCTATAATTTGGACTTCAGATTGTTTTCCATTTTAAGCGTTTTTTAGAAAGAACAAGACAAGAAAGTCTTGTTCATGGACTTTGTGATTTTTTTAAAACAATAGTCTTTTAGTAATTCATGGAAACTGCAGCCTTTTAATTATTTATATTTGGACAATTATAACATTTTAGAGGAGGAAGAAAATGCCTATTTTGACAAGACTTATTAACTCATTCCATTGCCCATGAAATTCCACTGCACTCTGGTGCAGCCCTAAAAAGACAAAAAAGAAAAAAGTTGTCATTTTTTGAGGATAGAGAATTTTTTTCTCCATCCTTTTCATCTACTGCAGTGTCCTGTACACAGAGATACCCAGTAAATATTTAATGTTGGTGATACTCATTACTAGGCAAACTGCTACAATGGCATGTTAAATAAAGTATAGAGTTGTGCATTGGCAGAACAAACAAAGAGATCTATGTACATATCTAGGTAATTCATGCCAACAGTTTTATTGAATGATGTGAAATAAATTCTGGGGAAAATATCATGGGTTATCTTTCCAATTGCTTGGTAAATTGCAGGGATGTAAGACCTGAGCAATCTGGAGCTAACAAATGACATTTGTCTTCTCTGATAATCTACTAGTAGTGATTAATGAAAGGATTACCTTCATAGAATTTTTTTTCCTGTCTTTTGTTTTTTTAGGGCTGCACCCGCAGCATATGGATGTTTCCTGGCTAGGGTTTGAATGCGAGCTGCAGCTGCCGGCCTACACCACAGCCATAACAACTCGGGATCCGAGCCGCGTCTGCAGAACTCACGGCAACGCCAGATCCTTAACTCACTGAGCGAGGCCAGGGATTGAACTTGCATCCTCATGGACAGTAGTCAGGTTCATTAACCACTGAGCCATGATGGGAACTCCTCATAGAGCTGTTGATTAAGAATTTACTTGAAAATCATGGGCTTAAAAAAAATTAGCTTTGAATATTTTTAGCACTCAGCCAGAGGGCGCCCTTGGACCACCAAGAAGGTATGAATAATTTACAGGCATTTTGTAAAGTTGGGTGCTGGTACACTGAGTATTGGTTACACGAATGAGGGAAAATGCATAGTTTGGGGCCAAAATAGACTACAAAATGCTTTAATGTTCAGTTTAATCTGTTTTGGCTCTAAACTTTATTGAATTGTTGCATGAATTAACCACTTTATAATTTTTTTATTTCTTAAGGAACTAGATAAAACTAATTGCTAATAAGGTTCAAATCAACAAGCATTCAATTTGGGAGATTAGTTTAATAAATATAAAGTCTAAAATTTGAAAGATGGGAATCTGATCATAAGTTCTATTCATATCTGGACTGAAGTGACCTTAGATATGTCAATATGAATATATATGTTTTAGGCCATGTGCTGAATATTTCCCATGCATCATTCTCACAGCTCAATGACATAAGTAGTGTTGTTACCCTCTTTTTATATTTTGTTTATTTTTGACCATGCTCGCAGTATGTGGAAGTTCCTGGGCCAGGGATCTAACCCACGCCACAGCAGTGATAACACCAGATCCTTAACCTGCTGAGCCACGAGGAAATGCCTACCCTCTTTTTAAAAGTGAGAAAAGTGAAGCTTAGAGAGACTAAGATTTCTGCTAAGTGACAAAACTGGAATTTGAACGTGGAGATGTGAACAGCAGAATCCATGTTTATACTAGAATACTATATTGCAAATGAGTTTCCTTGGTTCATGGCATGAAATGTGCAATGAATAGTGAAATTTTTTTTTCTGTTTATTTTCCAGGTATTTTTGAAAGAATACAGCAACAGCCAGACACACCACAACTTAATTTAGGTATAATATTGGGAAATTAGACTTTTTATTTGTGATGTAGTTATTTAAACTCAAATGCTATAGAATTCCTGGTCAGAGGAACACTCGAGTTTAGAGAGTACCATGGTAGAATGAAAAGAATACTGAATTGGGAGCCAGGTAATCTGATTTACAATATGTTTCACTTCTAATATCTAGGTGAGTTTCAGAGATGATTTAAGTTCACTAGACCTTTGTCTTTCAAGTGAAGGAAATGGACTAGAAAATCTCAGTTCATAAATCTTTGAGCTTTATATTTTGCATATGGAAATCTTTGTTTTATATCTTCATATTGTACATCTTATTCAATTTCTGGGAGCAGAATATTAATATAAATCTAATGGCATCATGCACTAGTATGGAGCCCCCAAAACGGCATAAGTCTTCTACATAGGTGTCTAGTTCTCAACACTAGTTACTAGAAGATTTGCTGAGGGTATTAGTTCTATCAACAACCGTTTATTGAACAGCTACTATGTACTAGCCATGGAAATATATATTCATTTGTCTGACTTTTTTTGCAAATAATTTTTTAAAGTATAGTTGATTTATAATGTGCAAATTTCTGCTATATAGGAAAGTAACCCAGTCATACATATATACGTGCATTCTGTTTCTATCTTATTATCCATCTCTTGGTCTATCCCAAGAGATTGAATATAATTCCCTGTAGGACCTCAATTGCTTATCCATTCTATATGTAGTAGTTTGCATCTACTAACCTCAAACTCCCAGTCCGTCCCTCTCCCTCCCACATTTCCCTCTTGGTAACCACAAGTCTGTTCTCTATGCCTCTGCATCTGCATCTGTTTTGTAGATAGGTTCATTTGTGCCATATTTTATTTTAATTTTTTAAATGATTTTTATTTTTTCCATTATAGCTGGTTTACAGTGTTCTGTCAATTTTCTACTGTAAAACAAAGTGACCCAGTCACACATACATATATACATTCTTTTTCTCACAGTATCCTCCATCATGCTCCGTCATAATGTGCCATATTTTAGATTCCACATATAAGTGATATTGTGTGGTATTTGTCTTTCTCTCTTTGACTTACTTCACTTAGTATGAGAATCTCTAGTTGATGTTTTTGACATTCTAAGGACATGTTCTCATTTTCTCTCTTTACATAGGTTCCTGGAGTTAACTTATTCTTGTTTTCTTAAATTTTGGTTTAAGTATCCTTAAGTGGAGGCAAGAAAAAGGGTATATCTCTCTTCTTAAACTCCTGTTGGAGGGGGTGTGAATTGCCTCAGCTTTTTGAGGGAACACTGAACAATGTAGGGGCAGAGTATCTCTATTAAAATTCTTTTGCTGTCTCCTGCAGGATATTTGGGAACAATTCTTTTCTGGAAGTAAAGTAATGGCATTAAGACTTAAGATAGGGAAGAGGTAAAAGGAATGGTGGTCTAATTTTATGTAAATGTTTAATGCTGCTAGCATTTTTAACTGAGTTAAAACACCTAAATTTAATAACATTTAACTTCCATAAAGTCATTTTTCTGTGTGGTTCTTAGCAGAAACTGTCTGAGTCACCTATGTAATAAGCATCTAATTCTCAATACTGGTTGCTAGAGCATGTGGAGAGTGTATCCTATCTTTCAACGAGCATTTATTGAGTACCTACTATGTGCTAGCTATGGAAATATAGCATTGAACAAAGCAGATAAAAGTTCCTCAGCTCATGGAGTAAATAGTCTAGAAAAGATAATTGGATAAATAAAATAGGTAAAATTTATGGTAAGTAGATGGTGATAAATTCTATAGAGAAAAACAAAACAAGTTTAACGAAGGGAGAGAGGCATATTGGGGTATATAAAGTTCGTAGCTATAAATAAGGTGGTCAGGGAATCATTCACTGAGAAGTGGAAGTTAAGGAAAAGCCTCAACGAGGTGAAAGGAATAAGCCATGTGGTACCTAAATAAAGAAACTTTCAGGTTAAAGGAAGAGCAATTTGCAAAACCCCTGAGGTGGGAGTCACCTCTTCATAAAAGAGCAAAGTAGCTGTAATTGAGGCAGTGAGGGGGAAAGAAAGAAATTTGGGAAAAGCTTGACCCTATTGGGAGTGCATTGACTTTTATTTTGAATGAGATGAGAAGTCACTGGAAAGCTTTAAGGAGGGCTTCAATCTGGCTGCTGAGTTGAGAATAAACTTCAGAGAGCAAAGGCAAAAAGGAGGGAGACCAGGTAGGAGTATTTACAATAAACCAGGTGAGAGGTGGGAGGTCTTAGTTATGGAGATGGAGATGGTGAGGAAGTGGTTGGATTCTGGAGTCTGTGACAGTATTAGATGGTTTGGATGAAGGATATATGAGACAGAAAAAAATACCAGGTTTTTTAGCCTGAATGACCAGCAGGGCGAAGCTGCCATTAACTGAGATGGGTTCGACTAGAGGAAAAGCAGATTTGTGGTGGAAAACTGCCTTTCCCTGGAGTTTCCGTCGTGGAGCAGCAGAAATGAATCTGACTAGGAACCGTGAGTTTGCAGGTTCTATCCCTGGCCTCGCTCAGTGGGTTAAGGATCTGGCCTTGCCATGAGCTGTGGTGTAGGTCGCAGATGCGGCTCGGATCTGATGTTGCTTTGGCTGTGCTGTAGTCTGGCAGCCATAGCTCCGATTGACCCCTAGCCTGGGAATCTCCATATGCCATGGGTGTGGCCCTAAAAGAAGCCAAAAAAAAAGGACCTAAAAAATAAAATATCACCACAAATCAAATGCAGAAGCAGATATAAGGGAGAATCCAGGTGCCTTAAACCACATATTAAAGAAAGAGATTTGTAAAAATGTAAAATAATGCCATCCTCTTACTAATTTTTTTCTTTTGAAAAATGTAGTTGTTTTTCTTAAAACATGTTTACATATGTTAACAAATAATGAGTTTACTTTAAAATAAATTAATAAATGGTTTAAAAAATCTGTTTTAATTTTTAATAAGGTAAAAATCAATAGCTATAACCCACATTATAAAAAAAACTCTTGGAGTCCTCAATAATTTTTTAGTATGAAAATCTGAGAGCAAAAAGATTGAGACCATTGAAACAGACAGAGGCTTAATATGACATTTTATTGTGCATTGATCTTATGAAGAAAGCTGCTAAAAGTATGCAATGAATTTTGTTAGTACTCTAAATCAAAATAGACTTTTATCTTTTTTCATGCCCCCAACATGCAGATGTTTTTGGGGCCAGCGATGGAACCCAAGACATTGTAGTAACCTGAGCCACAGCAGTGAAAATTCTCAGTCCTTAACTGCCAGGCCACCAGGAACTCCCATATTGACTTTTTTTTTTTTTAATGGCCACACCCTTGGCATATGGAAGTTCCAGCGCCAGGGACTGAATCCAAACCACAGATGTGGCAACGCTGGATCCTTTAACCTGTACCGGGCCAGGGATCGAATCTGTGCCTCTGCAGTGACCTGAGTCTCTGCAGTCAAGTTCTTAACCCACTGTGCCACAGTGGGAACTCCCATATTGATTTTTTTTTTAAAGGCCCCCTAAATAAATATAAAATAAAACTGCGGTATTCAAAATAAACTATTTTGGACAAGTCAGAGCCTAGATTTATATTTGTATTTTTGGCTTAATCTTATGCCATAACAACCCCCAAAACTTTATAGTAAAAAACTCAAGAACTTTTATGCAAGCATTGGATAACAGATTTCTAGATTATTCTGTCAGAGTCCTATTATGATAAACGCCAGAGGGCTGAGCTGCATCAAATGTTTGCAAAAATGATTTCTTTTTTTAAAGTAGCTCTGTCAGCTGGAGAACAGAAAAAGAACAAACTTGCTGAATGAGGATAGTTTGGAGTAGGCCAGAACTCTTGTCATAATTCTGTAGTTGGCATTCCTGCTGCAGCTAGGAGAAGCCTAAGTGTGTGGGAGATTTATGGGGCTGTCACGTACACCTAACTCAAAGTGCTTATGTGAGTAATTTTTAAGTTCTAATGCAAGAATGGTACTGGTTATGACCTTAATGGAGAGCAGTGGCCGTGTGAGATGTGTCTCTTGTTATCGCAACAGAGGGCCTCAGTTACCTAATCTGTGAATTTATCAGAGTTCCTCTTCATTATGTTCCACAGATTTTTATCATCAGCACCAAACTATGTATATAAAATCCTTTTTTTGTGTGTGTTTTTAGGGCCACACTCATGGCATATGGAGGTTCCCAGGCTAGGGGTCTAATTGGGGCTTCAGCTGCTGGCCTATGCCACCAGACACAGCAACATGGGATTGGTGCCGCATCTGGGACCTCCACCACAACTCATGGCAATGCCGGATCCTTAACCCACTGAGCAAGGCCAGGAGTTGAACCTGCATCCTCATGGATGCTAGTCAGATTCATCTCCACTGAGCCATGACAGGAACTCCATGAAATCCTTTTGAAGAGTTCTTTTTTGACACAGAGGGTTAAGGAAGGATCTGATGTCACTGCAGTGCCTTGGGTCAATTTGAGCCCTGCCCCAGGAAATTCCACATGCCAAAGGCACAGCCAAAAAAAGGAAAAGAAAAAGAAAATAAAAAGAAGTTCTTTTGAGAAATTAAAAGCATGCAGAGAAAGAGATTTACTATGAGTAACAATATGCAATCTGCTTTAGAGGCATTTTAGTACTGTGGTTTTGAAGTTAGGCTAGTCAAGGATTGAATTCTGGCTTTGCCACTAATGATCATGCAACTTGAAATGGGTTTATTTAACCTGTGTGACCCTCAGTTTTATCTGTTTAATACTTATAATAATACTTATCTCCTGGGCTACTGTGAGGATTAACAAAAGTAAAGAGCTTATTGTAGCACCTAAACATAATAAAGTGTGCAGTAGATGATAGCTGCTATTAACATTTACAGTAACAATTAAGCTGATATTAATTTTATACCTTAATGATGAAGGTTAGGAGAGACTAAAGATATCCCATATCTTACTATTTTTTAACCACTGGTAAGTTCTTTGAGGCATAGAGAGACAGTTGGGTAATGTTGATATCATTTAAGGACATAGCTAAGATTCTTATCTTCTCCTGACCATTTCACTTAGTTGTCCGGGCAGCAAGGAAAATAATGAGGTTAGATGCCTGGAGGAAAAAATATTTTTTCCTCAAAAGGCCATATTTAAAAGAGGCTTATAATTGTTCAGCAGACCTTTTCTGGGCAGTATCAGTAACTGTACAAGGAAATAATCCAGTGGAAATGTAAAGTACAATTTTTTTTGATCTGGCGATTTAGCAATACATATTAGAAATGTAGAAAATATTCCATCTTTAATCCAGCATCTCTATTTTTTAGAAGATTTTTCTCAGGACAAGAGACAAGGATGTATAAAAAAATTTGTATTTATGGATGTTCTTTGCAGCATTATTTATAGTAGTGAGTGAGAAGTTATATGTTTAACAGTAGAAACTACTTGAGTATGGCCTAGTCATAGCATAAAAGAATAGGCAACTATTAAAAATCATGCTGGATGTGAAGAGCTTAACTAGTAAACTAAAAGTGCAAAGCCTTGTGAGTTCCTGTTGAGGCTCAGTGGGTTAAAGTATCCGACTAGTATCCAAGAAGATGTGGGTTTGATCCCTTGCCTTGCTCAGTGGGTTAAGGATCCAGCATTGCTGTGAGCTCTGGTGTAGCTCAAAGGTGCAAGTCAGATCTGGGCTTGCTATGGCTGTGGTATAGGCCAGCAGCTGTAGCTCTAATTTGACCCCTAGCCTTGGGAACTTCCATATGCCACAGGTGTGACCCTAAAAAAAAAAAAAAGACAAAAAGACAAAAAAAAAGGTACAAACCTCTCAGAGTCTAAGACCCTAACATGTGGTAAAAACTGGGATAAGTTGGAGAGTTCATGCATCACCTGAAGGCATTAAAGTTCAAATTATGAAACAACACTATTCTGGCCAACAAAAGGTGATGTTTCAATTCTGCCCATAGGTTTACCAGTTCAAGACAACTATCATTGGAGAATATTAAAATGTGGAAAAATATTCATGGTATCCTTTTTTTTTTTTGCTTCTTAGGGCTGCAGCTCAGGCACATGGAGGTTCCCAGGCTAGAGGTCAAACCAGAGCAACAGCTGAGGCCTATGCCACAGCCTTGGACTGGATCCAAGCTGCTTCAGGGACCTGTGCCATAGCTTGTGGCAATGCTGGATCCTTAACCCGCTGAGCAAGGCCAGGGATTGAATCCATGTCCTCATGGACACTATGTTGGATTCTTAACCCCCTGAGCCGCAACAGGAACTCCCAATATTATTTATTTACTTATTTATTTATCTTATTATTGTTTTACTTTTTAGGGCCTTAACCCGCAGCATATGGAGATTCTCAGGCTAGGGGTCCAATTGGAGCTACAGCTGCTAGCCTACACCACAGCCACAGCAACACCAGATCCAAGCTGCATCTGCGACCTACACCACAGCTCAGGGCAATGCTTGGATCCTCAACCCACTGAGTGAGGCCAGGGATTGAACCTGCAACCTCATGGTTCCTAGTCGGATTCGTTTCCACTGCACTCTGAGGGAACTCCCCAATATTTTTATTTATTTATTTATTTATTTATTTATTTATTTATTTTTGTCTTTTTGCCTTTTTTATGTAGAGCCGCACCCGCGGCATGTGGAGGTTCCCAGGCTAGGGGTCTAACAGGAGCTGTAGCTGCCAGCCTTCGCCACAGCCACAGCAACGCGGGATCCGAGCTGCGTCTGCAACCTTCACCACAGCTCATGGCAACGCCGGATCCTTAACCCACTGAGCAAGGCCAGGGATCGAACCCGCAACCTCATGGTTCTTAGTCGGATTCGCTAACCACTGAGCCACGAAGGGAACTCCCCTCCCAATATTTTTAAAAGTATGTCTTTTTAGGGAGTTCCTATTGTGATGCAGCAGAAACGATTCCGACTAGGAACCCTGAGGTTGCCGATTTGATCCCTGGCCTTGATTAGTGGATTGAGGATCTGGCGTTGCCCTGAGCTGTCATGTAGGTGTCAGACGTGGCTCAGATCTGGTGCTGCTGTGGCTGTGGTGTAGGCTGGTATCTGTAGCTCCGATTGGATCCCTAGCCTGGGAATCTCCATATGCCGCAGGTGTGTCACTGAAAAAAGCAAAAAAAAAAGTGTTTTTATAGACATATCCTTGCCTTATCTATCTGGAAGGGTATTTGCCAAAACAATAATAGCAAACACTTACATAGACCTTACTATGTGCCAGGGATTGTTTTGAACACCTTCTGTATGTTAATCCATTTAATTCTCAGAGCAAAAATGGATTCTGGGAGTTCCCATTGTGGCGCAGCGGAAACGAATCTGACTAGGAACCACGAGGTCGGAGGTTCGATCCCTGGCCTCTCTCAGTGAGTTAAGGATCTGGCGTTGCTGTGGCTGTGGCGTTGGCAGGCAGCTACAGCTCTGATTAGACCTCTAGCCTGGGAACCTCCATATGTCGTGGGTGCGGCCATAAAAGGTCAAAAAGACAAAAAAAAAAAAAATAGATTCTGTCACCATCCCTGTTTTACAGATGATAAAGCTGAAGTACAGAGAGGTTAGGTAATCTGCTCAAGTTCACATAGGTAGGAAGTTGTAGAGGTGGGATTCAAGTTTAGGCAGTAGAGTCTGGGCTCTTAATTGCTACGCTACATTAATACAAAATAGTTATGACTTCTTGGGGATTTTTTGTGTGATTTTTATTTTATTTTATTTTGGTTAATTTCGTCCCTAGTAAATACGTATTTTATGATCAGAAAAAGCACAATATTTTAATAAGAGTGCAACTTTATTGCCTAAGCCTGCACTCCCTTTGGCTTCTTCAATTACTATTCTCTATTAATGAAAATTAGTTTGTCCAATTTGCTGGGTGAAACCATAGGCCCTGAGGAAATAAAAAATAGGAAAGATACATTTTATAGTGGTGGAAGGGAAAGCATGTCAGTAACAGGCTCTGCGGGACAGCAGAAGAACATTGAGCAAGAAAGAGCAAGACCAGGTTAGTGAGGAATGCAATGTGAGTAGCTGTCACTGAAGAAAAGTTTTGTCTGGGCCTGCCCGTATACTTCATCTAAAATACGGTGTTGGGAGTTCCCATTGTGGCACAGCGGAAACGAATATGACTAGTATCCATGAGGATGCGGGTTTGATCCCTGGCCTAGCTCAGTGGGTCAGGGATCCAGCATTGTCGTGAGCTGTGGTGTAAGTTGCAGATTTGGCTCAGATCTGGTGCTGCTGTGGCTGCGGCGTAGGCCAGCAGCTGTAGCTCGGATTAGTCCCCTAGCCTGGGAACTTCCATGTGCCGCACCTGCAGGCCTAAAAAGCAAAAACAAAACAAAACAAAACAGAACAAAAAACAGTGTTGCAGTACCCTTCAATATCACAGAAGTGTTTATTAATGTATTTAAAAAATATTCATTAGATTCCTCCTTTCAAGGCATAATCAAGCATACAATTAAAAATCATATAAGGAGTTTACAACTTAGGGAGATTAGGAGGTACTAGAAAACGATCAGTACAGTCAAAAGATACTATGTCCCTTGAGAGGTCAAAGTGGAAGGGAGCTTTATTACATTTTTCCAGCTTTGTTGGGATGTAATTGACATATAACATTACGTAAGTCTAAGGAGTACAGGGTGATGATTTGATACACTTTTATGTTGTAAAACGTTTACTACAATAAGGTTTGTTAGCACCTCCAGCACCTCACATAATTACCATTTGTGTGTGTGTGTGAGGTGCAAACACTTAAGGTCTATTCTCTCAGCAATTTTCAAGCACATAATGTAGTATTGTTAACTACAGTCACCATGCTATACATTAGATTTGCAGGGAGAGCTTCATTTACCCAATTATTTTTGAGCTCCTGTCAGGTGTTAAACACTGTTGTAGGTACTGGGAATATTGCAAATGATGAGACAAACCCAGTTCTTGCTCTCATTGAGTTTATATTCCAACACTGAAGACAGAGAAATAATTATAACTTAGCCTAGGTTAAAAGCACAGAAAAAGAAAGAAAATGCTTCAGCTTACTTTATAACCTGGCAAAGTCAGTTTATCAAAAACATACAAATAAGCACCAGAAAAGACTATATAGGCCATTTTTACTTATTAATACAGGTGCAAAGTCTTAAATATTAGCAAACAAAATCAATACTGTATTAAAAGAATAATCCATCATGACCAAGTAGGATTTATTCCAGGTTTAGAGAATAGTTGAATATTAGAAAGTCTGTAAATATAATTCACTAGATTAATATACAGAAGGGGGAAAGATCACTTCAAGAGGTGGATAAAAGGGATTTGATAAATTCAACATCCGTTCCTGAAGGCCAGGGATCCAACCTGTGCCACAGCAATGACCTGAGCCACTGCAGTGACAGCACTAGATCCTTAACCCACTGAGCCACACAGGAACTCCCACAAAGAATTCTTAATATATATGCAGACATTATACTTAATAGTGCAACCTTAGATGAATTTCCAGACAGGGAACTTCATCCTTACTATTTAACATTTATTGGAAAGCAAATCAATATGATCATGTGAGAACAGTAAGAAGTACACAGACTGTAAAAAGAAAATTGTTTTTATTTGAAGATGGCATGATGATCTACACAGAAAGAAAATAAATGGGCAAACTATTGAAACCAATCAGAGCAGCCTGACAAGATCAACATACAAATATAATAAATGTTTCTCTAAACAAGTAGCAACCATATCAAAAGTGAAATAGAAAAAAAACTCCTTTCACAACAGAAGTAAAATATTTGATACAGTAATCTAATCAAACGAGCTCAATCTATATAATGTAATAATTTTAAATGTGCAATAACCACTATAGTCAACAAAGAAAAAGAATGCATAAATAAATAATTGTAAGCATTAAAAATGTGACTATTACAGATGCTGCAGACATTGGTGACCTTTTTCTAAAGCAGTTTCCATGAACTAGTAGGAATGGAAGCTCAACTAAAGCAGGTTGAAAGGCTACTGGGAGTTGAAGTAGGACAAGAGGTGTGGTATACACTTCAGGAAGCTTGGCTGTGGAGTTCTCCGGTGGTACAGCTGTTAAGGATCTGGCATTGTCACTGCAGCAGCTTGGGTCACTGCTATGGCATGCGGGGGGTGGGGGTGGGGGCTCTATCCTGGCCTGGGAGCTTCCGTATGCCTCTAGGGCGGCCAAAAGGGAAGAGAAAAAAAAAAAGCCTTGGCTGTGAGGGAGATGCTGGATCTAGCTAATGTTTTCTGAGACTGTTTTTTGCTTTGTTGTTTAAAGCTAAGGGTGATATGGGCTGCATGGAGGGAAAGAGAAATGGAAAATATCAAGATGGAGAAGAAATGGAATATTAATGGCACAAATTCCCTAAGGAAGCAGAGGGGGATGGCACTACTCATAATAACTGGGGCAGAGATTGGGGGAATTAACATTGACTAGAAGCAGCATTTTCTCTACAGGCTTTTGTCCAAAATTGTGTAAGATAAGGACTGATTCAGCTTCAGTAGGTAGGTCTGTAAATGTAGAGCCTGAGGTTAGGGAAGTGCCTTCCCACTTACACCAAGGTTTCAGATTTCTCTGGGAAGTAGGGTCTAGGTCATCTTTTGAGAAGGAGCAAGATAATGATTATAAAGGGAAGATGGTAGAGAAAGTTTGGCATAGTGACTGAAGGAATTAGAGAAGAGGTTTCTAAACTTTAATTTTACGTTTTATTTTATTTTATTTTTTATTTATTTATTTTTTTATCCAAAATGTGTTTATTGGGATCGTTTCCCATTCATCTTGATTCAGGGTGCTTTTAGTGCTGCTTCCGTCTGAAGGAGCATCCTTCTGTAAGCCTTGCTTTTCCTCCTGTAGGCTGGCAGAGGACAGTAGAGCAGCCAACACATAAAACTACTGTTTGTGCGTGGCTAAAGACGGTGGTGATTTTATAGCATCCTGGGCATTTCACATCCATGAAATAGGAATTGGGGCTCTGCACCAGGCGCTTCTTCTTGTGTTTCCTCTTCTCCTCTTCTGGAGAGGGATGAAGGAGATCCTTTGCGAGAGGCATGTTCTCGTAGGGACGTTGTCACCGCCGGAAAGGCTAATTTTACATTTTAAATTTGATGTTGGTATCAGCTTTTAGGATTGACTGAGCCAAGATTAGGAGTATGGATTACAAGTATCCCTTGCTTTTGAAAAGTGCAATACACCATTTCACTTTTATGAAAGACCTATGTTAATGCCTTTTGGTTCTCACTAACCAAAAGAAATCTGAAGAGGATTTTCGCTTTTATGAAAAATTATTTTTCAGTGAGCTCTTTGAGAGGGAGAGTACACCTGTAGCAGTGAGAGTGGTACTGTCAAGCTCCTTTCCTGGGAGCTATATAATATACCTTTGTCTAGACATTGCAAATTTTAAAATATTTTAAATGTAAATAAAATTTAAATATATATATCTTTTTTTTTTTTTTTAGGACAATACCCGTAGCATATGAAGTTCCCACGCTAGGGGTAGAATCAGAGTTGCAGCTGCTGGCCTACACCACAGCCACAGCAATGTGGGATCCGGGCCTTGTCTGCGACCTACATCACAGCTCATGGCAACACTGGATCCTTAACCCACTGAGTGAGGCCAGAGATCGAACCCACATCCTCATGGATACTAGTCGGGTTTCTTACTGCTGAGCCATGACGGGAACTCCAAATATAAACATACTTTTGATTACAAATTAAAAAAAAAAAATGGAGTTCCCATCGTGGCGCAGCGGTTAACAAATCCAACAAGGAACTATGAGGAAACGGGCTCAACCCTGGCCTTGCTCAGTGGGGTAATGATCCGGTGTTGCCATGAGCTGTGGTGTAGGTCGCAGATGCAGCTAGGATCAGGCGTTGCTGTGGCTGTGGCTGTGACTGGGAGCTACAGCTCCGATTAGACCCCTAGCCTGGAAACCTCCATATGCCGCGGGTATAGCCCTGAAAAGCAAAAAAAAAAAAAAAAAAAAAATCCAAATGGAATGAATTTAAACAAGAAAGGCAGTATGTATTGGCTTGGATTGCCAAACTGAAGAAAGGGCAAGAGTCGAGTTGTTTTCATAGCTGACTGGCTCCAAGAGCTTGGATGTCATCCAGGGGTTCCTTGTTTCTTTCTCTTTACTTTTCACCTCTGCTTCTCTCTGTGTGTTGGCTTTAGTCTTTTAAGTTGCTGTCACAATATTTCAAACATAGCCTAAAGCAGCTCTGAGCCTATATCCTTATGACCTCATAACCTAAGAAAAATCCAGCTAGAAAATCCCAGGGAGGGGCTCTGATAGGTGAAATTGGGTTATGTGTCATCTTTGTGCTCATCACTGAGGTCAAGGTGGATGGGGATGTTATGTTTGAAAAAACTTGTGTCATGAGCTCATCTCTGTGGCTAGGGAAGTGGAATACTGTTGTTGGCAAGTCCCTCCAAAATCACATGGTTGCAGTTGGAGAGGAAATATTTCCCAAAAAGATAAGTACTGGGATAGTCAGACAAAATAGTAAATATTCATTTCATGGCCTTTGACACATATTGCTAGTTTCCTTCTGATATTCTTCCTTCCTTAGTAAAAGAATCTCTCCTTTACTTTTTTTAATTTAATTTAATTTAATTTTTTTTGTCTTTTTAGGGCCGCATCCATGGCATATGGAAGTTTCCAGGCTAGGGGTCAAATTAGAGCTGTAGCTGGTGGCCTACACCACAGCTACAGCTACAGCCACGCCAGATCCAAACTGCATCTGCGACCTATGCTACAGCTCATGGAGATGCTGGAACCTTAACCCAGGGATCGAACCCACGTCCTCGTGAAATTAGTTGGGTTGGTTACCACTGAGTCACAATGGGAACTCCCAGAATATCTCCTTTTAACTTGGCAAATGGCCACCCATAATAAAAATACATTTATTAACCTTCTTGGCAGCTGGATGTGGTCATGTGACCAAGTTCTGGCCAATGATGTAAGCAGAAATGTTGTGTGCAAAGTCTAGGAGAAGTTCTAAAGAAGGGAACACGTGCTTCCTCCTTGCGGAGCACTGGAAGATTCTTACTCAGGCCCTCACTCAAGGCCACCACTCTTGCTCCAGAGCTCCCCAGAGCCCTTTGCACCCCTCTAAGTCTCTCCCCACTCTGCTTCCCCATTACCGTTTTGTTCCAAGTATGAGCACAAGCTTATGACCACATCTCCTTCTCCAAACAGGTAATTCTTATGGAGGCTTCCACATCCTTATACGACTCCATGTCCTTGGCCACATACATCTGTCTAGGGCTGGACACTTGACCCAAACATAATATTTCACCATCCACAATGCTAGATGTAACTCATTGGTCTGACAATGGCCACCTGACCCACTATGGTCCAATCAGAGACCTTCTTCCAGATTTTGAAAACTTGGACAGAGAAAGCTGGTCTCACATCTTCTCTGGTGGTGAGCACTGTGATCTGTGAGGCTCTGGAGTTATTCCCTCTTGTGTGAAAGAAGCAAGTCTGTGCTGGAAGCAAATGAAGCGCAAATGTAGAAAGAATTTGATTTGTGACAAAGGCTGTAGAGAATCCCGGAAACATTTGAGTCCTTGGTTTTAGTCAGTCCTTCCTGAGGCTGATCATATGTTGGACCTTCTGCAACTCAGCGCAGGTGTGGTGCTTTATAAAACTTCACTGAAACCTAGGGTTACAAGAAGAGATGTTGAGAGGATTAAGTGAGAAAATCATCATCGATCCTTTAGTTTTCTGTGCCTGGCATACAATCCACTCTAAAATGAAAGCTGCAATTATTGCCACTTATTAAGATATTTGTTCTCAAATAGTTATATATTTATGTCTTTACAATTCTTGTCATATAATGTTATTCAAGCTAAACTCCTAAAAGTAGGATAAAAATTTTTCTAGCTTTGGTGACTAACATGGAAAGCAGCATACAGATCAATATCTTAAACTCTCTTTAGTGTTCTTCATCAAGCCATCTGTTCCTAGGCTTTATCACCTTGTACTCAAATCCCTTATCCTCTTTATTGTTCTCCTATTTAAGCTAATGTTCCCTCATAAGCCTGTAAGATCCTTTATTCCCCAGAGTGCAGAGGTAATGATCAGGGACAAGCTCCTGCCAGAAAAACTGTTAGCTCAGACATTATTGTTTGCTGTGGTCTCATCCTTGACAACAAAAATGAAAACAGCTCTGTTTGAAGGGACTTATAATTTGTGGTCTGAAATAGATCATAGGTACTTAGAAAAGTTGCACAGGGAAGAGATTTAACTTGTCAAATGGAACCTTTATTCCATTGCCTTATGCAGACAGATGCTTGAAAAATATTTTTTGTTAATATGCTAAGTAGTGGTGCTTCACTGAGAAATCACTGCCTTTCATGTCCTGAAAACTGACCATTAAGTGATGTGTCACAGCTAGGAAGGAAACAGTTCTCAGCTAAAGTAGTTAAATTCTGCCATCATTCACTAACACGTGTAGGAGGAAGCAGGAAGTATGAATGTCACTAGGTCAGGTTACTGTACCTTTCTGTGTTTAAAGTCAGTAGTACTTCCTGACTCTGCTTTCGGACTATGTACCAGGTAAGACAGTTTCCCTCTTTTCCCTGGTGCCTAGTTCCCCACTGCCAGCTATCTATCTACCTGCCTTCCTTCCTTCCTTCCTTCTTTTTTTCCTTTTCTCTTCCTCTCTTTGGCTGGGCCCTCGGCATGTGAAGGTTTCTGGGCCAGGGATTGAACTCATGCCACAGCAGCAACCTGAGCCAGAGCAGTGGCAATGCTGGATCCTTAACCTGCTGAGCCACCAGGAAACTCCAGCCAGCTATCATTTAATTGTGATAAACCTCTTGCCACACGATGGCAAATGATCTGGGTGGATACAAATGTTCCCTAGCTGAGGGTACTGTTCCGGATGATTATGTTGTGGCCATTTAGTAAAGAAATTCCTCAGACCTCTTAGTAATAGGGCACTTTGAGATGTTTCTTTTTTCTCTTGGGTTCTTAAAAAATATATATGATTGGCTATAAGATGAATCCAGTGAGGTATTAGAGGGCTGAATAAAACTGAGGGTAAACACAGAGCGACTCCTGACTGACTTACCCAGAAGATAGTCTCCTATCTATTGTTTGTGGTTTGCAGAGCCTGTTTCAGAGACATGGTAATAAGATATCATTCAGATGGCCTGTGCTATCTCTTCATGCCCACGAGTCTACTATCCAGTGAACTCTCAGGTGCTGCACTGTTGCTGGTCTGGGCACCACGTGAAGGGCGTACTCTGTTCACGTGAACACGTGCGGATGTGGCTCTTCTACACAACCTCAGTTACCAAAGACTGGAGTTGCTTCTTCAGCCAGATCAGCTGCTTCAGACTCAGGCATAAGATTTTATAGCCCTTGTTACCAGTGAGGACTGTGGAACTAACCCTGACTCATTCCCTTCTGAGTTCCAGACTCGGGGGCTGGGAAGCAGGAAGAATAATAATTGTTTTAAAAAAGAGATGGTAGATTTTTCTTCATTGGAATAAGAAACTCATTTCTTAAGAACAGTTGAAACTATTGAAACGACTGGGTTGGAGGCTGCCTTTGGTGGTAAGAGAAAGCCTAGAATGACCACTCTGTCTGTAATGTTAGTGAATTTTAAATGTCCACATTCACACTTTGTTCTCCCTTCTGCCTCTCTTCAAGAAAGCTGCTAAATTGCTGGCTGTATGCATATTCTATTAACTCATATATTTTTCACATGTATTGTTGATTAATCAATAAATCAATCTCGTCTGAAAAGTATTCATTGAGCGCTAGAGACTGGATCCCATTGGGCTGCTGCTGTCATGTCTTCTTGACTAAACCTGACCTGGGCTTAGCTCATGTTTGCTCATCTCGTAACAGGGAGCTCTGGGGCTCAGTCTGTTTCATTCTGCACTGGACTCTTTCACCTCATACTTCCTTGATCATTGTATTTGAGTTTACTGAGTTCCTGATCTCTGACTTCATCTTCTGTTTTTGGCTCTGAATTTGCCCCTTGGACTTCATGACAAGATTTTGCTTCTCCAGATTAATAATTAACCTCTGCCACACCTTCCCAACATAGTTTTACACTCACCCTCTGGCTTTATTCCCTCCCAACTGCTGTGAGTAAAGACCTAACTCTTGTCCTCCCAGCCTCTGGGACCCTGCCCAAGGCTGGCCTGCCTTTCTCCTCACCCTCATCGGAAAAAAAAAAAAAAAATCAGACATCGAAAGGCTTAATACACTATTACAGGAAAACAGAGTATTTCCTACTAAAAGTATATGACCCAAAGGGAGAAAAATCTAAGTCACTTAAAAAATTGTTAGCTATTTTTTCTTTTGACAGAGAGGCAAACAAAAGAGTCAATTCATGTGCTATTGAAAAGAAAATCCTTTAAACTATGTACTTAAAAAAATGTATAACTTTCCTTTTATTAGAAGGCTGGCTAATGGAAGTGGAAGGAGGGGGACTGAGGCCAAGCAGAGGAGAGGAGGTGGGAGGGGCAAACCCAGCACAGACCAGAGCAGGGTCAGGTAAGGCCAACTAGAGGCCAGGATCCAAGCCCTTGTTTGGAAACTAAGACACCACCAAGTGCCCGTAATTGTCTTGTTACACCAAACATTTGGGAGGAAAGTATAATTTTTAGCTACAGATAATTATTTGATAGAGGTCTACTTCACCTTAGAGAAAAATTTCCAGATAAATCAGTAGCTGTAAATAAAAATCTAGCTTTGTAGTCAAACTTTTATTTCATTTTATTTTATTTATTTTATTTTGCTTTTTAGGGCCACACCCATGGCATGTGGAGGTTCCCAGACTAGGCTTTGAATCAGAGCTCAGCTGCTGGCCTACACTACAGCCACAGCAATGTCGGATACCTAACCCACTGAGCGAGCCCAGGGATCCAACCCACGTCCTCATGGATACTAGTTGGGTTTATTACCACTGAGCCAGGCCAAAACCCCTCAATTTTGGTTTTAAATAACGTGACATATTTTCTCTCTTAGTTTACGATGATCCCAATTCTTTATGAACTCTCCCAATTCTTCTTTTTTTTTTGGCCGTGCCCGTGACAGTCAAAAGTTCCCGGGCCAGGGATCAAACCTGAGCCACAGCAGTGACTCCAACCTCTGCAGTGACAACACCAAATCCTTAATTCACTGAGCCACCGGGGAACTCTAGCTCTCTCAATTCTTTTAGTTCCTCAGGGATGTATAGTGCCAATCATACTGACAAAAAAAATACTTATTATTATAACAGTATATGTAATATAATTATAATATTTTACTTTTATACTATACCTATCATTATCATCATTCTTATTGGCAGTAGATACATTTCTCTTCAAGGACAATTGAAAGTTTTTGAACAGGGGGATGATGTGACCAGGTCTTAGTTTTAGGCAGGGTGTGAAGGATAGTAGAAGAGAGTGATTAAAGGCAAGAGACCAGTTATGGAGTTATTTTACAGTAGTTTAAGTCAGAGGTAATGAGCTAGGATTATGGCAGTGAGAACTGGGAAAAAGGAATAATTTAATGATTCAATGTAGAGGTTGGCAATATATTCAGATATTTAAAAAGAGAATAATAGTCTGGGTTTAAGCAGGAACACTAGTAACAAACCAAGTCTGTAGATCCTGATGGTAGATGTGTGTATGTCCAGTGCTAGGGGTATCTCACTGAACAGCCAGAGCCACACCAACTCCTGGGCCGTGTTGAGAAGTAACCACCATGCTCTCTGAGTGTTAGAAGCTGTTTGCTGCATAAAGGTCTGTAAATACTATTCATCTAGAGAAGGAGGGGAGGAGGAAACTAAAGATCAAAAGGAAAGTCTTGTAGGAAGCAGGAAATCAATGACAGAATGTACTGTATGGTCAGAAAGAATTGGCTCTTTCAGCTTCTTTTAGGAATGAATGTTTGTAGTCAAAGACTACATTGTCCTTTTCTGTCTAGATCACCTTCTCCCCCCTTTTATTTTATATCTGGATAAGGTGAAGGACATGTGTCAAACAAAGAAGGATTTGGACTTCTAATGCCTAGTCTTGCTCATGAAATCTCCTTCTAATGGACTTCTAATGCCTAGTCTTGCTCATGAAATCACAAAGGGCTGTGATTGTATCTTTGGGTGTCTTATACATGGTGCGTGTCTAAAAATATCAACAGAATTTCCTGAATTGTATTAATTTTGTTGCTCCCATAGAGGATCTAAATAGGGAGGCTAGCGTTCTGGCACTCTATTCAGTATTGCCAAGTATATATTAACCAGCAAGTCAGAGCAGAGATGCTACTTGCGTTTGATCTCCGGCCCAGGGGAGGAGCAAAAGGGCACCTCTTGGAGGAAGCTGGCCCACTTCAAAATTATTGCAGGAGCAGCACCTTTGATTAGCAATGGGGACTTTCTTATTTCAGGTCTCATTTTACAGTCCCTCAGTTTTACTTCCTTTCTTTTCCCATAGTCAATGTCCCTCAGGTCTTACTTTTTTTTTTTTTTGTGGCCATGACTGTGGCACGCAGAAGTTCCCGGGCCAGGGACCAAACCCACGCCCGAGCAGCAATCAGCAGCGGCACAGCAGTGACAACGCTGGATCCCAGCCTGCTGAGCCACCAGGGAACTACAGGCCTTACACTTTTCTCTTGGGTACCCCTAGAGTACTTATCCCTGAATCTCCTTACTTCTTGGTCTTATTTCTTCTGACCTCAAGATTTCATCTCTTTTTAAACTAGGAAGTTTACCTCACATGCTAAGGTATAAGTGTAACCTAAGGTAATCTTTTGATGCTTTTCTTTTTTTTTT